>CAJHNH020000224.1:1984909-2524909 GCA_905116865.2 Candidula unifasciata | reverse complement strand
GAACTTGGTAACAACTGGTGAGACTGATAAAAAGAGAGCAAAAGCTAGATACCTGGATGGTCTGGCTAGATGGATGGGGTGAGACAAAAACATTCCCATGAGAATGACACGCTAAGGGAAAAAAAAGGACATAAAACAAGCAAGGTCCTGCAATCAAATGATGTGAACATCACTGTTACCAGAAAATGTATAGACTTTTTTAAAACCTACCCCCAGGAAAGATAGATTTAGTCAATATCTTCTTCTTCTTCGCGTTCACCAGCTTTACACTCTGTCGGAAAATTCTGGTTGCTCGTCCACTACTGAACTGCAGTCCTGCTCCAAAACCTGAGTGTTGCGTGTGCATCAGTTTTACAGATCTCATTCTCTTGAATACAGACTGTTGATTCCTTGCCTCTCCGGCAGACGCACTCCGACTTCAAAGGAAGCTCCCCAATTAGTCGACTCTTACGACATGCTTTTGGGGAGGCAGTGCGTCTATTCTTGTTTTCCCCTTCAATGGGGCCCCGGAACCCACACGGGGAATTTAGTCAATTGGATTTTTAAGCCAGGAGTATGTGTCCTAATACAGATTACAGTGATAAGGAAAAAACCGGAAACAGCAACGAACTCTTGCGTCTTGGTCTTCAGATAGGATGGATCAGTATGAGCTGCCAGAAGAGATCATCGTCATCATGTAGTAGGCCCTTTGCAGAACGTCTCTTTCATCACAGTCTGTCTGAAAGAAACTCGGTCTCTCGCCAGTTCTCCCGCCTCATGTACTTTCATACTCAAGGAGTCACTTATATGTGCCCATCTTCGTGTCGGTCTGCCCCTGTTCCTCCTTCCTGGTACCATGCCTTCTGCTATATTTTTTTTTCAAATCAGTCGTGGTGCTTGATATGACCAAAATATTTCAGCTTCCGAGACAGGATGCTGTTTATTAGCCAATCTTCCTTGATGTTCAGATCTGTTAAGATGTCAGTATTTCTCCTTATCTTTACAGAAGAGGTACTTCTCTGTAACACCAAAAGTTCAAGGTGCAAACGTTCCTCCCTATTCTGATCACTCTACTCTTTAAACTGACAATACGTGCAGAGACTGATTCACAGGTTTTGAATTTTTTTTTTTTATTCATAGTTAACTGAAAACCATCGCTTCTGATCCATTAAAGAAAAACTGTGAACATCTGTCTAGTATGGTGGGCATGTAGTTGTACCCCACTAGGACATCACACAAGCGATAAACATCCGGTGACACAAAGTGCCACCATGCGGATGAGGATCACCTGTGGAGAGGTCCCAGAAACCACTTTCAGCTGTTGGGTTATAAATAGGGCTAGGCCATATTTATGGCCCAGCTATATGTATTTTTAAAAAACATCCGAAGACTACTGAGTTCGAGACAGTAATAAAGCTATAAAGAAATGCCGTCAATATTTTTTATAATAAGAAGTTTAAAATGATGTCATATTTTGCCATTTAATCTGTCATCTATATTTAAACATCGTTTTGGGGAGGTACCAATTTTTTTTTTTTAAATTCATAAACCATGAATTGTAAAACTTTGGCTCTGTGCTATGGATATAGCAACTCCTCGGTCTTGATTTAATTATAGTACCGTAAATCTAGGAAAATTTGTGTCATTATTGTCTACCCCCCAGCACGGACTCGGACCACAAGGAGCTTGTCAACCTGTCACCGTTCAGGTTGGTTTAACCAGCTGATCTAGCGCGCCAGGCTAGTGAGGAACCAATAAAATAAATGGTTCTATTCACGTTTCTCGGCCCATCTACACACTTTTTTTTAGTCTGGTCTAGGTCAGAGGGGAGTCACGTTGTCCTGTTTTCTTCAAAAGGATCTCCCGTGTGACCTTGGCTCAGGTTGTGGGTAGGGGGTTTGGGTTAGGGCCAGTTCTAGATGTTCTGGGGTCGTTAAAAGCTGTGTCGTCATGTAGTATAGAACATGCGACATCGGCGCTGGTGTGACTGGATTAAAGACAACGTGACAACCCTCTGACATAGGACAGTCTGAGCAAGCATGAATGAAAAGTCAGCCAATGTGTAGATGGGCCGGAAAACGAGAATAGAACCCAAAAAAATATATATTCAACTCGTATTATCGACCATTTACATGTCATTCCTGTGAGAGGCTGTCGTAGGAGCCTAATCAAACTAGTTTCCCGGGGGCCCATAATGCTGTTAGAACGGTCCTCGCGCCCCCCCCCTCACCTGTTATCAATATTTAGAGGGGCGTGGTGGGTGGGTTGCGCCCTCACTCCCTTGAAAATGTACAAGATGGATAAGTTCCTCCCCTCCCCGCACCAAACCCATGTGTAGACACTCTCATTTTATATTTTTGTCAATAGATTTCATAATAATTAAAACATTGGGGGGGGGGGGGGGTGGCATGTCCAAAAAAATTATAACAGTATTACTAATACTACTACCACGACTAATTAATATATTATTATTGCTCATTGGAAAAAAAGCTCAACGTCCCCTCGACCCAACGCCTTGAAAATTGTAAGGGGACTCAACTTCTTCCCTACTTCCCGCCCTTCCTAAATTAATTGGTGGTGTCGCTCATATACTAGAGAAACAGCCAACAGATTAATTTAAAGTGAACCGCTTGTTCCACAACACATCCGGCGCCAGGTCACCATTTTTAATCGCACTACCAGAGGAGTGTTTCCGGACAGGGCTGCTGAAATTTGTTTGGCAAAAGTACCAAATTTGTTTTGCGCTGTGTCTGTATTTTGTGTGTGTGTGTGTGGGTATGTGTGTGCCTGTCTGTCTGTCTGAAAAGGTAATAAAACAGCCACAAAATAGTACATTTCTAATTATTTCAAATTTCAAAAAGTTACAACTCTCTAAAAACACATACGTGCATGCAAACATTATGAGAAGAAATTGACTCCTGAACTTTGTAACAAGTCAGACTGATAGAAAGAGAGCAAGAGGAAGACACAAAGATACATACCTGGATGGTCTGGCTAGATGGATGGGATGAGACAACATCATCTTTACTGATCAGTGATCTGGTGATGATGTTGAATTGTGAATCGACATTACAGCACTCTGGACACTCCCACAAGTGCTCCGTCCCCATCTTCAGCAGCAAGCGAAGAGTTCCAATTCCGAAGGTACCAGTAACTGCCTGCTTGTAAAACCATCTCGTCTTTTACTTAAGTGCTTGGGGTTTCTTTTCAAAAGTTAATGGTCGACGTTTGGTGCACGAGAACCTGGCATATAATACCACAACATCCAGCTAAAGAATGGAAGTGGAGGCGGTCACTGCAGCTTTCCGCTGGTTAGAGAACACGACACACACACTTTGTGATTGTAACTGACTCATAAAGCATGCTGAGACAGATCAGGACAGGCATGCTTTGTGCAGAGTGGCATGCCTCGCTGCGGAGGACACGAGTGGGGAGTATTATCTGGATTTTCTTTTACCGGGGCCACCGGTGTGTTGGGAAATAACCAGGCAGACAGATTGGCTGGCTCTGCACAACCTGGTGGAATACTGATGCATGATAAGACAGACGTGGTTGGTGCCATGTTGGTGTACAATTGGGAGGAGGAGATGGATCACCACAGTCTGGTGAGATTGATTCAAGGGAGGGGGGGGGGCGAGAGGGTCTGGCAGATGCTCGAGGCTCACAGAAAAGGTTAGACGGATGTTTAATCAGAATGCTACTGGCACCATTAGTATCTGAACTCTTCGCTGGCTGCTGAAGATAGGGACGGATGGCTTATGGGAATGCCCCGAGTGCTGTGATGTCGGTTTTTGAATCAAATCAAATTATGTGGGTGTTGAGTGTCGCCAGATGCCTTGGTAACTCCTCGCAGCGCTATTATCCCCAGACCGTAATCATCTATTTGTGACTCCACTCTGTTCACTCGCTGGTTCAATTAATGTCCCAAAGCTATAAAGTTGATCTCAATAATGTGTTTATTGTTGAAGTTCCCCCCCCCCCCCCCCCCCTTTGAAATGTGCATCTTTTTTTAATCTTTAAGCAAAGAGGAAACTCTTTCAATAGCTGCAGGTTTTTTTTTTTTTTTTTAATAATCAGTCTCTTTTGCATCTGTTTTACAACTGTTGTGCCTTCCTTACGCCTCCCTTAAAAGCGCACTTGACCAGTCACGTCAAATGGTATCAATTGCGTCACGCTAGTTTTTCGTCCACTCAAATTACTTTTTTGTGCGCGTGTGTGTGTAAATCTTAATGTGTCCAAATTAAAAATATTGATGTACAATTTCCTAAAACGGTGCGACACATCTAGCATGGTACCATTAGTACCAAACGTTCAGTTTTTCTCAACAAGGGTAAAAAAGAACCGAATGGTGTACGAAAGTACCAACTTGGGCAGCCCTGTTTCCGGGTAACCAACATCTCAATCTATAACTGCCACGCTACCACTGGCCTGGCACAGGACAAGAGTCGAACCATTTCTTTCAGAGGTCACTGCGGCGTATTGTCAAACTGGTCCAGTCACGCAGAGAATAATCTACGTTTTTATTCCCTTATCAAGGTAATTACCCTTGTTTCGTTTGGGTTTTTGTTACATGTTTTACATGATAGTTCAGGCTTCGCCGCGCGAAGCAATAAAGTCAAATTAAGACTTATTAATGTAAAAGTAATAGGGTTAAATAGCAATAGTGACTCGATTTAAACATAACAAGTGAAAGTAATAAATGTTCTTGGAGCTTCTGAAATTAATAAAGATATATTTCACCACCTATGCGGGCTAAGCTTTCTGTTTCTTTCCATTTCACTTTCTTTTGCTGTCCCCCCCCCCCCCCCCCCAGGTCAGCAGTGTTACTGTTAAACCTAATATTAATAAGGCGATTATTCGCCGTCTTTCGGTTAATTCAGATATTGGACTGAGTTGAATTACCTCTCATGTTCAAAATTTTATAAATATAAAAATTAAGATCAACCAGGCGAGATGTGAAAGTCAAACCTCCCCCTTACAACAGATTGTATAGGATAGGACAGACAGCCCCAACCAGTCAATTGAATGACTGAGTCATTTTGTAAGAGTTTTAAGAGGCCCCTTTGCCTTTTAATATTTAACCATGGTATATTATATATAGAAATTCTCTGTACAAGTGTTAGCTTTTATATTTTATTTCAAGTATATTTACCAAAAAAAAATTTTTTTTATTCAAAATATGATTATTTTATTTTTAATATTATATTTAATTTATTATGTTACATGGCAAGTAGATAATATAGGTTAGTTGCGTATGCTTTACAGGATGTTGCAGAAGCAACCCCAACAGCTCCTGGCTGTTGTGTGGTTTTTCTAGGCATATTTTCGTCCAGTAGTTTGCCATTTGAAAAGACACTCGAATACGATAAAGAGCTGAACGTGGTCTTTGTAGATCAAGAGAAGGCATTCGACCGTGTAGACAGAGATGTGCTGTGGAGAATTCTTGACGATTACGGAGTGCAGGGTCAATTATTAGACAACATCAGAGCCCTCTATGAAAAAAGTGAAAGTGCAGTAAGAACATCTAGTGGTCTTTCTGAATGGTTCAAAGTCACAACTGGTGTCAGGCAAGGATGTGTACTGTCACCATTACTTTTCATAACATACATGGATAAGATCACTGTAGAAGCAAACCCAGACGTGTATGCTATAAACGAATTACTTTTTGCTGATGATCAAAGCATACTGTATCAAAATGAATATGATCTACAGGAACATCTGACTACTCTCAACAACAGCTGTTTACAACATAATATGAGAATCAGTACAGAAAAAACAGAAGTTATGAAGATCAGCAGAACACACAGGCCACTGAATATAAATGTTGGAAGTGCCAAAATCAAGCAAACCAAAGAGTTCAAATACTTGGGCAGTATATTTACAGAGGATGGAAGAATGGACAGAGAGATAGAAACAAGAATACAGAAAGCAAATGCTGTCACATACCAACTATCACCTCTGCTTAAACATCCAGATATAACCATGAAGACCAAAAGACAATTGATAAACACCATCTTCATTCCAACACTCTGCTACCAGTGCCAGACATGGACAATCAACAAGACCCATGAAAGAAAAATAGAAGTCTGTGAAATGAAATGTCTAAGAAAAGCAGCGAATAAGACCAGACTAGACAGGATAAAGAATATAGACATTAGAAACACTGTCAAAACTACACCATGTTTAGACTACATAGAACATCAAAGAATGAAATGGTTTGGACATCTAACCAGGATGAAAAATGATCAAATAACATCACAAATTTTCAACCAAAGAAGCTCAGGATATAAGGCAAGAGGAAGACCAAGGAAACTGTGGATTGACGGGGTCTCCGAAACCTGCCAAAAGCATGGCCTCAGAACATCAGATGCTGCCCGCCTTGCTTATGACAGGAGCTTGCATCTCCCCACAACGCTTAGCGGCATACGTGGAAGGAAAAAGTAAAAGTAAAGTAAGTTTGCCATTGGTTTCTGGACGGTCGGCTTTCTTGATACCACTGTCGAAACCAACGCAAGGCGCATGGCCCGCAGCTGTGTTCGAAGCCGGCATCTCGGCATTACGAAACGTTCCCATCGACTTAGCCACAGAGCCGACAGTAGATAATATACTTGAAAATTTGCAGTGTATAAACAAATAGTATTTACAAATACATAGAGGTTGAAGTCTGTGTCATGGTTAAATGGGGCCTCTTAGTCCCCTTATACAATTATAGTTTGGAGGCCTCAAAAAGCATGAGCTCCAGGTTCCTTGCCAATGGCTGCAATAAATAGAGGATAAAAATAAAGTCATAAAGCGGGGCTACTTAACTTGGTCTACTCGGGTACCAAAATGCTGGAAATGGAGATCCAAGATCATCGCGGGGCCATAAGCAAGCCCAAGCCCCAGCATTGAAAGATCAATACAATAATACAAATAGCAGTGATCTGCAGGCCACTTGATAGGCCTCCGCGGGCCAGATTTGGCCAGTGGGCCACCAGTTGAATAGCTCTGTCATAAATGTGTCATTTATATAATTAAAGAAAACAAACAATAAATAGTAGAAAATACAGTATGTAAAAAGTGTCCAAATGTTTTTATTTTTACCAGTAAGGTATGTTGATCGTTTATTAACTGAAGGGGTATAAGTATGAGTAGGACTGGAAGGAATATATCATAATTATATACCGAACTAGGTGAATAGCCACTTATTTTCTAATATTTGAAAACATTATTTTGCCAAATAACAAAAACATGAGATTGAACAAGACTATTTGGAACATTTTAAAGTAGCCCAGTGATTTCGGACACAGCTATGACAGAAAGTTAATTACGTTGTGATATGTATTAGATACTCCATACCTGACCTCGAGCTAGAGATAATGGTTATTTTGGCCTAAACCAAGCTGACAGATCTCATAACTGGTGGCCCTCAAAGGTGTGTCCAGAAATCCTCAGGCACTCGTTAACCCATCCCGTGTATATGGGTGGTAATGTCCATCAAAAACTGCTTTGGAACTGAGTAAAGCCCACTAGTCGAATATCCTACTATATACCAAACCTTAGTTCAAACATTTGTTGACCAAAAGTCCTACGGAACTGCTGCGTTGGCTTAAAATCAGCCTGACAAGTGTCTTATATCATAACAGCATCAAATATACTGTTTGACAGACAAGGTTCTTCTTTTTCTTCTTTGTTGACCGGCTGTAAACTCCAGCAGAAGGTTCTAGTTGTTCGTCCACCTCCAGACTTTAGTCTGGTTTCAGAATGTGAGTGTTGCATGCAGATTCATTTCACAGATCAGATTTACCAGAGATGGTTCAAATACCTGCTGACTTTACCCACACTCATCTGAGTTTCGGAATCAACAATCCAGCCACCACAAGCTTTTCTGTGTGACAGACAAGGTTTAGATATCAGAGTGTAAATTGTCTTTTTGTATGAAATCATCTGGGACCGCATTAGTGCAGTCGATTGGAGACACGCTTTCAAATCCAGCTGCGACTCGCTGCAGCCCACAGCCAGTGTTCGAAACCGGAGGGGTTCCCTGGAGAAACGTCACTGTAGCTACAGAGTTGCATGCAGACAGGGACACAAGCGGACAGTTTCTTATCAGCTGTCTTTACTGGTAGCAGAGCATCATGGTTTATAACCATGTGCAATGATGCTGGTTCACATCTACTTTACTTTTATCATATTATCTTAATCCTCTTGCACCTTGGTGATATATAATTTACAAGAGCCTGTGTGCTTCGTAAATGGGTATTCCCAATCCATCCCTTGCATGGTTGGCCTCTTTTTTCGTTTCCTGTCTGGTATGTACAGGACTGCTTGCTATGCTGGGTATCCCCATGTGACAGAAAGATTCAGATGTCAGCTACCATTGGTCCACTACCATTGGCCTCATTCATTAGTATCGGGACCATAAAGGGAAGCCATGCCTTTTGCATGCTTTCTGTCATACTAAGTGTTCTGGTGCGACTAGTTGGATTTAGACTATTTGAGTGGTCATCAAAGGGCCTTATCTGTAATCTGCTTCCTGATAATCTCTAAAGGGTGCAGCCTGCAATGAGTGGGAAGTTTACATAAGGATGTGAGATTAAGCAATAATGTGCAGCACATGATTTTTTTCTTTGGGTCAACCCAGGACCAGAACATCATGTGTCAGCTGTGCATTTGTAGAAGATTCCCTGGATGGTGGGGATTGCCCATGTGCTGCCTCTGCTTTTCCTTGAGGGCCAACCAGTCTTCATGTGGCTGTCCTGGGTGGGTTCTCTTGGGGCAACATCTATAGAAAAAAAAAGGATAGAGGATATCACACAAAAAAGACCACCCCAGCACTGTACCTCAACATGTTATATAATAAAGCCCAAACATTAATCCCTTCAACTGAACACACAAATCACACGTAGTGTTAGACTGGGCATCTCACTACCAAAAAAAAAATCTTAGGTTAACTGTGTGATCATTTTGTTTACATGGGATTATCTGACTGAATTCTTTAGTAGGCATCAAACAAAATTCCACGACAAATTTCAGGCAATAAGTTGTGTTAATTACTTCATTATTTAAATTCATAGCTTTGAAATGTCATTTTTAATGTTTCTAAACGTCTGTTTCATTCAATAGTGGGTAAACTTGTTTCCAATATTAAATACCATGTGTGATATCAAACCAAATGAGAGATTGTACTGGTCAGCTTCACATTATCATAATCACTCACAAAAAGTGACCATTGCAACTTTAAAAGCTTTTATCAGCCCATGATGTGAATAGACAGTATTACAATCACAAAGAAGAACACACACAGTCATTTATCTCACATCCCCTCAAGTAATACCCATGTGTCTGGCCAGTTAAAGCTCTGAGACATCTTAATAGTTTAAAAATATTTGTGCTTGTGGAGTTTACAGTAAGGTTTAATTTAATGTCATCTGAATATAAATAAGGCAGTATACAGATAAGTGGAAATTATTTCTTTTTTTCTGATTCTTCTTCTACATACAGAAGAAGTATATAAAAAAGGAATGATTTTATTACAAATACAGAATTATGTGGTATTAATTTTATGTTTGTTTATATTTGATTTACACTATAGAGATATCATGTTTAGATTTGATCCACACTTTATAGGTCGTCAGGGGACTTTGATGTAGCAAGTGTGCAATTTATGGTTTAGTTGGTGTAACATTGACAGCTATTGATCCGGGTGTAAGACACTTGGTGCATTTTATTGCCCTTGTGACTAGCTTGCTGGGGTTGTGTTTAGGCTTACGGCAACATTAAATTGTGGTAAAGAATGTTAACTGTTTATAGCTAAGCATTTGTCACTAGTACACCTTCTCCCCGACTTATGACCACCAGCACTAATGGCCTTTAAAAATATAATAAACAAAAACAGTAAATAAAGATAGATAGCTACATCAGTAGGCTCAAACGGTTCGAGACTTATTCAGTAATCTACTTATGTATTTTTCACATTATGTACAATAATTACAAGGCTCTATAATAAATAGCAATGGTGGCTGTTTGACAGAAATCAAAAGGGGGATGGCCATAGCAATTCAAAGATTAAACAGCAATAAAAGTCTGTGGTTGAGCACCAGCAAGGAAATCAAAATGGAAAATGCAGCAACATACGGATGTGAGTCATGGACTATCTCCCAGTCCTTGAGAAAGAAAATAGGCGCCTTTCAGCTGAAATGCTATCAAAAAATTCTCAGAAAAACTATGGATGAAGAAATACTGACATTAAAAAAGATCTGAACATCAAGGAAGATTGGCTAATAAACAGCATCCTGTCTTGGAAGCTGAAATCTTTTGGTCATTTCAAGCGCCACGTAGGATTGGACAAATTAATAGCAGAAGACATGGTACCAGGAAGGAAAAGCAGGGGCCGACCAGCATGAAGATGGGCACAGGATATGACTCTTTGAATATGAAAGTACATAAGGTGGGAGAGCTGGTGAGAAACCAAGTTTCTTTCAGGCAGGCAGTGATGAGCGACGTTCTACAAAGGATCTGCTACAAGATGATGATGATGTACACTAATTATACACACACAGTTTTTTTTTAAACAAAATTTAAACTTTTTTGCATGAAAATATGTTAAGAAATATAAATTAAAGTTACGACCAGTTGGGCAGAACTCAGTCGTTAAGTCCAGGAAACCCTGTACAGAGGCTGAGATATGACATTATATTAACCAACTCTAAATGGACCAAGATATGAAGAAGAGACGCTGGGATTGTATAGGACACACATTGAGACAACCTGAGAACAATATAACGAATGTCTTTGCACTGGAACCCACAGGGGCATAGAAGTAAAGGAAGACTAAAAAAACACCTAGAGAAGGGAGCTAGAGAAGTTAAAAAGATGGAGAGAGCTGCATGCAATAGTGAAGGATAGAATGACTTGGTGTGAGATGGTTAAGGACCTATGCTCCATTGGGGACTAGAAGGGCAGAAGACATTGGAACAATTGATACAAGTAGGTACCTTGTAGTTGCTGCTGCAACAGATGACAGAGCACACATGGGAATGCCCGTGTGCAGTGATGTTAATTGTGATAACATAACAGAAGAGATGGAATAGAGAAATTGAGTTTGGGTTGGATAACCTTGGCAAAAGAGACGGAGAAGACAGAAAGATGTATACAGAGTTGAGTCCAGAACTGACGAAATGGCACTCAAAACTCTCCACAGCATAACCTGTTCGTGCTCAAGCATTGTTCACTTGCTCCCAGATGGCCTTGACCACGCCTGACTTGTCATGCCTCAAGTCGCCACCCAGTGGTGGAGCACCAGTCAGTCAGTCTTCATGTTTATTTCCCAGTGCACCCATATCTCCCAGAGAAAATATCCAAAACACACTGACTACCAGGGACCGCTGAAGCAGTGCTTGTATGTAGACACTTTAACAGCTGTGCAGCAAGTAGCAATGCCAACTTATATCCTCTGACAAGTGACTGGAGAGTCATTATCACTGTCTGCTCCAAACCAGACACCATATAGATTAAGTTATAACACAGTTGGCATTATAGCACTTAAGCTAGATCATAAGTGATCAGTCTCTGTCAGCAGATGTCAGTCTAGGAATGTCAGTTGTTTATCTGTTTCCATCCCAAGCAAGTATTTCTCTAAAGCCTTCAAAGCAACAACTAACAAAAAAGTTTGCTATCGGTAATTTTGTGTTTGGACTGAAGGGTTTTAGATAACACCATGGGACAAAAGGAGCTGATGTAACAGTTGTGATCTTCTTCTTCATGTCCACTTGCTGTAAACTCCAGCAGTTAATAAAGTACTCCGGTACTTTATGTTCAGTTCACCCCAGACAAAGGAAATCCTAGAGTTTCAGGAAAAGTCCAATATTCTCAGGATGTTATGAGTTAGGAGCTTTGCCTCATAGATACCGACAAACCCTAACTCTTAATCCTGACCCATAGCACCCCTAGAATATTGGACTTTATGGAACTCATGGATTTCCTTCGTTTGGAGTGAATTAATAATAAAGTACCTACTGCTAAATTTTTACTTTATCGTTGCGACATGAAAGTGGAGAAACAATCACATATGGTGCTAGCTTCTGTTCACATTATCATAATCACTCACAAAAAGTTACCATTGCAACTTAAAAGCTTTCATCAGCACATGATGTGAATAGACAGTATTACAATCACAAACAAGAACACACACAGTCATTTATCTCACATCCCCTAGAATATTGGACTTTATGGGACTCCCGGATTTCCTTCGTTTGGAGTGAATTAATAATAAAGTACCTACTGCTAATTTTTACTTTATCGATGCGACATGAAAGTGGAGAAACATTAATCACATGTGGTGCTAGCTTCTGTAAACTAAACCTATACAGTTTCCTAACTAGACGTTTTGGAGCCGACAACCCCATTCAGCACATAATCCTCCTCCAGCAGAAAGATAACCCAGAGTACAGCCGCTGGTGCTCCAAGGTGACCCTGTATAGTCAGGTGATTGGTGGCAAACGGTGAAACTATCACGGTTACGGCACTTTGACATATTTCGTGTTAGCCGTCTGTTGATCTGTTGACCGTAGCAGGTGATAACAAGATTTCCTTTGTGACTAAAACTGGCGACATTCAGCTTTATACAGCAGGCATTCTTGCAGACGAGGTTATTTGCCAGGTTTGTACAGCTCTGGTATCTGTCTTAAATAGTATCTACCTAACTATCATTAACTCTCAGCCTGTCTGTCTCTCCGCCTACCCATTGTCACTGAACACATACCACGGGTTAGGTTCGCGTTAATCTCCCTACAAAGAGTAGGTCGCTTTTCATTCACAAGTTTGTTGGGCTGGTCGACTTTCCTGAAGGTTATGGGTGTCCCACTCTGTTTGCTTTCTCTGATGTCTTGCATTTACGTTTTCATTCCGAGAAAGAGAATGCCTGTGGCATAGTTTGCAGCACTCTCTATGGAGGTTGTGTTAGAAATGTTTTTTTTAGCGTTAAAAGTGCTGGCATGCACACGATATCACAGCGTTGCGGAACACCCCCGTAACCTTGTGCCAAGGTGAAAGGTTCAAGAACTACCAGTCAGAAAGGAGCTAGTGTTTATGTTACGTTATTTTTACCCATGCCATGACTAGGAAACTCGATTAGAGAAAGGAGAAGGGGTGGGGAAATGGACATGCACAGAAGCAGTCGAACATTTCAACCGTAGTCGTTATTGACGAACAGCACTGCAAGAAGAATCTTAGACACTGCTGTGCTGTAGGGAAACATGTTAACAGTGAGTGTGATTGGCAAGGCTCCTGTCAGGTCTGTGACTGCCGGAATATGAGTAATGTGAAACGAATCACAAGGGAACACACAAAGTAGTAACAATAACAATAAAAGGCATAATAGAAATACATATGAAAAAATACAAATTTTTAGATGAAGGCTTCTTCTTTCTTCTTCACGTTCACCAGCTGTACACTCTGGCGGAAAGTTCTGGTTGCTCGTCCACTACTGAACTGCAGTCCTGCTCCAGAACCTGAGTGTTGCGTGTGCATCAGTTTTACAGATCTCATTCTCTTGAATACAGGCTGTTGGTTCCTTGCCTCTCCGGCAGATGCACTCCGACTTCAAAGGAAGCTCCCCAATTAGTCGACTCTTACGACACGCTTTTGGGGAGGCAGTGGGTCTATTCTTGTTTTCCCCTTCAATGGGGCCTTAGAACGCACACGGCGGTAGATGAACGCTTTCGGATTTATGCTGGACCAAAGACACCAAACAATGTAAATGGTTCCGTTCTGGAAGAAAATCAAAAACTTGAGCTCGTTTGATCTGCTGTTGGCAGCACAGCTACCAGTAATCTTCGGTTATATTCGTGGTCTGATTTATTTGCACTACCTCCGTGGCCAAGAGTGTGGTGTGTGCGCCAGCTGTCTGGCTTTATGTTTTGATTGCAAGAGCAACATTTGATATCCGCGATAGAGAGATCGGTTTCATCTCCGTGGTCGAAGCTTTAAAAATACAGTTTTGTTTAGATGCCTCTCTGAATATCAATCGTCAGCCTCTGTTTCGATTTAAATTTGGTCTGAACGTCACTGCTGATTGTGGTATACTGTCTCTTGGTAGCTGAGTTAGATAGCCGAACCATTTCATCTGTTCCTTTCTAATGAAATCTAATTCGTTCATCCGGTTACCCGATCTTGTCACTTCAGCTTCATTGGTCGGTGTTTTCGTTTTCTTGTCCCACACTAGTAAACCTTACTTTCAGCTCTCAGTACCACTCCACTACAAGGCGGTCGGCGGTCAAATTCATTATAGCTAGGATCAAAAACAAAACCCGGCATTACGAAACGCGTTCGCAACGCCGCAGACGCCGACGGGGTATATATACAGCATTTAAATAGAAACCTACATGTGGACATGAAACAGAAGAAATCATTTAAATTTACAGGCTTGGCCTAGTTAAGGTAAGAACCTACCATAGCCTATGGAAATGCACGCCTGGAGGTTAACTTGCTAATATGCGTGCTAATACGAGACACTGACGCAAAGTGACTTAATGTAATCCATGTGCTTTTAAAAGGTCGTATATGCCTCAGTAGATATCATATTTTACAGTCGCATGCATTCGTTACTTTTGCGTAACCATTACTTATGCCGCGTATGGTAAATGCAATTTATCTGAGTGGTCTCGATGCATGGCGTCCGCCTCTAGTGTTGGAGGTCCCGGGTTCAGGCCCCGGTGAAGGCTGGGATTTCTTCCACGTGGACTTCTAGTAATTTCCCCTGGTCTCTGGTAGTAAGATCGGACGCCCTTGTGTATTATTGCGCACGTTAAAAAAAATCCGTTGGCATTTGGAAATCGAAAAGAGTAGTCTAACGGCGCTGTCGGGCAAAATTTGGAGTTAAAAAACCTACACAGAGTGCTGCGAAGTTCGTGCACTGCGTTGAGATTCTCCAGACTCAGGTTTGAGTTAGAAGTAGAACGGAGCACTTATGGGTTACATCTGTGTGCCATGATGTGATATATATATATATATATATATATATATATATATATATATATATATATATATATATATATATAATTTACTTGAGTTGCTCCAGGTCTACCCTGTCTATAATAGATACTTGCCAGTGTCACGGGAAATAAAAGTGGCAAACTTATGCTAATTGGATTGAGGGGTGGGGGGGGGGGGGGAGACACCACACACGCTTTGAATTGTCGACATGCGCCTGCAACACCAACTGTGTGACAGCTGTCCTTTACATGCCACATGTCACCGTGTCCCCTCAAGCACCGCTGAGAAGATCTAGTGAGAAAATGCGTGCAGTAAGTTGTTCGATCTGTCTTATACGACTCAAGGGGGAAATCAGCTTTGTCCATATCTGACAGAGAGAGGCGTGCGGGAGGGGGGGGGGGGGGTGTCAGTGTCGGAGCTGGAATATCCGGATTTGATCCTCCCTACCCCCACACACTGCAGATCACTAATTTCACCTCGCTGGCGTTCCCCGCCCTCCCAGAACTGCAACTATATGCTTGTGCCCGTCTAACTTGTGGGTATTATAATTGTACGTGATTGGTTTGTATTATCGTTCGTATTTGTGGTGGTGTATATTTATGTAATGTGCTGATGAAGGCTATCTAATCGTAACGTTCACTTGTCGTTTGTGATAATGTCAAGCTGGCTGGTTTGGCATTTTTGTTTAGTTCTTTATATTTTCATGATAAAGTATAAACGGCACACCCAAATGTTCAATGAAGTGAACACTTTTGTTAGCCTGCGTGATCTGTGACGTCAGCTGAAATTTAGATGGAGCGGTACAGTAAAACTTAAATTTCCGCCGTGTATGTACTTTAAAAATCACATAATATAGGACGCAATTTTTTTGAAGCCCCACCCCGGCTATAGTCATCTTCTTCTTCTAGGGGGCTGCATGTTATCCACCTCCAGTGCTAGAGGTTCCGGTGTCAATCCCCGGTAAGCGCGGGGGTTTTTTTCACGTGGAAAGACTTCAATTAATTCCTCTGGTCTCTGGGTAGTGAAATCGGACGCCCGTGTTCATTGATGCACACGTAAAAAATTCCATGGCAGTTGGAAATCGAAAAGAGTAGCCTAACAGCGCTGCCCGGGCAAAATTTAGAGACAAAAATCTACCTAAAGTATTTTAGGGTCCTCGCCGGTGCACTGTGCTGGGCTTCTTGGAACACAAGACTTGAGTTAGAAGAAGAACGGCGCACTTACGGGTTACACCCGTGTGTCCTGATGTTGATCCGTTTTTAAAAAAAAACTGCTTTTTCTACTTTTTCTTGCTCTTCTTTTTTGTTGTCTTGCTGATACCAAGTTGTAGCCCAGTGTCGTGGTTCTATGTATCTGTATGAATTAATCAAGTAACAGAAAGTATTGTGAACGGCACTCATATAAAGAAATAGAAAGATAGAAGAACACACTAGACAACATAAAAATCGAAAGCTATAGTTACCGTGCCGGGAATTGAACCTGTCACCTCCAGACGGCGTCTGCGCCTCGCCATGAATACAAGTGCACTAAGATACATGGTCAACTAGGCACCACCAAAAAAAGGTGTCTCATTGGCCATGTCTATCGTACAGCTTGAAATCCATGACTATGGAATACGGACAGAATTTATTATTTATGTATCTGTATTGTGCTTCTTTGGTAGCTTGGATGATGCATGTGTTAATGTTTTTGCAGGTTTCTGCTACATCACATATCCGTCTCCCGGCTATTGTTGGGAGCCTTAATATAACCTAACAGTTGAACAGGGTGTCTGGGACTTACGGCTGGGCGAGTCTCATCCGAATGATTGCTCGTTGTGCGGTCCTGTTGGGTTGAATGTCACTTATATTTGTAGTTGGGAAAACATTAAGAAGTCTCTGAAACAAAGTTAGTTAGTTAAATTTATATAAACTTTTTGTAGGTCTGAAAAAAGATAACACTTTTCATTAATGACATTCAGAAACAAATGGAAAAAATATATGTATGATCAGTGGTATAGGTGTTCTTCCATCGTCTTCTTTTTCTTTGTTTTCTTCTCCTTCCTCTTCTCGTAGTTTGTTGCATAGGTGGTCACGTCTCTCCACAGCCTACTGTCTCGTGTACTTTCTTTCACTTCTGATACAGATTATCTTCCATGCCATGATGTCAAACTGTCCAGCATCGTTTCTCCAGTTTTCTCCTCCTCATGACATGATGTCAAACTGTCCAGCATCGTTTCTCCAGTTTTCTCCTCCTCATGCCATGATGTCAAACTGTCCAGCATCGTTTCTCCAGTTTTCTCCTTTTCATGACATGATGTCAAACTGTCCAGCATCGTTTCTCCAGTTTTCTCCTCCTCATGCCATGATGTCCAACCGTCCAGCATCGTTTCTCCAGTTTTCTCCTCCTCATGACATGATGTCAAACTGTCCAGCATCGTTTCTCCAGTTTTCTCCTTTTCATGACATGATGTCAAACTGTCCAGCATCGTTTCTCCAGTTTTCTCCTCCTCATGACATGATGTCAAACTGTCCAGCATCGTTTGTCCAGTTTTCTCCTCCTCATGACATGATGTCAAACTGTCCAGCATCGTTTCTCCAGTTTTCTCCTCCTCATGACATGATGTCAAACTGTCCAGCATCGTTTCTCCAGTTTTCTCCTCCTCATGACATGACCAGAGAATGTTGATTGTCTTTTTATGTTGTAGACAATCAGTTCTCTATGTTAATAAGTTTTTTTTTTAAGACTTAGACGTTGCGAACGTGTTTGGTAATGCTGGGTTCGATCCCAGCTGCAGGCGATTTGCCAGCAGACCGTCTTGCATTGGTTTCGAGAGCCGACCGTTTACTAAGCAGTGACAAACTGCTGAACGTAAATGTATCTAGAAAAGCCACAGCAACTACACACACACACAAATGCATGGGGGTGGTTATGCAACGTTCTGTAAAAGATATGCATTTAACTTTTTTTATTTAGCTACATCTTTATTGTTCTTTATTGTTGTTTCTACCTATCAAGGATATTTTTGTCGTTCGTCTGTAAAGCCACATTTTCCCCGCTTCCAACTATTTCTTCGCAAATCATCCTTAAAGGAAACAAACAGTAGCGATGTTGTAACCTTCAATTATGTCAGGAGAGCATATTTCTCCCTCTCTCCTTCTCTTTCTCTCTCTCTCACACTCCCCCCCCCCCCCCCCCCCCCCCATCTCCCTCTCTGTCTCTGTATTTCTCCTAAAACTGGTTCTTCTTCCCATTCATGTCCTCCAGTTACTTCGAAGGGAAGAAAATGGGAGAGGGAGGTAAGAATCTTTTAGGTGCTCTTTACAATTCGTTCTGTAAGTTGATCTTAATTTCTTGTAAGTCTGTTCTTGATATCATCGTTTTGTTGTCTGTGTGATCTTCCTCTTGATCTGCGTCCATTGTATTACTCCAGCATATCTATCTGTGCTTGTTAGTACCAGGCAATTCTCATCAGATGGCCTGACTATCTCATCTGTTATTCTTTAGTAAAGTGTATGACCAGTACACACATCTTCCAGATTCCTCTTGATTAGGTGCCAGTTACTGCCCTTGTTATACTACTTGTGGGGAGGTGAGTCTGAGGATTTACAGCCGCATGGCTCGTGCTGTCGCCACGACTGTGCAGCCCCCCCTCCCCCCGACAGAATAAAAATCCCCAGCCTTACCGAGGATTCGAACCAGTGGAGAGCCCAGCGTGCTAACCATTCGGGCAGTCGCTCCTCTCTTGATCAGCGCTAGTTATTATATTGACAGTTACATTTGTACCAGTTTGCGTAGATTAATCTTTCACTTCATTCTTCTTGCGAACTCTCATGAGATCAATTCTTGTAGGCCTCTGTAATGTAGAAACTTGCAGAGGATTGCACTTTGACTTATTCCCCCCTTAATCAACTTAAATTATCTATGTGTTATGTCTCTGAGTGTACTGGACTACCTAGTTCAGAGCCCGGCAACTGCAATATTACAGAGATCGAGTTAGTCCATGATTAACTTAAGCTGGCTGTGGTTAAACTGTCTGGGCAAATGGATCACTTATCGGGCCAGTTGTTAGATTTATTCTTGACCTTTTGTCATTGCCAGGAGCCGCCATCGCTTAGCTGCTAGACTCTCACCTGAGACCTGAAAGTCGTAAGTTCGCATCCGCATGATGACTGATTTTTTTCGTTTTTCGTGTTCTACGACCTTTCATCTCCCTTGTGTGTACAATTTTTACTTCTCTGTCATCTGACATTCTTTCAGTCTGCCCCAGCCTTTTCAGTCTTTTAGATGTCATGATGCAAGTGATCAATGTGATTTAATCAGATTATGAATTTCGTTGTTGCTTCTTACTTTCAGTTACCCGCTGTCTGCATCTTTCATGGGTCCAAAGAATTGTTGTAAGACTCCGTTTAAAAAAATCTGTAATACGGATTCATCTCTATTGGCTGTGCTCCAAGTTTCAGAGCCAAATACAATGGCTTGTACTTTCAACGGTTTATATATTTTGATCTTGGTGTTGTGAGACAGACACTTTGACTTTGGCAGATGTTGAAGGGCATACCATCTGAAATCCAGGCTTAGATTTGTTTCGTGAGGAGACGAAGTTGTACGAAGGTGGGGGTGTCGGGCCCACACTTCAACCTACAACTTGGAGGGCATGTCCTGCCAGTTGTAGCCAAATATTTCTCTTAGCATATCCAAAAAAGTGCAGAGTATCTGGTAGTCGCTGTGGTGTAGCAGCTAGACACCTCTGAATCGGAAGGTTGTGGGTTTGGAGCCTGACCTTTTTTTCTTTCAAAAATTACCCTGGCTTCCAAGTTAACCTAGCCTTGTGTGGGTGCGAGGTGCAGGCCTGGGAAGGAAAGGTAATCGTCATGATGATGACCATATCGCCCACAAAGTGCCAGTTTGGTCTATAAAATATAGGTCTAGCCCAGTGGTCAGCAGATCGTGGCTTGCGAGCCACATGCGGCTCTATAGTGACCTGAGTATGGCTCAGCCAGTAAGCCATAAATCGGTTTCGACTTTAAAAAAACGTTTTTTGACAGGTTCCTGAAAAGAGATTTAGCTGTATAAAAATTTTACTCGTCCTGCTGCTGTTTTTGGGCGCTTTAGGCTAAGGAGTTTGCGACCCCTAGTCTAGCCCTATATGCTGCATATGCCTGGAGGCGTGGAAAAGGGCCCTTTGAATTGTATCTACGTCTAATTTTTCCTATCAGTGCGGTTTTTATCTGCCTTGGGGAGGACTGCCTCCATGTTTGTAGGTTATAATTAGGGCACCTGTAAGGGCTGCACTGAGTGCTACCCTGCTGTTCAGTGTTGGCATTTCATTCCCAGGACAATCTTTAAACAACAATAATATTGTACACCTGTTGTCCTTGACTAGTTAGTGGCTGACCAAACAGCTAGATTATGGGCTCACATGCGAGAGGCACGGAGTTAAATCCTTCGCATGGTAGTGGAGTTCTCTCAGTGGCCACCGCACTAGCCATGCAGCCTGAATTAGGTCCTCAGGCTCAAAACACCACCCCCACCCCACGCGCTTTATTAATATTGGTAAATACATTAGTTGTGGTATGTAATGCACCTGTATCCTGAAAAGATTGACAGCATGCATATTCGTATTTTGTTTTTTGGGCACTGTATAATGTTATGGAAATTAAGTGGTTGCACTCCACGTCTGCTCAGTTGCGTTTTATAATAAAAGTAGTTACGCCCTGTGATATCTGACATGTAGTTAAAACTACGCCCTTCCTTAAAATAAACTCAATTACAATAGCTGTCAAAGTAATAAAATAACAGGGAAAGTGGGCGTAAAAATGACACATAAGAGCATGCATAAGAAATGACTGGCAGTACAGAAGGCTGTGGCCAAATATGATTACAATGCCATTCAGCCAGAACAGAGAAGAAGGAATAAAAACATGAGTTTCCAATTACTCACAATGCAGATAGATTTTTGATGACACCAGTAGCATGTTGATAGGTTGAGAGTTGATCATCTGAGAAAAGCTATGTTAAAAACATGTGATGACAACACTGGTTCTGAAATACAATACTTTGATCGTGGAAGCCTTTTTTTTTAATGCCAGTGTATTTTTCTAGTAATACTTGCCTTCACTATTGATTGTATACCATCTTCGGGTGTTTTATTTTGTTTAAAGATAAATAACAATTTGTATGGAAATTATCCTGATTAGGAAAAGATAAAAACTGTACGCTGAATGGTCGTAGACCTCGAGGCAGACCAAGAAGACGATGGAGAGTTAATATGCAGACAAACCTGCAAACACTTGGTGTCACCAGCTGGGAAGAGAAGGCCAACAAGAGGGATAGCTTAGACCCCATCAAGTCTAACTCAGGCCCTGGCACAGTATGACACTGGGACAGAAAAGTCCTAGCCAAAGTATAGAATGTTAGGAAAAGTGTTTGCGCTTAAAACACAAAATGGAAAATGGATTAAACAACATACAAATTTGTTAACAAGGGCCAGCTTGTGTTTCTATTGAATCAAAATGTGTACATGCTGCGAGGCATCCTATAGACTGTTGGGAAAATTGGAAGGTTGCACTCCAATTCCAATTAAAAAATAGAAACACTAGCTCTCAGATCGACTTAGCATAAAATTTGAACCAGGTAATGGTAGTAAAGGCAGTAGTGTGGGTGCTGGCCACATTACCCAGTGTGCCATTTGGTCTATTCAAATATGACATTAAGGCAGCGCTATTGAACTAAGTTGACTCAGGGGCCACAATTTTGCAAGTGGGAATGTTCACGGGCCAGAAGCCGGAGCACCAGAGTAGAAAGATCCCGGGGAAGGCTAACCCGTTCCAAAAAATGCCCACAGAAGTTGGATGCGTTGGCCGATGTGTAAACGGACACAACATAGTTACATCTTCGGATGAACAAAGAAGACGGAGAAGAAAGATCCTTAATACAGTACAACATGCAGTAATCCAAGGGCCACTTACTGGGCTAGTTGAATAGCCCTGCAGTAAGGCATGCCTGATGTGCCAGTGGCGTACAAAGTCCTGCCCTTTTACTTTACTTATCACATGCTGAATTTAGTTATGTAGAAATGCAAGTAACTGCCATGGTGTGCAGTTTAAAATTACAATTATGCCCCCCCCCCCTTTTTTTTTTTTTAAACACATTTACATTTGCCAAAGTAACAAAATAATGGGTAGTGTATGATGCCGGCTATACCAGTTGACATGACTGCTGTCTTCAGTAGAATCTAACTGTCTGTGTTTGTTTCGTTTAGCAGTACACACTTCAGCTATGGCAGATGAGTATGTCTTGGTGACTGGTGGCGCCGGATACATTGGCAGTCACACAGTGGTGGAGCTGCTCAGTGCTAACTACAATGTGGTGGTGATTGACAACCTGGTCAATGCTAGTATGGGTGAGTATAGTTTCAAATCTTTTGTGTGTGAGAGGAGCGGCTAACTAAATAGTTGAGAATGCTGGGTTCTTCTGTGGGAGACCCAGGTTCAGATTTGCAGTAAGGTTTGCCCCCCCCCCCCCCCCCTTTTTTTTTTTTTCCTTTTCCCCTTTTTTCAGTCCTAGGAGGTTAAGCCACAGAGGGCCATGGGGTGGTAATGCTATTTTGAAATTCTATAAATGTAACACAATCCAGTTGCCACATTACATACACCTATTGTATATCAAAATGACAAGGGATTGTTGAGGAATAACAGAGTACTGTTACATCAAATAATGGTTTTAATAAATATTAGTAAATAAACAGAAATTTTTTTAGAGAAATTAGTAAAAGGAAATAATATTTTATCCACTGAACGTCATATTACTCAAGAGAAATATGATCAGCTGAATCATATCTGAAGAGGAATATGTACAAATAAAGTACAAACACAATTTGTACATTTGATCTTGTTTCAGAGAAACTTTTGAAACATCATAGCAGAGCAACATTATTTGGTAAAGAAAAACGACTTCCCAAAACAATTAGTCTCTTCATACAACTAAAAGAGTTCAAATAGATCATATAAAAACAAACACTGCCCTCTTTAAAGTTGTTTTTTAATTATTTTTATTTTGACAAATAGGTTAGTTGCGTATCCTTTACAAGATGTAGCAGAACCAACCCCAGCAGCCCCTGGCTGTTGTGTGGTTTCTCTAGGCAAATTTACGTCCAGTAGTTTGTCATTGCTTTCTGGGCGGTCGGCCCCCTGATACCACTGTCGAAACCAACGCAAGGCGCATGGCCCACAGCTGGGATCAAACTCAGTACCCGGCTTTACGAAGCGTTCGCATCGACTTAGCCACAGAGCCGACATTTTGACAAATAGCTTAGTAAAACTTAATGTTTAGCAAGTAACTGATTCTTTAAACATTTTTTTTTTAATTATGATTATTTTAACATTTGGGTAAGTGGATCTTTCAGAACTTAGCAGCTACTTTTTAACTTTTAGTGTCTGATTGATGGCCTGTTTTTTTATTTTTTCACATGGGTTAGTAGAATTGTGAGTGTTTATGGTATCTGATTGGTGGCTATATCTCCTAATTCCCGTTAGTAATATTCTCATGCTGTTGATATGGAAATATGGCCCCCAGCTGGCTCTTTGATTTCTATAATTGAAAGCATTCACTGTTGTTGGTTTCTGTCTTAATATGTCATCGAGAAGATATTGATTTGCTTGAACCAGACATTAGTGTGACATTTGGTAAGATAATTTATTTTTACCCAAACTGGTTATTACGAATATTTTGGCCAAACAAAATCGCAGATGAAAAACTGAGGAGGAAAATAGAATGTGCATCACTGGCAAATGTTATCAAATAAGACGATGGAGATGGCTTGGACATGTTTGCGGAATGCCTTGTGACACTGGCAAAAACAGCTCTCCGGTGGACAGTAGATGGGAAAAGGAGACGTGGACGACCTAAGGAAACCTGGAGAAGGACAATAGAAAGGGAAATGAAGGAATGTAGACTGACATGGGATACCATGGGCAGAAAAGCAGCAGACCGGCATCAATGGAAATCACTTGTGAATGCCTTATGTGTGTGTGTTTTTTTTAAGTATCCAGAAACCATAAATTTTTAACCCTTTGGATCATTACTTTGGATATCGCAACCCTTCGGCCTTGATTCCATGATAGGTACTGTAAATCTGGGAGAAATGGGGCTTTTCTGCCTATCCCCGGGCATGAACCCAGACCACAAGGAGTTCATCACCCGATCGCCACAAAGTCAGCTTTAAAAACTACACTAGCGAGTCGCACGAATGCCTTATGTGTCAACAGCGACATGAAGAGGATATAGATAGATAGAAACTGGTTACAAATATTTAGCAATCGTACATATTCAAGAGGGAGCCTTCCCCCTGTGGGGGGGGGGGGGGGCATTTGGGGAAAAAAGTGGTAGACCCTTTGCTCCTTCCCCTAACAAGTATATGGTCAAAGTGGTCTATCTAAGAGGTTGCTCAAATTGGATATGTTAGGCAGAAAATTACAGATATTTAGCCTAGCTGTAATCTACAACTCATTGTGCCAACCAACCTTCTCAGAGCAGATGCAGAAGTAGTAGTGGGAGCTGGTTGGTTCAGTGACTAGCATGCTTGCCTGCTGATGTGACAGTCATCTGTTGAAAATCCTCATCCAAATGTTGTTGTTTTTTTTTCTTCGGCAAATTTTCCTGAGCTTGCAAGCCGTTTAGGCCATAGGTTGGTATCATATGTTTTAAAGAATATATGAGCCCTTTTACGCAGGTGATGCATCAGGTATATATTGCTTGATTCATTTTTGTATAGCAGTCAGCACACAGAAGGCAAGGTAATCGACATCCCGCCAGCCGCCTTTACTTCCAGAGCATTAGCCGTGCCCATTTTAAACTGGGTCATTGCGGAAATAAAGTGCCACAGGGTAGATTTGAACCCACGACCTTCAGGTTGGCAGGCAAACATATAGCCACTGCTGCTGCAGCTCCCACCATAATGTGTGATAAGTAAGGGGGCTGAAGTGATATTGATCTTATCACCCATGTTATTTGTCTGTAGAAATGTGCTGCTGAAAGGGGCCTTGTTCTTTATCAGTGGTTCAGGCACCCTGACACTCTAGTCCTCAGATTATTTGGTGGACGGGGGTACTTAGCAAATAATAATGTCAGGTCAGCCCCCCCCCCCCCCCCCCCCCCATCCCCTCTCCCCCTCAGTTGGATAAATCATCTCATCTGTTTCTCTTAAATATACTCTAGCGCCATTATCAGCCTTCATACCCTGCATGTTCCTTCAAACATGCCGCAAGAGGCAAAGGCGATGAGATAGTCGTAGTATGGCTGTTGTGTTATACACATGATGCCAGTGATTCTACAGGTGATATAATGGTTAAAATTGTTTGTGATGAAAACACAATGGCTATTCAAGGACCAACGTGATTTTATTTAAAGAGTGATGCCAAGAGACTCTTCAACAGAACTCGTTGTTTACATATACTTCTAACTGGCTGTGATCGAATGTTTATAAACTCTCTCTCTCTCTCTCTCTCTCTCTCTCTCTCTCTTCTCTCTCTCTCTCTCTCTCTCTCTCTCTCTCTCTCTCTCTCTCTCTCTCTCTCTCTCTCTCTCTCTCTCTCTCTCTCTCTCTCTCTCTCTCTCTCTCTCTCTCATCTAACACGAGATCCTAGTATCTTTCTTACTAACAAAGTTTGTGATGTTTCCTCTTTTAGGTATAACTCGGTTACTGTTCAGAAGTTCGATAACGATAAACTAGTCTTTTCAGTTCAACAGACCGCGGTTTTCTTGCCTTTTCCCCCTGGCCTCCATTTGGTTTCTCGTATCCTTTTTTTTCAAAGCGTCGGCGATTTGTAACATCTCTGTCTTCTTTCCTTTTTTATTTAGTCACTTATTGTCACCCATTTAGCTCTCCTAAGGGCAGCAGCCCCCCTCACAACCACCACCACTCACTATTATGTTATTATTTTGCGCCCATTAGCTGTATTGCATCGGTAGCTTTGAGTTTTGAACGCAGATTCTTGATTCAGAAATACCCGATTATATTCAGCTACATGGACCGTAGGCCCAACACCGACACAGACACACCAAAAACGACTAAGCTTTCAAATTCCTGTTGGACAACATGTAAGCTGTTTTGATAAGACACAGTTGTCTCTGTCTGCTGGCACATTCCTGAAAGGCTCGTCGCTTTCGTCGTCGCCTGTTCACAGCAGTCACCAACATAGGTTAGTTGCGTATCCTTTACAGGACGTTGCAGAACCAACCCCAACAGCCCCTGACTGTTGTGTGGGTTTTCTAGGCAAATTTACTTCCAGTAGTTTGCCATTGCTTACTGGACGGTCGGCTTTCTTGATACCACTGTCGAAACCAACGCAAGGCGCATGGCCCGCAGCTGGGATCGAACCCGGCATTACGAAGCGTTCGCATCGACTTAGCCACAGAGCCGACAGTCACCAACATATCACTATTAAAGCGGCTGTTATCACTACGTGTTCGATATAGTCGTAAAGTCAGGTGTTTATACTGCACAGATGTCACACCCAACTGGGGGTTGTCGTAAAATACATTTTTATTCACCATGAAAGCAGTTTGCAGAGACTCGTTTATGTCAAATAGACGTGTTTTAATGGTTGTGGGCTGCACTGTGGCGTAATTACAGTAATTTTTAATGTGTGTGGGAGTGGTAAGACGGGCGAAGGAGAGCGAGTAGAGTTAAGGTAGTCAGTCCAGTGGTACATTTCTGCTGTAATCACAAGAACATCATCATGCTGTGCCACATAGGGTTCACAGTCTGTTCATGCAGTCCATTCTATTCTGTAGAATCTTTTCGATTTCATTGATGGAATCCAGTCCATCCTCTTTGGTCTTTCTCATCAAAATGTGTCTCAGGGTATCTCTCAGGGCTGCCAATAAGATTTTTTTTTTTTTTTTTTTGAAAAACTCAGCTTAGCTGAACAAAAACCCAAGCAATACATAGACAAAGAACAATACAAAAAACCCAGATTGTTAAAATGTACCAAATGTCTATTTACGAAACGAAACATTTACCACTTTTAAATAAGGATGTTTTTTTTTAAAAGCCAGATTTCCCCCAGGCGTCAAATAAAACCCAGATCGGGGGAGGGGGAGGGGACCCAGCTTTGGTAGCCCTGGTATCTCTTGGACGTCTGCCCACGCTGGACTACATGTTGTTCTGTGGTACCACGGTTAAAGTTAGTTGCGTATCCTTACAGGACGTTGCAGAACCAACCCTATCATTTTTTGGCGGTTGTGGTTTTTCTAGGCAAGTTTATGTCCAGTAGTTTGCCATTGCTTTCGGCTTCTAGATACCACTATAAAAAAAACCGCACAGCCCGTAGCTGGGATTAAACCCGGCATTACGAAGCGCGTTCCCAACGCCTAAGCCACTGGCGCCAACGGTACCCTAGTATAACTGCTATATTGAAACGGGTTTTCCGGGATTTGTAGTTGTTTGATTATCACATTTAAGATGCTAACCGCCCTACTCACTATCGTAGTTGGTTAAACCCGACTTTCGCGGCGGCCGGGTGACGAACTCCTTGTGGTCCGGGTTCACTTCCAGGAGAAGGCAGAAAAGCCACATGTCTTCCAGATTAACGGTACCTATAATGGAATCAAGGCCGAAGGGTTGCGATATTCATAGTACCGAGCCAAAGGGTTTAGAACTCATGGATGGCTTCTGGATACTTAGAAAAAAAAGATGCTTACCCTACAGACTGCAATCACACATGGGAAAAAATTAAAAAACCTTTTTTTTAAAACATAGATAGGCCTGGAATCGACCACCGGCCCTCACCGTCCGTGTTTCTGGTGATCATTTGAGATCAGCGATGGCGACACACACTCACACACAACAAGCATGGAGATGTGACTGTTCTCCTCCCTTCTGTCTAAACTTGCTAATAAGAAAATGAATGCTTGTTTCCCCATTGATAAACCCCCCAGCGCCACCATACAGCCCAAATTCCACAACCCTGTGTGAATTCCGGGCAGGGCTGCCAGAAGGATTTTTATCGAAACCCAAACTAGAGCCGACCAAAAAACCCAGCAACACACAAGCAAAAAACAAAAACCCTAGAATTATAAAAAGTAAAAATTGTATTGTTACGAAACGAACAATTTATCCATATTTGTATAAGTTATATTAAAAAAATAAGATTCCAACATCTGAACCCAAGGCGTCATATAAAAACCCAGATCTTAAAAAGGGGTGGGGGGGGGGGGGAACCAGGTATCGGCAGCCCCTGATTCCGGAGCTCTATTTTCAAGAACAAAGAACAGACCCACTGGCTCCCCTAACAAGCATATCGCAAGATCCCTTTTTAAAGGACCCTCTTCCACGCCTTCAGGCGTATTGGGCATATAGGGCTAGACCTATATTTTTTAGACCAGTTGACACCAGTTGTCTTAGGGGATCGGCATTCACGCATATCGCAGGAGGTGCGACTAATTATGGGTGTTCCATTTAAAGTCGGAGTGCATTTGCATGAGAAGCACATAACCAACAGTGTGCATAGAGATACTTTTGAACTGTAAAACGGACGTGCTCGCAAAACTCGCATGCTGAATCAGTACCAAAGTGCAGAGGTGGGCGAACAACCAGAACTTTCCAACGTAGTTTACAGTCAGTGAACACTAAAAAAGGGGCAAGCTTGAAGATGGTTGAGAAAAAAAGTGCCCATATCATATTAAAATGTGTGCAGGTGTGTTAGTTCAATCGACAGATCAACAGAGCACAAGGGTAGTAACCCCTAAGTGCTCCATTCTATTTCTAACTCAAGCCTGGGTCCGAAGAATGTCAGTGCAGTGCACGAACTCTGTATCACCGGCGTGGAATCTGAACTACTTTGGGTAGATTTTTAACTCAGAAGTGAGGTTTGGGGTTTGAACAACGGATCAACATAGCACAAGCGTAGTAACCCATAAGTGCCCTATTCTTTTTCTAACTCAAGCTTGGGTCTGAAGAAGTTCAGCATCGTGCACAGACTCTGTAGCACCGGTGAGGATCCTGTAGATTTTTAACTCAAAATTTTGCCCGGACAATGCCGTTAGGTTACTCTTTTTCAAATTCCAACTGCCAAGACATTTTTTTCGTGAACAACAATACACTCGGGCGTCCGATCTTACTACCCAGTGACCAGGGGAAATTACTAGAAGTCCACGTGAAAAAACTCACAGCCTTCACTGGGGCAAGAACCCGGGACGCCAGGTCTCGAGACCACGCAGCCCCCTGTGTGTCGTTTCCGCCGTTAACGCTAATTCCCGCAACAGGTGGCCCTGTGTCGACAACATTGTCGAGCCTGCTGTGTGTTAAGTGCTGTGTAACGTAAGACGGCTCTGTGGCTGTATGTCTGTCTACGTGGACAGCCGATGTAATTGATACCTTGGGGAAACCCTAGAGGGCACCAGAGTAAATCAACTATAGTGCGTAGGGGGTGAAAACACATTTTTAAAAGAGGAAGGGGCGGTTAGTTTGACGTCAGTCTCCCCAAATAGAGTAGGTCACTTTTCATTCACAAGTTTGTTGGGCTGGTCGAATTTCCTGCAGGTTACAGGTGTTCCGCTCTGTTGTTTGGTTTCTGTGATGTCTTGCATTTACGTTTTTATTCCGAGAAGGACATAGGTTGCAGCACTCTCTTCTGGGGTCTGTGCTAGACCCAGTTTCTCCATGTTTTAGAGTGTTAAAAGCGCTGGTGTGTTGAAATATACAACTCGCAATATCAGCGGCATTGCGGAACACTCCTGTAACCTTGTGCGAAGACTGCGGGGCTCAGGAACTACCAATCAGAAGTGTGCTAGTGTTTAAATGGGCGGGGTCTGGGGAGACTAACATTACTTTTACCAAATAAACTATAGTGCGTAGGAGGAGAAAAAATTTAAGAGAGGAAGGGGCTCCTTTCGCACGAGCGGCGCGTCGGACATTGTGTACGATAGATACCAATCGGCAAACCATAATTGACGTGGTCATCATAGACCCTGGTCGTTTCTTTTTTTTTTTTTGTTTGTTGGCGGGGGGGGGGGGGGTCCTCATTTTAAAGTGGGTTGACATAGAAGCCAAAGTCACTTTTTTTCATTCCACCTAATACCTTGGGGTCGGCGGACAAGCATCTAGGTGCTAAGACCCCGTGGACGGAGGGGGTGCGCTATAACTCTGACAGGCTTGAAGCAAGTATCCTCTCCTGTTGTCCAGGCAGTCCTTGGTTCCTAACATGACATACTTTAGATCTACTGAAGTCGGTCATGGTTTATAAACATCATTATCCCCGTATATCTTCCCGGACCCCGTGTGGAGAGATAGACAGACCCATGCTTAGCAGAGCGTTTTCTGTCTAAGATGCCAGGAACCAACAGTCTGCTTTCAAAGAAACCAGATCTGTAAAAAGTTCTGGAGCAAGACCGAAGTCCAGAAGTGAAACCTATCACCAACTGCCCTGTTTCTCTCTCTCTCTCTCTCTCTCTCTCTCTCTCTCTCTCTCTCTCTCTCTCTCTCTCTCTCTCTCTCCGCTTCACACTTCTCCTTTATCTGCTCGCCTTTTTTTTAAACTGAGACGTTCTTGCATAGGGCTGTCAACACGGATTCCCTCCCCCACCCCAAGATGTGGGGGTTTTTTTTTTTTTTTTGGACGCCTTGGGTTCAGATTTAAGATTTTTTTTTTAAAATTTCAATTATTAAATATCCTTAAGTAAAAAGTGGATAAAGGTTTCTTTTCGTTACTATAAATGTGTATTGCCTATGTATTGGGTTTTCGGTCAGCTTAGCTTGGGTTTTGATAAACATCTCATTGGCAGCCCTGCCTAGCCGTTGACCTCACGGGCGTTCGTTTAGTCATGAGTGTGGTTTTTACGGGGGTCCATCATTGCTGGAGCTAAGTAGTTCGCTCTGTCATGTGTAGGAGGCTGGCTATTCTGCGAAGAGATACTTGAAGGGGAGAACCAAGGGCGGTGTAGTTGATCCTCTTAGCTTTTAACTTTCTCTTTGTCGCGGCTCTTAGTTCTGTTCAGGAAGGTTTAATGGCGCAGTTCAACTAATATGGTGTCTTTGAAGTGGAGGCTTGTCCTAGTTACCTGTATACTGTTAACTCTTAGCTGCCATTTTACTGTACTAATCTGTTTGAACTCGGGGCTTGCCTTAGTTACATTATATACTGTTAACTCTAAACAGTCATGTTGCCCTTCTGCTTTAAAATGTGTTTGAACTGGAGGCTTGTCCTAGTTACCTGTATACTGTTACCTCTTAGCTGTCATTCTACTGTTATAATCTGTTTGAACTCAGGGCTAGTCTTATTTACCTTATATACTGTTAACTCTTAGCAGTCCTGTTGCCATACTCTATCTCACACAGTGCCAAGCAGCTCACCATGAGTTTTTAAAATTTCTGCTTACATTATACCTTTTCATTAACTAATCATAAAACACCAGTTGTTACACACATACACACACACACACACACCCCACTGCAGTTGTTAACCCTTTCTTTCCACATTGTGAAGGTCATGCTGGTGTTAAACGTAATGAGTGTGCAGACCAACTGGCTTTCAGTGCACCAAAACATGTGGGAAGAAGCATGGTCATAGCAAATATCATCAGTACTGTCAACAGTGTTAACTGTATTACCCATGTGTCAGATCTTAGAAACACCCAAATTCCAGATACAGATGATCGGATGAGATATTTTATTTTGCTCAACTTCATCCCAACTTCATACATTTGGCAATATGTGCTGCACTTTCATTATTAAGCGGAATGTCAAGATTATTATTGTCACAATCTGGCTCTGATTGTCAGCGACAGCAGTATAGACATTTCTAGATCTAGTTGTGTTATTGTTCTGGTTTCCCTTATCATTTGGTCTGGTGTGTTTTGCAGTAAATGGTTGGAATTCACAATTAGCATGGTTATTTTCAGAATCTGAGTAATCACTAGAATCATTTTTTCATCTCAACAACAGTTGCATAAGAACTAAAGCCTGAGTTTTGGTCATTTTTTTGAGCTCTCTCTACAGTGGCTGTTGAAGGGTTGAATGTTGCCATTTTAGGACAGTTAGATAAAAATCATATCTCACTAATTTAATTTAAAACAAATTGTAACAAAATGATTCTTTTCCATTGCCTACACTGCTTCTTCTTTTTAATTCTTTGAGGCCCGGGGGTTTAGCATCACAGGCCCAAGGGGTAGTCAAGAGAGACGTACAATCAGCGCATCATGCATTCACTGGGTCTCTAGGTAGGAATCTATGAACGTATGATGCGCTCCTTGTTACTCTAAGAGTTGCATTCCGAGCCCTTGAGGTTCATTGCTGCAGATATCACCCATTTCCATTCTTCAGTCTGGTTGGCCTTCTCTTTCCAGTTGGTCACCTAGTGTTTGCAGGTCTGTCTGGATATTATCTCTCCATCGTCTTCTTGGTCTCCCTCGTGTATACAGTTTTTACTTCTCTGTCATCTGACATTCTTTCAATATGCACCAACCGTTTCAGTCTATTAGCTCTTATGATGCGTTATCAGTGGCGATTTAAACAGACTATGAATTTCGTTGTTGCTTCTCACTCTCCATTCACTGCTGTTTGCATCTTTGATGGGTCCTAAGATTCGTTGTAAAACTATGTTTTCGATTGCCTACTTTCAGAAAACGAAAGTCCTTTTGTTTCGCTATTTCTAGTTTTTCAAAAGAAGTTCACACACATTCATCTAATTAGCAAATGAAGCAATATTCGAGTGTCTGTGTCGACAACCATTAAATCAACTATGTGTCTAAACCTCGCAGATTCTGCCGCCGATTGATCGGCGATATGTCTGGAAAGAGATAACAATATTGACAGGTTAAAAGACATTGTTATTGCAATTTTTATCACACTTTTAAGGTTTTAATTTGAGAAGGCCCTTATATAGTGCTAAAGTAAATAAATGATTGGAAAGTGGTTAAGAAATGAATGAATGTGTTTTCTTCCTGTTGCAGTAAGTGTCAGCAGAGTGGAGGACATCACTGGAAAGAAAGTGCCAGCCCATCAGGTTGATTTACTGGACAAAAGTGCCATCAGAGATGTCTTTCAGAAGGTATGTACATTAGAGTATTACTTGGCTATCCTCAGAATAACAGTCTGAAATTATACCATAACAGGACCTATATCCGGATACTATACCGCCGCCACTGAGAGTATCTCCCGCGCCGCTACGTGCAGCGCAGAATGGGGGCTAAACTAGGTGGCTGGGACTCACGAGCAAATAAAATGAAGGAAGCTGCAGAATATGCAGTAGCTGCTGCTCGTGAGTCCCAGCCATCTAGTTTAGCCCCGCTCTGCGCGCAGCGGGAGATACTCTCGGCGGTGACTTTAACTCGGCGGAAGCTTTTCCGCGGTATGCTGTGTAGTCGCCGGAAAGAGGTCCACAATTTATATGTGACTGTAGGGTATATTTTCGGCCTTGATAATTTGGGACTGTTATTCGGAGGATAGCCCAGTACTTACTCTTGGACTTTAAGATTTGTTATTCACGTTTTGAGTTCAAAGGCCCAAGGGGGGGGGGGGGAATAGACCCACTGCCACTCAACAAGCATATAAATGAATACAAAAGGTGATTCAGGAAGAATTTTCTGAAAATATATGTATTGGGCCGAAAGGTTTTGAACCTTTAATTCACTGGGCCAGCAGGGAGGATTGAGCAGCATGTGTTACCCTGTACGTCTCAACATGGAAGCTGAAGATTGACCAGTTGTAATAACAGATGTGTGATTTGTGTATTTCACAAATTTGCTGCTTTGTTATCTGTTGACGTAAACTCTAGAATACACCTGACAAGATACAGGAAAATATGCCCCACAGTAATAAATTGTGCAACATATTGCGTTCCCATTATTTAAACGCACAAAGGAAAACTTGCCATATTTTTATGTGTTCAGGATTCCCTCATCTCCTCCCCCCCCCCCCCCCCTTTTCCACCCTTGCACATGGAACAACCCACACCAAGATCCCCCTCCCCTCCATGTATAAGCTGACATCTTTCCTGTTTGGGTTCCGGTGCCCCACTGCTCTCCTAGCAAGCACACTTTAAGCTGGTTCTTTAAAAGTCCGAGTGCATCTGCTTGAGAGGCAAGGAACCAGCAGAGTGCATACAAATAAGTTAAATCTGTAACACAGATGTGCATGCAAAACTTAGGTTCTGGAGCAGAAGTGGACAAACAGAACCAGTACATTCTGCCAGAGTTTACAGGCGGTCAACACAAAGAAGAAGGAGATGAACTCTTTTTTTTAGTCTAAAATTAAGAAATTCATATTTTAAATACACTCCATGTATAAGACAACTCCCAATTTCAGACTTCAACATTTTGGGAGAACATTGTCTCTCACACACAAAAATAAAATATCTTCTTTAGCCAAATGATTAAGTGACTGTTTTCTGTTTCCACAGTATAAGATTTCTATTGTGATGCATTTTGCTGGACTGAAAGCTGTAGGAGAGTCTGTGGCCCTTCCCCTCTTGTATTACCACAATAACATTGGAGGCACAGTAAACTTGTTAGAGGTAAGTGTGTACTTTCATCTTGTTTAGTTTAGTGTCCGTTAACCTGCGGGCCATGGAAAAATCCATCTAGGCCACCCAAAATGAATGCCTTCTTCTTCTTCGGTATTTCTGTCAGAAAACTTATATCAGGAGGCCAGTAGCCTTGATGAAAGCTATCGTGCACTCCATATCTTCTCATGTACCATAAAGCTTTGTCTTCATTGTGGTTGAAACAGGCCAGATTGTGTGTCTGTTGTCAGCATACAGTGTTGGAGCACATATTCAGCATTTTCGGGTGCCACGCTGCAGGGATGGGTCTCCGTGTTTCCTACACTGAAAAGTTTGAACATATGTTGACACAGTCTTTTGTGGCCAGTCCTTAGTCTGAATATAATACACTGACCCTGTCTAGAGAGGCGATGAAGCAAGTCTTGGAGAGAGAATCTGGTGTGTATCCAGCCACCTTTCTTGGATACTAGATTGTATTAATGCCTAATCTGGTGTGTTTATCCAGCCACCTTTCTTGGATACTAGATTGTATTAATGCCTAATCTGGTGTGTTTATCCAGCCACCTTTCTTGGATACTAGATTGTAATAATGCCTAATCATGTAGTGAGTTATGGTAGGTAGTTTTTCTCCGACAGAATTAAAATCTGTAGGATCGACACCTCAGGTATGAGAATCAAAAAATGTCCTATCAGCTGAGAATGATAGTTTTGTGACATGTATTTAACAAAGAGGAGCGGCTGGTTAAACAATTAGAACGCTGGGCTCTTAAGCAGGAGACCCTGGTTCAAATCCTCTGTATGACTGGGGATTTTTGTATGTCGAGGCAAAATAAAAATCCTCACCTGCACGGTCGTGATGACAGCACTAGCCTTAAATACAGCAAAATTGGTACAATAAAGGCTCTAATTGGCAGTATTTAACCAATAATCTGCTGTCTATGTTTATTTTTGTTTCTGTTTTTTGTTAGCTGTGTAGAGGGGTATGAAACAATTTCTCCTGTTTTTGTGGGCAGCAGGTGTTTAAAAAAAAAACGCTGTGAAAAATGGGTCTAGTTGATTTCACATGAACTTGTTCTTATTCCTTCAGCAGGAAACGCTTGTTATTTGAAGATTTAACCATTTTATCGCAAGAAGACTCAAATCTAGTCACTCCTGGTTGTGCCATGTCCCCCTAAATGTGGATATGTACAGTAATTTAAAAATTATGCTCCAATATTTTAAGCTCTTAGCTCCTAACTCTTTCACTCCCAAGCCACACGTCATGTGTTTGTTGATTTATATTATTTTCTTCTTGTTTACCGTCTGTAAACTCGGGCATAAAGTTCTAGTGGTTTGTCCACTTCTAGACTTGGTCATCTTCCAGAACCTGAGTTGAGTTGAGTCAAGAATTGACATCACAGCCCTCGGGGCACTCCCATGCATGCTCCGTTCTCATCTTCAGCAGCCAGCGCAGAGTTCCAATACTGATGGTACCAATTACAATCTGGTTAAAAGTCTGTCTTGCCTTTCCTTTGATTGTAGTGAGCCAGCAAGACCCTCTGGTTACACCCAGGTGCCTCATTCTCTCCAGGCCATAATAATCTTCTTTCTCTACTGATTCCTTAGCTTGTTCACAAAGGGCCTTACCACATCTGCCTTGTCATGTATCATTTCACCACCCAGTGGTGCAGATCCATCCAATCTGTCTGCCTGTTCATTACCCACCACGCCGGCATGGCCTGGAGTAAAGATCCAAAGTATGCTCACCACCCATGACCTTTCCAGTCAGAACCTAGAATCAAGTCTAGTTATTGATGTGCTCCATTTTGCATAAAATGTTTACTTGAAACTATCCTCAGGTTATGAAAGAATTTGATGTAAAAAACATCATTTTCTCAAGCTCGGCTACAGTGTATGGCTCACCACAATATTTACCTGTTGACGAGAATCATCCTATTGGAGGTTGCACAAATGCCTATGGGAAAACCAAGTATTTCATTGAAGAAATTATACGAGATGTATGCAATGCAGATAAGGTATGAAGTATTATTTTATCATTTTTTTTTAATCTGGGAGAGCAGCCTAGATTAAGTCGAGTGAAGGTCAAGAGGATCAACTTCTTTGCACTGGGTTGTCCCATATTTTTCAGTTTATCAGCAGAACAGCTAGCTGCCGGCTGTGAGCGTTGCACAAAGCACGGACTCCGTAGCTCCATTGATGGTCCCCAGGATCTCCATAAAAACTGCAGTCAAGAATTGAACGTGTCTGTGGAACGAACCCTTGACCATCAGAACATGAGGTGAACGACTCCCTCCAGGAGAGTAGCCTGAAATACTGAAACACAGTGACTCAAAAAGCCACTGGTTGAATGTCTTCTTCTTCACTGCCTGTAAACTCCAGTGGAAAGTTCTGGTTAGTTTGTCCACTTCTGGACTCTAATCCAGTTACAGAACCTAAGTGTTGCATGCACATCTGTTTTACAGTTCTGACTCATGTGCATGTAGACTGTTGGTTCCTGCCTCTCAGGCAGATGCACTCCGACTCTGAAGGAAGCTAACAGTTAGTCGACTCTTATGACATGCTCTTGGGTAGGCATTAGGTCTGTTCTTGATTTCCCCACATGTGAACCCCAGAACCCACACGGGGAACTTGTTGGATGTGAATTCACTGAGCAAATCACAGAATATTGGTGTCCTAAAAGTTATGAAGTAACTATCTGTCCAGTGTTGGATTGGAGATCACATGTACTGTGTGATTTTAGAACAAGTGCCTTGAGGGATCTTGTCTATTTTTTCCTTAGGAAAAAAACTTTTTTACAGGTTTAAAAATAATTGCACAAAATCAATTTGTCACCACAAACGCATGCATATTATAAAGTGTAAGAAGTAATCAACACAAACAGTGCAACATGGAATCATCCGACTCACATTTCTCCTAGACTGTAAACTAATTTTAGCATGACATGTGTCCACTGTAACCAGTGGAGAAAAGTAACTAGAAATTTCTATAAATTAAGCCATTTTATTTAAAGGGGACACACACATGTGCGAGCCCGATCAACCCCCATGATATTTTAAGTAAGTTTAGTCATCCCTTGTCATGTTGAATCTTTGCACAGACACAGATGCAAAGAATTCTGTTAGCTAGACGTCTTATAAACATGCAATTCGGGAAAGCGTGTTTTGCTGGAAAATGTTTTCTAACCGGAAGTGTCAGCTTTGTGACTTCTCAAGAGGAAAGGGTTGTTGAGTTTATAAAACAACTGACAAAGACAGGAAGAGTCAAAAGTGTGCTTTGTTTTTTGCAGACATGGAAAGGCATACTGCTGCGATATTTCAACCCAGTCGGTGCCCACAAGTCTGGCAAGATTGGGGAAAACCCACAGGGGGTCCCCAACAACTTGATGCCATTTATAGCTCAGGTTGCTGTGGGGAGACGGGAGTATCTGACAGTTTACGGAGATGATTACGACACTCCCGACGGCACAGGTAAGTGAATCCTCGTGTTGATGAGTATATTTAATCCCCATAAAAAGATATTAGAGCACACGAGAAGTAGAACTAGACTTGTTTCACATTATCACAATCAAGAATGACAAGTGAGTGTTGCTGCTAGAAAGCATTCATCAGCATATAACACCTGAACAAGGGTTTAGTTAAAATAAGAATGCTCCAAATCGCTTATCTCTGAGTTGAGGTTTCATAGAAATATTCATTCACAGAAGAACAATTAATTCGTATTAAGAATACATTGCTTTCAGTCCCAGAAGTGTGTTACTGACAAATTTTTTTTTTAATGGAGTGTTGCCAGCTCATTTGTTGTAATGTTGGTGACTTATTTGTTGATGCAAGCTGCTGACTCATTTATCGTAGAATATTGCTGACACATTATTTGTAAATTTTTTATAGCGTTGCTGACTCATTTGTTGATGCAGGTTACTGACACATTTGTTGTAGAGTGTTGCTCATTTGTTGTAGAGTGTTGCTGACTCGTTTGCTGTAGAGTGTTGCTGACTCATTTGTTGTAGTGTGTTGCTGACTCATTTGTTGTAGAGTGTTGCTCATTTGTTGTAGAGTGTTGCTGACTGATTTGTTGTAGAGTGTTGCTGACTCATTTGTTGTAGAGTATTGCTGACTCATTTGTTCAAGAATGCAACTGACTCATTTGCTGTAGTCTTACTGACTCATTTGTTACTTTTCCAGGTGTCAGAGACTACATCCATATAGTGGACTTAGCTAAAGGTCATGTGGCAGCTATAGACAAGCTGAAGAGGGACTGTGGATGTGTGGTAAGCTTATGTGTGTTTTCAATAGATTCTCTTCTGTAATTCAACTTTACAGTGTATGGTTTGTTTGTCTTTGACCCAGTTAGAAATAATTGGAAAGATTTTGTGGTTTGATTACCTAACATAGATATTTTATAATTACCTAATTGATCTTAAATCTTTTTTTTTTAAATCACTCAAAATAGATTGTTTACTATGTTTTCTTAAAGTATAAACTTTGCATAATTGACTTAGGGCTTCTGGTTTGACTCAGCCAAAAATAGGTAAAAGGATTTTTTCCAGAAAATTAAAAATGGCCAACATGATGTTGATCGTGTCACCCATCAAGAGCATTAAAAATCATATAAGGCCTAAGGTGCCAGTGGCGGAAAACGCGACTTTTGCTTTATTGTAAACTTTCGATAACATATTCCTGGTTTCTGTTTCTTTTTAGACACTACTTTTTTTTTCCTTTCATATAAACCAGTCTTCTTCTTCTTCGCGTTCACCAGCTGTATACTCTGGCGGAAAGTTCTGGTTGCTCGTCCAGTACTGAACTGCAGTCCTGCTCCAGAACCTGAGTGTTGCGTGTGCATCAGTTTTACAGATCTCATTCTCTTGAATACAGACTGTTGGTTCCTTGCCTCTCCGGCAGATGCACTCCGACCTCAAAGGAGGCTCCCCAATTAGTCGTCTCTTACGACATGCTTTAAGGGAGGCAGCGGGTCCATTCTTGTTTTCCCCACAATGGGGCCCCGGAACCCACACGGGGGATATAAACCAGTGTTTCCCATGTGTTGGAACAACTTGGATTATGTGATATCATTTTAAAAAAAGAAAAGAGAAAGCAACCTTTTTTTTCATTTGTATTGTGTTTTGAAAATAGATTCACTGAGGGTTTTTTTCATTTTACATTTATAATTTTTTTTTTTTAAATCGCTATTAAAAAGTATGAAGTCCATGGCAGACCTTCAAAAATCAGATGTGGTCAGTGAAATGATGAGAATACCCTGGGCAGTTCAAAAGAGTAATGTAGATGTACTGAAAGAAGCTAATTCAAAAAGATAACTGATTGCCCACATCAGACAGAGACGATCTCTATATGAGGAGAAAACTGCTGTACATCTCTCTCTTATAGGTATATTATTAATATGAGATGTATATATATTAAAATAAACATGAATGAAAGTATCTGTCATTTTGATTAAACCTGTATGCTTAACCTATAAAAGATAATAGTTTAATAGAGTAAGTGAACCCCCATCAGAGTGTGCAACCGTTTTTATAGGGAATGTAGGGGGAGATCAGCACAAAATCATTTGTAAACTGCGTACAGAAGCAGCAACTAAAAAAGTTTGCTCATTTAGAGAGAAATACCTTGTGGTGCCATACCATACAAGGCATACATGAAAAGAAGAGAAGGGCGTAGAGCACAAGGTAGACCAAGAACAAGATGGAAAGATAAGACGAGAGAAACTCTACAGGAGTTCAATGTGTGGGGTCAAGGTGGCCAGAAGAGCAGGAACTAGAACCTCGTATAAACAGAGCGGTATAGGAATAAGTGAAGAAGAAGAAGTTTTATGAATTTATAAATCTGTTATGAAATATTTTGTTGCAAAAATGTGTATATGCCCAAATCTCTTAGAAAATATTTCATGTGTTAATTTTATTATGTATGTACACATAAATTTCTAGAAGATATTTTGCTTTGTATTCTTCAGGCTTACAATCTGGGCACTGGTGTAGGTTATTCTGTGTTAGATATGGTGAAAGCATTTGAGAAGGCATCTGGCAAATCTGTGAGTATTGAAATAACCTGTTTATTTGTTAATTTTTTTTTTAAAATTAATATTGTAAAGTAAGGAACCTATTTCCATGCCTTGATGCCCCTTTGCTGTATGCTTAACCCCCCCCCCCCCCCCCCCCCCCCCCACTCCTTTTGGGGGGGGGGGGGTATAAACCAGTCTACCATAAAGAGTTGGTAAGGTTAATGACATCAGCTGCCTTTCTTTTCCCACGTTTTAGGGACTTATTTTAACCTGGGTTGATCTGTGAGCTTTCTGTAGATTTGTTCATGATTGATTGGATGTTGCTGCCTAATCCTGCCCTCTTCTCCCTAGAGAAGTCACATACCTGGGACTTCCAGTTGGTGCTCTTGTCCCTTCAGAGCTGCTTTCCCAGCTTTCCATGGTGGGCTTATTTTACCAGAAAGCAAAGCTAATTGAATTGATTCCTTTTGCACCTGGCTGACATTAAGCAGGAGTGGAAATTGATATATTTACTAAAAATAGCATTTAGAGGGGATTTCCTTGTGAAACACATTTCTTTATTTATAGAAATTCTGACCCATTTGTCATAGGGTTATGGGGTGACTGGGTCACGGGGTAAAGTAATTGTCACACTATACTTTTTGTTTGTTCAGGCTCAGATTTTGGGGTCCACCAATTCTCTTCTTCTTCTGCATTCGTTGGTCTATGTAAATTGATTTGTGTGTGGAAAGTGTTTCATGTTTTTTTTTTTCAAAGGCATTTTTTTAATGCTGTTTGGACTGTATTTGTGTCACTTAGCAGTTACACAAGACATTTAAAATGCCCATTCTTAGTTATTTATTTTATTTATTGATAGTAGGTTTTTAGTAACTTTTTGAACCCCTGTATATGTGTGCAGGCATTATTGGCAGGGCATATTGGTTAAAGCAGACATTATTAAAATATTGATGTAATTGTAAGGAAACCACAGTAATATAATGTCCGTGTGAAGGTTACTTATTATAACTTTTGTATTTAGATTTTACAAACTCCTACAAAAGGATGCTGCTTGGCAAATATTTTATAATGGTTGTGTGTTACATTTAACAGATCCCCTACAAAGTAGCACCTCGCCGTGCTGGAGATATAGCTTCAGTTTATGCCAACCCAGAGAAAGCTGAGAAGGAACTGGGATGGAAAACCACATTAGGCCTTGATGAGATGTGTAAGTGTTTTATTTTTTATTTTTCTTTGTAAGGCTTGATATTCTTTCGGGATGTGACATAGCTTTAGATATTGGAAACTGTTGTACAGTCAGCAGACCCAGTGTTGAGATCTGTAATTAGAATAACCATGTTTTTGTGGCTAAGTTCCTGATCGCTCGGATACCATCTTTAGTATTTCCCTCAGCAGCAGGTGGTAACACCAGTTCTGTGTTGGTTTACTATTCTTCTTTGACTACCTGAATAGTTTTCATGTCTGGCAACACTTCTTTTAACATGAAGTTCTTGAAGTCCTGTCAAGGCTGCCGATTTACCATCTTCTTCCAAATCATCTAATTACCTTGCTTATTTGAGAGCATTGAGAACGTACGCTCTGTCCATTGCGTGTCCTGTGCCTTCCTTGACACTGCCAGTAAGTCAATCCGCTCGTTCATTTTCTCTTACAATCCTGGCACAAAACTGAAACTGATTCCTGTGAGACGAATTTCCTCAGAAACTCTAGCCATTGTCTTTGAACCGATCCTGTCTCAATCTTCCACCTATTGGAATCAGTTAGAAAGCTTTGTGTTACCTGTGATGGTATACTGCTGGCTCGAAGTTCTGTTTGAATCTGCATCTGGGCAGTTTTTTCAATAGTACTCCCAGGGTGAGCCCACTGAAGATGGTTACACGTTTCCTGGGAAGTAAAGGTGGCCTGCGTAATGTTGACCACATTAACCCTTGAGACCCTGTGGGTCTAGCATCTTGGTATGGAAAGGGTCCTTTACATTTAAGATGGTCTTGGAGACGATGATGTTCAACAGTTTGACATCATAGCATGACCCAAAAAATGTATGTGCTGTCTCCACAATAAAGGTTGATTCCAATGTACACATTGGCACTTGCAGAGACAGAAGGATACAAATGGAAAGATTTATTTGCCACATGATGAATCAAACATGCCATTTCCAAATAATAATTTTTACAGCAGAAACAAGTGTACATTGGTGCATGGTTAGCTAGTAACCCTAAGAAAAGGCTGTGTCATTAACCAGGCGGCATGCACCTGAACAAATCAATTAGTCATATATTGTTGTTTTTTTTATAAGTTTTTTGTTGTTGTTCCAGCTTGTGATTTATAATTATGGTGCTCTAAATATCACATTGTCATGAAGAAGACCGAGAAGACTATGGAGAGATAATATACAGATCCACAAACACTTGGAGTCACCACCATCTGGAAGGAGGAGGCCAGTCGCAGGAATGAATGGAGGCAGGAATAAACCTCAATACCTCAAAAGGCTGAAGGAAAAAAGAAAATATCAGACTGTGAGATTTAATCATTAAAGTTAAAATTACAACATCTGAAATGAGATTCCTCTGAAGGGCTCTTAATATACCACAAAGAGAGAAGATTAGAAACAATGAAAGGCGAAGGAACATGAGGATAGTGGCAGCTTTGGATTTTATATGAAAGCAGCAAGTAAAATAGTGTGGTTATGTAACCTGGATGTGAATTAACAGTATTCCACAGTAAACAGTGATGTACACACCGGGTTGGAAGTGAAGAAGAGGTCAAAATTGCAAAAAGTGGACAGGAAAATTTCCTGGGAAGCATATTTTACAAATCGCACTAATCGGCACTTTCCTGCAAATTATGCCTCACATCGACACCACAAGCTGAATGATCAAGCTGAGGCGAGATATTAAATCATTAAATTTTTGTATCAGACTCTCACTCACTCAAAATCATCTTGATTATACATTTCAGGTGAAGATCTGTGGAGATGGCAGTCCAACAACCCTTACGGCTACGAAACATCAAGCTAGTCTAGTTTGTTTATACTGGGCTTCTGGAGGAATGTTTACTGCACAATAATTGTTGCCTGCATGCAAAAGATAGTTGTTCATGTTTAATAAGATTATGGGTATAATAATATGTGAATAGTAAATGTTTACTTCAATCATAGTGTTGGAATCTGAATTCACCCTCTGCATCCTCCAGTTCATTTTTAGATCCCATGTCATATAGTTCAAACTATAGGTAGGTATAATGTGTTCATTGGAAATCAGTTAAGTTTGTTTGGCAATGCTTTCGCTGCAACTTTCTTGAGAGAACAAAGAACAAGTGGGCATTACACATTGGGATTCGTTAATCTCATGATGGTACAGTAAACCTTTAAGTCGCAGCCAAGAGGAGACAAACTGATTGATCATTGTACTATAGACATTTAGGTCCACTGTCAGCATAGCAGGAACTAGTCCATCTAGTCAGAGGTGTTTTTTTTTGGCACCAGTTACTTGCTTTATATAGAAGCCTTGGGCACGATCAAGTTCATTCAGTCACAGAAATGGAAATTCATTTTTGTATGCCGAATTTCATTTAAGGTGTCTATCAAAAAGCCACCAGTTGTATCAGACTCACTTAAAGTGACTATTGGTCAAGTCCAGATTAATTAAAATATGTATTCCATTCCAGTATATCCTCAAATTACTTCTGCAATGAAATTTTATTTTATTTTTTAAGTTAGTCTGAAGCGAATTTATTTCAAATGAGAAACAGTCATGACCCAGATTTACTGCATTAGCTTGAGGAAAAGGACGTTTTCAAGATGTTTCAAAGTAAACTTGATCAGAGATAATGTTTCAAATTCAGGTCAACTGTTTAATACCCACATAGCAAATATTTCACTCTTTCAGCACCAGATTGTTACTTTAACAGTGTCCATCTCAGAGTTTATGTACTTTTGAGAAATAGCCTTTAAGTCTCGGTGATGTAAAATTGTAAAAATGCAGAGCTGGCTGAGATTAATTTCTAAAACAAAGTTAGTTGCGTATCCTTTACATGATATTGCAGAACCAACCACAGCATTTTTTTTTTTGCTGTTGTGGTGTTTTTTTTTGTGGCAAATTTTATGTTCACTAGTTTGCTGAGATTAAATAGCCACTGAAAATTGTAGAACTGGCTGAGATTAAGTAGCCACTGAAAATTGTAGAACTGGCTGAGATTAAGTAGCCACTAGTAGAAGGGATGAACATTTCACAAAAACTAGACAGTAAAAGTTAGCCAAAGTACACTGTGTGTAATCAGAAATTGTTTCCTAGGAATTATTATCAGAATGGTGTGGAGTTCATTGGTGGAATATGGCATGAAATATAGTGTGGAGTTCATTGGTGGAATATGGTATGAAATATAGTGGAGTTCATTGGTGGAATGTGGCACCGAATATGATGTGGAGTTCATTATATCATAATAATCAGTAATTGCCTGGTACTGAAAGAGTTGGCAATATTGAGTTTTTCAGCCAAGATCTGTGTTTTAATTGTTAGAAATGGTGTATTGGAGAATATATATGTTTTGATAAAGTCAGAAAAGTATTGGTTTACCTTATCTAGTGCTTGATTCTGCAGTCTGCTGTCTTTAATTTGTTACAATAAGATTAAGTACCACATCTTGAGAAACTGCAAATGATTTGATCAGACACGGGGGTGCATGTGATAAAGACATTTTTCTCATGTTTGCCTGGAGATGTTTATTTTTGGCAAGTGATTCATTGATTCTAAAAGGATGTAAATATTTACTTAAGAAATTGTAGTGAAATTGCATCAGAAATTGTAGAACGTAATTGTTTCAAATGTTGCTGATGTTAATAAATAATTTTTGTTGTTGCTTTTTCCCCACATTGGTACTTAAAATAATGGCTGTTGTTATTGCATTGATCCCTTTTTTTTTCAACAGACATCACAAAACAAAATTTTGATTTTATGTGTTTCTGAAATGCAAACCTTGTGCGATTTCTCATAATATATTTTGAACTTTTACTTTCTCTTCATGGCGTTTGTCTAATTTTGCGATCGGTTATTGCACCTTTCAAGTTTTTTTCTTACGGACTACTAGAAGTTTAGTAAAGTGTCTGTATTGCTATTTTCTAAAAATTGTGGATTAAATTTCTTCAAACTTCACAACTCCACCTTCCTTTCCCAGATGCAGGTGTTCCTTCTTCTTCGCTTTGACTGGCTGTAAAATTTTCCTTCAGACTTTTTTCGTGCATTTCCATTTTACAGATCTGGTATACTTGTGTGCAACACTGTTGGTTCTTAGTCGTTCAGGTAGCTGCACTCTGACTTTGGAGGAACAATCCATAATTAGTTGCCTTTCACAATATGCTTGTTAGTGAGACAGTGGGGCAATTCTTTCCCCCCTCTAGAATAGGGCCTCTGAAAAGTGATGGATCTGATTCCAAACTCCACCTTCATTTCCCAAATGTAGGTGTTTTATTGTTGAAGCTGCAGTTGAATGCCCTGTGAGATGCTGCCTGTAGATGAATTGCCATTCTACACAAAGAGATCCAGTCATATGGGATCGTATCCAATGCATCCCCCATGTGGATTCTGGGGGGCCCATTTTTGAGGTAAATTGAATATACCCACCCTACCCTGACAAGTATGTGGTGTAAGGCAAATAACTAGCTTTTGCCGATACTGGGTGTGTTGTGCTGAAAGGCACGGGTTTGACAGATTAGTTGTAAACCACAATACAATGTCTTGCATGCCCTTTTAACAGTAAATGTAGAAAAAAAGAAACCCAGTGCTGTGAAGTTGTTTTCTCTTCTCAAACACCCCTATTTATGTTCAATTTCTTGGGTTTATTGTAATTATTTTATGTAATTTTGTAGTGAATATTTTGTGTAGCTTGTGACTTTATAGTGCTCTTTATTTTGATGTTTACTGAAAAATATTTGTGAAATTTAGTTTCTAATGGTAGTGCAAGAAATAAAGCATATGTTATATGTGTGTATGCATTAGGATAAAATACGCAGTCTTTATATTTATAGATGTCTTGTATGTAGGTAACAGATTTTATACTATGTTACATACATTATAATTAGTTCATTGTGCTAATATAATACTTGCATAATTATTTATTCACTTATGTGAAAAAAAAGGAGAAAAGATTTTATTGTTAGCATTGTTGACACAAAAGAGTTGAATCGGAGTAGACCATAAGGTAGACAAAGACAATTGTGGAGAGATAATATACATGCAGACCTCCAGCCACTTGGAGTCATCAGCTGGAAAGAGATGGCCAGTCACAGAGATGATTGGAGGCTGGTGATAGCTGCAGCAACGAATCTCACAGGCTCAGAATGGTAGAGAAGAGATTGTTGTCACAGACACTGTTTATTCAATGTAGTTTATCTGTAGCTTGTAACGCCAGCAAATATAATTTATAATGAAACAGTAGCTTCTTCTTTCTTCTTCTGCTTCTTTTTCTTCTTCTTCTGTTCGCTTGAAATAGATTATCTATATCTGCATTGTTGTCTCTAGTATGAACTTTACAGTCTTACGTAATTCACTCAGAGACAGTAGCGACAGATTTAATAATTTTGATTCTTGTAAATTGTCTGTAGTTTATTTGTTGGCAAATTTATCTAACTCACATTTTAAAACGAGATAAAATCAACATATTCAACCAACCAGTTAACATTTGTGTAGTATTTTTTTTCTACAATGGGTGATCACAAACAAGACAGAATAACACCTTGAATCGGTTTACAGTATTTGTATAATTTCATGTATCTACTATTCTACGTTATGTGAACACATTTAATTAAAAGTTTAAAAAATGAGATAAAATTAAGAGATTTATTGGTTAACAGTGTTTATATAAATTTACTGAGTAACAGTGTATAAACTAACCAGTTTACGTTTCTATAATTTAACTGGTTAATGATGTTTTTAGAATGTTATTTATCTACACAATGTGATCACATTTTTCAAAACGAGATAAAAACAAACAGATTTAATTGGTTCACCACATTTGTATAATGTTACGTGATCACTATTAATCAAGTCAGATGTGTTGTTCTATTTTGGTAATTGTTCTGCCTGGGTTCTATACAGTTGGATATTGGTTGACGTTAGCATAATAATGATAAATGCATAATCATTTGAGAATTATTTTCTTTTGTCATATGTGAAAATGGTAATTATTTCTTTACTATCCCCAATAGTTAATTTTTTGGAATTGATGGTTGCTGCAATATTTGTGTGTTCCCTGATTTCTTACAAAAGACGGATTTAATCTCCTTGTTCCCACTTTTGTCGGGTAAAACAAGATAGGGTGTGGAAGGTTGCTTTCATTTATTTTAGTGCATTTCATATCATATCATCATCATCAGGTGCCTTGACATGGGCGATCATGCCTCTCTACAATCTGCGATTTCCTGCAGCATGTATCAGTTTGTGTGCTGACACATCATATACAAGTTGAGAAAATGGCTTATGTACATAAACCTAATTTCGTGATGCCTTGTATGCAGTATTACATTCTGCCACAGATGATAACCACTCACAAGTCAGAAACTTTTAAATATCCTTTGTGTATTTGAATATATTGTGTGTATTTCATAATATTCCTTTTCTTCTGAAACACATGTCAAATTAAACTGCATTTCAGTAAGAGTTATTTCCACTTCGTTTTAGATGGGGGCAACATTCTTCTTTTTTTTATTTTTTTTATTAGGGATATATATATAAAGTCCATCTTCTGCAGACGCATCTGTGGTCCTCACCATGCAGTGTTGCAGGTCACAGCGGGCTGGTGTAGCTGTTATAAGTGCTCTGATTTTAACTTCTTTAGAGTTTTGACAGTATGTTTGGGACTTACCTTGTTAGTTTGCCAACCAAATGGTAACTTGTTTTAATCTCAGGGTGGTTAACCAATAGAATCGATCAGAAATGCATTTGCAAGGAAACTTTTTACTCTTGAAAATTATCATGCATGCAATATCTTTGTGGGCAGTTATGATGTTGTTTGTAAGTCATTTACAGTATTGTTTATACAAAAGATTGTCTGAAAGATATATGTTTTGCCAAAACTAACTGCAGTGTATGCAGAAATATAACAATAAAAAACATAACTGACACAGAAATAAAGAGAAACCGTTGCTTCATTTTAGAATTCTATTCTCTTACATACAGTTTTGGGGACACAATAAAGTGGTCTATAGAGAAATTATTGGTGCTTTATTAATATCCTACCCCAGAAAGGGAAATTCTACAGGACAGTCTAATATTTCAGGGGGTGGTAGATAGGCTGCATGCAGTCGTGGGACCTAGGCTGCACTCTCTCGTGGGAGGTAGGTGGGTTAGGGCAGTTCTAGATGTTTTGGGGTCATTAAAAGCATCAGAAAGGCTGGGAAACCCAGTCTTACCTACCACCCTCTTAAATGTTGGACTAATCTGTGACGTCATCTAGGGTATGACATTAATAAAGCCCTTAATTATTTCTGTGGCTACATACAGTGGTTACACATTCTGATACAAACAATATTGGGCATTATAATCACGAGGAAGTACACAGATCAGATAAAGTAATCGACTGACCCACATAAAACAAACTACTATTTGCTGATGACCAGTGCTTGTTCTATAGCGAAGAAGATAGATTGCAAGATCACATTAACCAGTTAAGCTCAGCATGCAGTGAACGCAGCATAAAGATCAGTTGTCACCATTATTGAGACATCTAAATATAACTATAGGTGCAGAGAAACAGATTGTAGACAGCTAAACTACATCTCAAAAGACCGGCAACAAGATTGAGAGGACAGCCACAAAATATGGATCGACAGCATTAAAGACATGTTACACCTTCACGGCTTGACAGTAGCCAGCGTGCACTCAATTGCAGTCCTCGCGATGCTTAACGGCAGAAGTGGTTTATGATTGATGAGAGAGGCAAAAGGTGCTCGTCTGGATTTTATCAGTGAATCAGAATAAGACTGAACAGAATGGAGGAATGCATTGTGAGCCATATATGACAAATGTATGGCACAGCAGGGTAATTCTGATCTCTGTAGTTACTAAAGAGCTGGTCTCCTTCTTCTTCTTTCCTTTGCCTGAAATAAGTTGTCTAAATCAGCAATTTTGTCCCACGTATAAATTTCACTGTCGTTGGTAGTTCATTCAGTGGTCCATAGAGTTTACGTTCCACTGTTGTTCTTTTTAGCCAACAAGTTTGCCTTAATGTGTCAAATTCGGTGCAGTCTTGGAGTACATGCTCTGCTGCCTGGGGCACCTTTCCACAGGTGCACATGGCTGGTCTCCTTATGTCATAACTTTTTGTTTTTTATGAAGTCCTACACACAAACAGGGAAAATGTCTGCAGGAAAGCCAAGGCTATGCTTTCACGACATATGCAGCTGCAACCTGAAATGAAACTGTCACTTTGAATAGATCAGCTGCAGACTGACTCCTATGAAGGCAAACTGTCACAGTTTGCAAGATGCAAAGCACAGCTATCTGTGGAGAGAATTCAGAAAACCAGCCTCAGTATAATAGAGTATCGTTGTTTTTATGTGGATTGTGTGGCACAGACTTCCACTCCTGTAGTGGACTTTATGCTGTTCCTAAAACCAATGGCACGACTTCATGGTCCCTAGGGACTGACAGTTGGTTGCCTACATACACTGAAAACTTTAGACAGTATTATGTTGTCGAATAACTTTTTATCATGTTAAATTATCTTGTCTTGACAACTTTTAATCCTAATACAATTTGTCTGTACTATTCTAATGAAATTTTAGTATCCATCTTGTCATTTTTGTGATAGTGGGGGGAATATTCACTCCAAATGGCTTACAATCAGCTAGTCATAATATGTTTAACCTGTTGACTGCACCATTTTTCCATGTATGAAATGTGATGTAAACTAGAGCATAATCTTGTGTCTGAAAGTTGTTAGAAAAATGGCTAGGCAGTTGTTTTGTGGTCTTAACATGTGTTTCCAGGGTCATGTTTGGTCAGAATTATGTTCCTTTCAGCAGCTTGAGGCCAGAACAGCTGTAAGTATAGTTTGCTTGTCTTTGACAAAGTGAACTTAGATTGCTTAACTGTAACTACTTAACTGTGAATTTACTGTTTGTCTCAAACTGTTAAACTACCAAATTGTTGCACTGTAAACGCAAAGTCGAGGTCTTTGTTTCATTTTGAATGGTGAAGACTTAATATGTCATAGCAGTCACGTGGTTATGTTTACAGTCAAGTCCAGTATTTGAATTTTTGAAAAATTGTGTATTTAAATTATTTAAACTGTTCTTGTATTAAGACTGCATAATATCATATAATTTGTTTTTATTGTAGTTCTTCTTCACTGGGTTTTTAATTTGATGGCCTATTATATTTTGCAAAGAAGCATGTCTGCTTACCACCTCTTCTTGTTAATAAATGTGTCATTATTTCTATACTTCTTATTTAACTTCATGAAACTTGTTTGTTTTGATCAGGTCTCCATGTTTAGAAATAAGCTGAAAACAGCCATGTTATTATAAATTTAGTTGCATATGCTTTACCAGACATTGCAGAGCCAGCATTTTATATCTAATTGGGGATCTCCGCAGCAAAGTGGTCAAGTCAATAGCCTCGCGCTCTGAGGGTTGTAGGTTTGTGTCACAGATGCATTGGTCTGTTCACAAGTGCAGTTTTTAAGGAAATCCCTGGGAATCATTGCTAGAGCTACAGTTAGTGCTCTATGTGATGCTCTCGGCAGGCAGCTTGCCGTTCTGCGTAGAGAGATTGAGCCATATGGGATTTTAAAATAACCAGTGCAGTAAAGGCAATTCTTTCGATTTAACCTTTTATTTTATATATATATATATATATATATATATATATATATATATATATATATATATATATATATATATATATATATATATATATATATATATATATATATATACATATACATATATATATATACATATATATATATATATATATATATATATATATATATATATATATATATATATATATATATATATATATATATATATACATATATATATATATATATATATATACATATATATATATATATATATATATATATACATATATATAAATATATATAACATATATTTAACATATGGCTGTGAATCCTGGACAATCGGTAGGCAGGCCAAACAATTTCTGGAGGCCTCAGAGATGCGGTTTTACAGAAGAATGCTTAGAATACCTTGGACAGCCAAAAAGAGCAACCAAGAGGTTTTGAAAGAGGCGGGAGCCCAAAGACAACTTATCACAGACATCAGAGGGAGACAGTTCATCATTTTTCGGCCATGTTATGAGAAGAAGGAAAATAGAACATGTTGTGACCACTGGAAAGATATGTGGAAGGAGAGATAGAGGAAGACAATGAGAGAAGATGCTTGACAGTCTTGTTGCATGGCATGGAGGTGTGTTGGCACACAAACTGATACGTGCTGCAGGAGATCGCAGATTATGGAGAGGCATGATCGCCCACGCCAGTCGGCAAAGCACCTGATGATGATTATATATTATATATATATATATATATATATATATATATATATATATATATATAGTATATATATATATATATACACATACATACATACATACACACACTTGTGGTTTCACTAAGCAATTTTATGTTCACTAGTCCGTCATTGCCTTGTAAAAGGACAGAGTATTCAGCTCCATACCATTGTTGAAATCAACATACAAAAAGTTATCTGCAGCCAAATTACCTGCAGCTGGAATTGAACCGGGTAATTCAGAATTATTAAGTGATTGTACATAATGGTTGTCATGGATTTGGGTCCTGACGAAGCCGTACTTTTTTTTTTTTTTTTTTTAAACAAAAATGGATTATGACTTTTGGGTCCACCCGGCACTTGAGTGGGTATCAGGTCCACCCGGCACTGAGTGGGTATCAGGTACAGTCCTGGTAAGTAAAGATGGCTGGCAGGATGCTGATCAAATCACCCACCAAGTGCTGATTGGTCTATAAAATATAGGTTTAGCCCCATATGCCTGAAGGCGTTAGAAAGGGTCCTTTTCCTTTTCCTTTTATTTTTTTTTTTAACTTACTTTACATAATGGTTATGGAAATGAGATTCAGAAAGGCTGCAGGGAGTCACCAGAAGAGATAAAAACTAAGAATGGAGTCATAAGAGAAAGGGTTGGCATGGAACTTTGACTGAAAACTACATACAAAAAACAAACAAAAGTTAGTTGCATATCCTTTACAAGACATTGCAGAACCAACCTCAACATTTTTGGCTATTGTGGTTTTTCTAGGCAAATTTATGTCCAGTAGTTTTCCATTGCCATCTGGACGGTCAGCTTCTCGATACCACTGTCAAAACCAACACAAGGCCCGCAGCTGGGATCAAACCCAGTATTGTGAAGCCCATTCGCAATGTATAAGCCACAGATGCCGACAAACTACATACAATGACAGCCAAAAAAAATGGGTTCTTCCTTCCCCCCCCCCTCCCTTTCCTTATGGCGCTTTGTGCTATACCATACAAAGTAGATGCCAAAAGAGAAACATAGAGCTTTAGGCACACCAAGAACCATATGGAAAAATAACATACAGAAACTCTACTATAGTACAATATGCCTATGGTCAAGGCAACCAGAAGGGCAGGAATCAGTGCCTTATATCTCCCTCGAACCTGAAGCGATTTAAAAAAGGAAGTGAAGAAGAAGACAGTTGTTTTATGACAATAAAACCAAAACCTTCTAGAAATTATCAGAATTGACTAATATCACTGCCTGCCAGATAAGTCTCTAGATGCTCGAGGCTCATACTCAGAATTCGCTCAGATATAACAACTGACCACTGCAGCTGCACACAGGTTCGCCAGATTTCTTGTGTCCCTAGCAGTCTTCAAGTCTGGTGGTAGCTGTCTGCTGGGCACAAGTGTCTTTTACCCTTGGGAAAGGCTGTTTTTTTTCACCCCCATGTTAATTAATTAAAACACTAGTTGTCCTAAACTGGATTGAGACCTAGTAATTTTCTGATTAGAGAAAGACAGTTTCACCCGTTATTGAAATCAGTTTTTAACTGGGTTCAGTCTAACCTTGCATTTTGCTGGTTAAAGGAAGATAGTTTTTCATTCATGTTAGTGAAATCAGCAGTTCTCAAATGGGTTCAGTCAAACCTTGCAGTTTGCTCGTTGAAGGAAGCCAGTTTTTTTTATCTATGTTAGTGAGATTATCAGTTCTCAAATGGGTGCAGTCAAACTTCACAGTCTGCTGGTTAAAGGAAGTCAGTTTTTTCATCCATGTAAGTGAAATCAGCAGTTCTCAAATGGATGCAGTCAAACCTTGCAGTTTGCTGGTTGAAGGGAGACAGTTTTTTCATCCACATTAGTGAAATCAGCAGTTCTCAAATGGTTTCCTTGAAATCTAGCAATGCTCTAGTTTTTTTTCACACACTTTTTCAAATCAATAAATACAAGTATTTGCAGTTTGCTCAACTGTCACGTGCAGACAAGTGTTTATTTACCCATGACAAGACCCATCATTTGACCCACAACCTTGACTGAATATGTCAGAATTATAGTTATATGTGCAAACTGGAGGGGAAAATGGGGGGGGGGGGGGGGGGGGGGGGATAAAAAAAAATTAGCTCTCGTTATTTGTAACTGAATTCTTGCTGTTTAAATATGGGAAGCATTTCACGGATGCATGGGGGTTAATTAATTTTGAAATAACAGATATATTTATCAAACTTATATTGTTATATTTTCTGTCATCTTCAGGTGTCACTGCTTAGAAGGGTGTTCACAAACAATTCCATCATTTTTTCCTTAGCTGAAGAAACCTGAAATTGTGCACACCTAAAATCTGAAATGTCGATATTGTATCCAGGAACATTGCAAACCACTCCCACCATGGATTTTGTGTTACAAACAGCAAATTTCAGTAAAATTATTGGTTTTAGAAAAAAAAAATTTGAATATTTATAAACGGTTGTGTGCTGTAAAACCCTAAAATTAATGTGGATGTGAGAGGTCAAAGGTGGTGAACTGGATTCCATCCATGATATCAAAGAGATTTCACTGGATAGACTGTGCCCAGACTGTGAGCCCTATGTGACATATAATTGCATGAAAATAAATGAATGCTGTGTATGGAAGTTGTGCAGTCAATAGAAGCCCTAAATGGTTACTGGGTTCAGGTGTATGGAAGTTGTGCAGCAATTGGAGCCCTAGATGGTCACTGGATTCAGAGACTTAAGGCTTCAGTAAGTTGAGGAAATTTTATTTATGCCATAAAGGCAAGGTGTGCATACCCTTGTTTCGAGCTAGCATAAGACTAGTAATGGATGAAGATAATATAGGGACTCTGGATGGAAAAAGGGAATAATTAGTTGTATTGTGAGTCAGTTTCATAAATGTCTCACAAATAATTTAAGGAAAAAATTAAGGGGCGTTACTTTGTGAACAACCTTCATACATGTTTGTAACTGTCCGACAGTCATCTGTACAAATGAGGGAAGTATTTCATGGATTCAAGGGGGAGAAATAATTGTAAAATAAAAGGAAAATTTATTGACAAAAACTGATTTTGTTTTGTTATACTGTTTGTCAACATCATCAAGTGACATTGCCTGTTTAATGTCAAACCCCCTGCCCACACACACACACACACACGTGCACTCACACATGTAACTGATTGTCATCAGGTGTACCATTGTGGGAAGTGATTCATTGGGAAAATATAATTTAAAAATAAGAAAAATATATTAATCAAAATGAGTTTGTTTTATTATATTGCTCACCATCATCAACAGGTGACATTGTCTATGATTCCCTCTGTCATAGACGATGTGAATGCATCCGAGTCCCATGAAAGTCTTGCCACCTCTTCCAGTGAGATGCATCAACTTTCAGTTATTTTTGACCACGTTTTTTTTTTTTTTAAAGAACTCTTGTCATGTTTTTCCTCCATGAGTGCTTTCTGATTTGTTGACTTGCTTTAAAAGATAGAGAGAGGATAGGTTCAAAGATAATGGTTGGAGTTTCTGACAAAATATTGTCTGACTTCTTCTTCTCCGCGTTCATCAGCTGTAAACTCTGGCTGAAAGTTCTGGTTGTTCATCCACTTTTGGACTGCAGTCCTGATCCAGAACCTGAGTTTTGCATCCATTTGAGAGATCTAATTTGTATGCAGACTGCTGGTTCCTTGCCTGTCAGGCAGATGCACTGACTTTGAAGGAAGCTCCCTATTAGTCGACTCATACGACATGCTTTAGGGTAGGCAGAGGGTGTATTCTTGTTTTCCCTATAATAGAGCCCGGAACCCACAGGGGATCGTCTGACATGAATCAGTTTCATTGTTGGAGGGAATGAACAAGCAAACTGGCTTGCTGGCAAGGTACAAGCAAAGCAATAGTCAGGGCCAGTGTTCTCAAGAAGGCAGAACAAGTAGATGATTCAGGAGGCAATGGTGAATTGAGCAACCTTGACAGACTACAAGACTTTCATGTTAAAAGATGTATAGCCAGACATGGACAGTTAAAGCAGCCAAAGAAGAATAGCAAACCGACACAGAATGTGTTATCCATCACCACACACTGAGGAAGATAGTGAAGATGAGATTGAGCACTTATGGTCTTGTCTGACGTGCATGATCAGTTGATTAACCCTACCAGACCGCTGGCCCAATTTTCCGGGAATTTCTTAACCTGACGCTATACCGCTGGCCCTAATTTTTGGCTATTTATGTAGTGCGTGAAAAAGATGCATCACAATCTAAAAATAACTAGCCAATCGTAAACAGATCTTGTGGATAGTCTTCCTAGATGTCCACCTGCATGTGTTTGGATAAAATTTCTTGTTTTAAGTGAAAAAATTATGAAAATTCACAATAAAACGAGCGGCTGATGAACCAAGCACTTCGACAGGAAAAGAAAGTAGGTCTAGGCTTTTCACAGTCCAACAGGTGATCGATACTTTGGTTTATTTAGACTCTGCGGAGTCATTATTTCATGAAGAATACGTTCACAGTTGAAGTGACACATTCAGCTCGAATAATGAGAATTTGAAAATTTTAAATCTAGAAATAAATCGATAGTAAGAGAAGGCATGCCCCTCAAACAGTAACATATGGTTCTCACTTTGTGAAACAATCCTGATCCTCCTGAGTGGATTGGCACAGAAAGGTGGAATATTGGCGCTAGATGAAAGGTTAACCTATTTTCTACGTCTCCAAGTTTCATCTTATTCTAACCACTTGTTTGCATGTAACTATTTTTTTATAGTGTGTTGGTTTTTTTGTGTCAATGCCTAGGAGCTCAGGTGTAGGGGAGAGTTAGGTTCAGGGCCTCAGGTCTGGTAGGGTTAACTTATCACATTATACATGTCTATCAGTTCACCCGCTAGGACTAAAAACAAACAATTCGTCAGAGAGCAATTGATGGGGTGGTTTGGTCATCTGATGAGAATGTTCTGGTACCAGCTGCCACTGAGAGTCACACTGAAGAAATAGAATGGATACAAATCAAGGGCAAGACCACCAAAAATGTAGAACAACATCAAGAACAGCCTTTGAGAACTAAAGAGAACTCAAGACAGAACGATGACATCAAGAACTTCCTTAAAGAAATGAAGACCACAGAAAACACAGCACGCCAACATCAAGAACAGCCTTTGAGAACTAAAGAGAACTCAAGACAGAACAATGACATCAAGAACTTAAAGAAATAAAGACCACAGAAAACATAGAATGCCAACATCAACAACAGCCTTAAAGAAATGAACACCACATAAAACATAGAACTACAACATCAACAAAAACCTTGAAGAAATGAAGACCACACAAAAAAAACAGAATGACAACATCAACAACAGCCTTAGAAAAATTAAGACCACACAAAACATAGAAAGATGAAATCAAAAACAGCCTTAAAGAAATGTAGATTAAATATAACAGAACAATGACATCAAGAACAGCCTTAAAGAAATGAAGACCACACAAAACAGAACAATGACGCCAACAACAGCCTTAACTCTTTGAGTCCCAGGAAGCTTAGCATCACAGGCCCAATGGGTAGTAAAAAGAGACTTAAATCAACACATCATGCGTTCATTGGGCTTCTAGGTAAGAACCTATGAATGTAAGATGCGTTCCCTGGGACTCAAAGAGTTTAAGAAATGAACACCACACAAAACATAGAACTACAACATCAACAAACCCTTAAAGAAATAAGGGCCACACAAAAAACAATGACAACATCAACAACAGCCTTAGAAAAATGAAGACCATACAAAACATAGAAGGATGAAATCAAAAACAGCCTTAAAGAAATGTAGATTACATAAAATATAGAACAATGACATCAAGAACAGCCTTAAGGGGTCACTACACCAAAAAATTTTATTTTTTTATTTACAGACTTATAGCAGTTATTTTATAATGATCGTTTGTAGGGATACATGTTATTACATTTTTATACTTAAAGTGTTAAAAAATCATAGTTGTCATGGCAATAACCGCCATCTTGTGAAAAAAACAATATGTACTTAAAATCCTAAAATTTTAAAAACAAACTTAGATATTCAACAATAGATGATGGATCCATGACCTTTTATCTTATTTAGAGGTACAGGTCTAGATTATTTACTTTAAACATGTTTATAAATATTTTTCGTAGAATTTTAAAATGTAGGTTTTTTGAAAAAGTCAAAAAAATCGTGCATCAAAAGACAATAATCATATTTTAGAAAACAAAATCTTTCTAAAATCTACTTTTAGATAGACCAGTTCCTATAATATTGTTTATGAAGTATGCAATCAAAATTTCATGTTTCTACTCTTTATATTAGCTTAGATTTTAGGATTTCACACACACAGCAAACTGAAATATAGAGATTTGAGAAAACTGGCTTTTAAACTTTTTTTTTATCTTAAAAAAGTGCACGAGGTGGTGTCGTTAGTATTAACTTTTCAATGCTAAATTGTTTACAAATGACATAAATTTTGTGTGTCATCTATTCTACGAATGCCGAACTTTACAAAAACGAACACATTGAAAAAGTGATATTTTTGTCATAAATTGGGAAAAATGCCGTGTAGTGACCCCTTAAAGAAATGAAGACCACACAAAACATAGAACAATGACATCAACAACAGCCTTAAAGAAATGTAGATCAACTTAAAGAATGCATCAGAAAGAGGACATGCAAGGTCCCCACATCTTCCTGCAACACTCTGATAAGGTAAAGTGGAGATTTGGCGATTAGATCAGTCTGTCCGCTCAGGGCTGCTACCTGAAGGTTTACAACTCATGAGATTTTTTAAATATCCTAATCAGGATGGCACACCAACAGGGCAGACCGCAAATACCCTGTTCAACCTCACAATAAGTTATAATTGGGGTACCTGTAATGGTTACACCAGCCTGGAAGACATAATGGTAGTAGTTTTCGTACTGCTTTTTGACTGGTCTTTCCAGTTGGGTTCCAGGGCTCGTATTTTGGAGAACAAAGGTTAGATCTGCTGTCTCCCTAACTGTTTATGGGCTGTTTACTTTAAAGTAAACAGGAGTAGATAGTAAGAACACTTGAACATGCTAAGTTCAACATGCACAAGATATGAAAATAAATACTACTAAACTGAAGTAATTCAGGTCAGTAGAATTTTTAGTCCGCTACACGTTGAATGGTATTTGTCTGAAGCAGGTTAAAGAATTTAAATATCTAGAAAGTATTGTCTTGTAGGACAGGAAAATCGATCAGGAAATAAAAAACGAGATGCCAGTGCACTTCTATACCAATTGACACCATTATTAAAACATCCAAACATAAGTACTCCAAGTGCCTTGAACCTGTAGTAATAAGTAATGTAATTCTGTACCCATCTTTGTGTTTGTCAGCCCTAGCCTCTCCTTCCTGGTACCATGCCTTCTGCTGTTATTTTGTCTTCTTCTTTTTTCGCATTCCGAGTCCTTAAGGTTCATTGCTGCAGATATCACCCGCTCCATTCATCTATCTGGCTGGCTCTCTCTTTCCAGTTGGTGACACAAAATAATAGCAGGTCTGTCTGGATATTATCTCTCCATCGTCTTCTTGGTCTGCCTCGTGGTCTACAACCATTCATCTCCCTTGTGTATACAGTTTTTACTTTTCTGTCATCTGACATTCTTTCAACATGCCTCAACTATTTCATTTTTTTCAAACCTGACAAATTATTTCAGTTTCCGAGACAAGATCGTGTTTACTAGCCAATTTTCTTTGATATTCAGATCTTTTAGGATGTCGGTTCTTCTTTTTTTTTCTTTGTCTATGGTATTCTGAGAAACTTTCTATAGCTTTTCAGCCCACAAGTCCCTTTTTTCTTTCTGAGTATTAGAGAGCTTGCAGGTCTGGACAGTTAGCATTCCTGTTGTAACCAGACTGGATCAGAGGAGGACATGTGTTTCATAACAGCCCTTACAGAGATCAATGGCCTTCTCATCTGAAAATCAGTGTCAGGGTTAAAGAAAATAAGAATTGCTTTTAATAGTAAGACTACTAGGAGACAAATACTTTTAGATGGAGTAATGTTTCAGACATCCATGGCAGCAAAATAATTATTTTCAAAACACAGGTCAGATAGTTTGTTTAACATATCTTGTATTTTGAGTGGCATCACAAGCATGTGAAAAATTACTTTGATCAGAATAACTTTTAAAAATATCCAAATAACCAAAGTTTTTGTGACAATTTTGTAGCTAATTAAACAAAAATACATGCTAAAAGAGTGACTTTAGCGAATAATGTGGGGAATACTGCCAATAGAAATCTCATGTGGTTAGAAAAAAGAAAGCATACAAGTGCCTTCTAAAACTACTAGAAAGTACTCCTGTATATAAATATAAAGAACACCTTGTCCAAGCCTTTTGTGGTCAAATTATACGATAAACTTCAATATCACAGGACTGTAGATTACTTTATGCAGCCATATGGTGGTCCAATATATTGTCAGTTGTGTAGGTCCAGATCTAAAGTCTTAAACAAAATTTTTTAAAAACTAGGAGTGGACTTCTTCTTCTTCAGCATTACGAGCCCTTGAGGTTCACTGCTGCAGATATAACCTGCCTCCATTCTCTCTGGTTGGCCCTCTCTTTCCAGTTGGTAACACCAAGTGTTTGCAGGTCTGTCTGGATATTATTTCTCCATATTCTTCTTGGTCTGCCTCGTGGTCTACAACCATTCATTTTCCTTGTGTATACAGTTTTTACTTCTCTGTCATCTGACATTCTTTCAATATGCCCCAACCATTTCAGTCTATTAGCTCTCATTAGGACTGGACTTACATGTTTAAAATAAGTTAGTTGTGTATACTTTACAGGACGCTGCAGAACCAATCCCGGTATTATTATTATTTTTGCTACTGCAGTTTCTCTAGGTAAATTTTACACTCAGTAGTTTGCCACTGCCTACTGAAGTCAGCTCTTGGTATTACTGTCAAAACCAATGTAAGATAGTCTGCTGCCAAATCGCCTGCAGCTGGGATCGACCCCAGCATTACGAAGTACATTTGCAATGCCTAAGCCACAGCTGTCGATGGATTTATAAGACAGACAGAAAATGTGTTCATTTAGTATAGGCAAAACTGAGAATTTGAAGCCAAAAATCTTGTGGTCGACTTTTACACAACGCTGACTTGTATGCCACAATTAACAGTAAGCTTTACATGGTACAACAGTGTCTGGGGTTTGCTGCTGTTGAATTGGCATCCAAATAGTGACTCTTTGAGTCATTGTTTGTCAGACTTTCAGGTTGCAATTCAAGAGGGGAAAATAATGTCATAACAAACTTCTGTGGCGTTCTGCAGATGTTGCAGTCCTATATTATCGGGACCAAACAACAATCGATATGTAATATCTCCCAAACATCTTTCTGATATCATCAAGTAGCAGAACAAAAAACACAAAAATAATTGATAAGTAATATTCCCTAAACATTTTTCTGAAACCATCCAGTATCAGAACTAAAAAAAGAAATTAACAGGTAATATCTCCCAAACATCTTTCTGATACCATCCAGAATCAAAACCAAAAGAACAATCAATAGGCAATACCTTCCAAACATCTTTCTGATACCACCTAGTATCAGGATCAAATAGCAATAGACAGGTAATATCTCCCAAACATCTTTCTGATACCTCCTAGTAACAGGATCAAATAGCAATATACAGGTAGTTTCTCCCAAACATCTTACTGATACCTGCTAGTATCAGGATCAAATAGCAAATACAGGTAGTATCTCCCAAACATCTTTCTGATACCTCCTAGTATCAGGATCAAATAGCAATATACAGGTAGTATCTCCCAAACATCTTTCTGATACCTCCTAGTATATGGATCAAATAGCAATATACAGGTAGTATCTCCCAAACATCTTACTGATACCTGCTAGTATCAGGATCAATTAGCAATATACAGGTAGTATCTCCTAAACATCTTACTGATACCTTCTAGTATCGGTCCCAAATAGCAACAGACAGGTTCTATCTCCCAAACATCTTTCTCATACCACCCAGTTTATGTAGCTAGGTCAATCTCAAAGCTGTAATCAAAAATACACCTGAATAACAATCTAAAGCATCAGGTTATGGCAAGACTACACACATGTGCTTCAAAAATTGTCACTAAATGAAACCTATGCAGGTTTCCCAAAAAAAGGAAACAACTGAAAAGATCCGTTTACTTGCTACTGATACACCGGGCAAGTAGTGCTTTGTTGCTCCAACCTTTTTCAGATGGAACACCCCCCCCCCCCCCCCCCCCCCCCCCCCCCCCCCCCCCCCCCCCCCCCCCCCCCCCCCCCCCCTTCCTTTCCCAGTTTATGGCAAGACCCTCACCCCTCCAAATAACAAAAGCTGATTAAAAAGAGGAGAACAAATATAAAAATCCCAAGCACTGTTCACAAGAACTTGGAGGAAAAACATCCACATAAATGAAAGTGTCAACTAACAACAAAAAACCACAAATAACAAACCAACAATCGGTTATTTTATAATTTAGTGACCAAATATCAATGTGATGATTGACGCTGTTTTGTCCTGATGATAGCTGCTATTTGGGATCTGATGTTTGACAAGGCACAATGAAGATCACTCTCCACACCAAGCTGGCAAAGCTGTTTTGTTTTGTGTTTATTTTATAGCATTAAAAATTATTTATTTATAATTAAACTAAAAAATGTAAATTATCCGGACAAATGCATTCAAACTAAAAAAATGTCTTGATGTCCCCTTGTAATTCTTGTGCCCCTCCCCTCCCCGGGTTGGAGACCCCCTGTGCCAGATCCGTAGTTGTAGACCAATCGGTGCTGGATAGGTGATGTTGTCAATATCATGCCGGCCACCTTTACTTTCCAGGACATTTTCTAACACCCACTTTAGGCAGGGTCGACCTAGAAGACTAGGTTAATTACAAATTATCTACAATACAAACTTGAACTCAGTCCTTTGGGCACGCAGGGCAGCATCTACCATTGCAATACTGCGGTTCCCTACCTTATGCATATCATAATAAACTAACCAAATGAAAATGATATGAATAGTTATACATATATTCCAATGAAATGGCCTTTATGTATCCTTGTGTGGGTTACGGAGTCCCATTTGGGGGAAAGGGGGTGGGGAGGGGGGTAGACCCGCTGATACCTCCTAACAAGCATTTCATCAAAGTCGACAAATTAAGGGTGTGTCTTTCAAAGTCTGAGTACACCTGCCTTGGAGGCGAGAAACTAATAATCTGCTTACAAATCAGCCAGATGTGTAAAAGGATGTGCAAAGTCAGGACCACCTTAAAGGTAAATGAACGACTTTCTAAAGTGGGGCCTATCAGAATCCAGCATCATCTGCTCACCTCTTCATTCAATGGTAAGTATATGATGCTAGTCCCATATGTTTATAGACAATTTGGACTCGATAGGTGATGGTGTTAACATGCTGGTCACATTTTCTTCCCAGAAAATTTCCTAGTACTTGTTTTAGGCCTGGCCGAACATGAGAACCTGGTCAACTTTCACAAAATTCCCATTTTAATGAGGATTTGAACTCATGACCACATGGCTTATAGGCAAGTATGCTAGCAACTCTACCAACAAATTTACACACACACACATACAAATATATATATATATATATATATATATATATATATATATATATATATATATATATATATTTAAAAACAAACCAACCAAAGTTTATATACTTTGGAAAAACACTAAAGTCCAGAAATGGATGAAAAGCCAGAACTTGCGCCCAGAGTTTACAGGCAGTGAGGAGAAAGACGTCTTTATGTACATCATCACCATCAAGTGCCATGCTAACTGAGGGGGGCAACCTGCCTTCCCGCAACCTGTGATCTTCAACAGCATGAATCAGTTCATGTGTTGTCACTCCTCCATGCCATGACAAAATGCTGTCAAGAATCCTCTCACATTCTCTTTTTCTCTCTCTTTTTCCCACAGATCTTTCCAGTGGTCACAGCATGTTCTAATTTCACTTGTTTTCCTAGTATGATTAAACAATTTTATGCCTTTTTTTTGGTTCTAAGTTGTCTTTGGGCCCTTGACTCTTTCCAAACATCTGGGCTGCTAATTTTTTGGGCTCTGTTTGGGTTTGTCTGTCTGTGTTTCTGTGGGTTTGTCTGTGTGTAAGCTTGTATGTATGTGAAATGTGTGTGTATGTATGTGTGCCACAGTATGTGGGTGCATGCGTGTTTAAGTGTGTGGGCGGGCAGGTGTATGTGTGCGTGCGCTAGTATGTGCATGCATTTTATCACCCATGCTTTTGTGTTTTTTCTTGATATTTACATTATGCATATTATCATATGAATTTAACATGCTTTATTGATAAAATACAACTGATGTGAGAAAGACGGGTGTTTGGAAGGGCCGAATGTAAAATGGGTCTGTGTGCCCAATTTGTGACCCTTTGAAAATAAAGTCTGTTAGTTAGTTAGTTCTCTTTTCCTTTTTGTCGGCATCTGTGGCTTCGGCGCTGCAAACGTGTTTCCTAATGCCGGTTCAATCCCAGCTGTAGGCCTTGCGCCTTGCATTAGTTTTGACAGTGGTATTGAGAAGCCAATTGCCCAGAAAGCAATGGCAAACTACTGGACATTAAACTGTCTAAAAAAAAACACAACAGCCAAAAAATAGTGGGGTTGGTTCTGCAACGTCCTGTAAAGAATACACAACTTACCTTTTTTTTTATGTGCACAGTATGAAATAAACTTACCAAAAGTAAGTATATTTTTACAGAAAAGCTAATTAACAGGTCAACCAAAGTAGGTACTCCAATCAATGTACACAGCAATAAATAAACAAACAAAAATAGGTACCATTACACAGGGCAGACCTGATAACGAGAACTCACCGGGGACGCAAGAAATGGTTCTTCTTAGAAATTCCTGTTATCCAGATAAGAATTCAAGCAAGAAAAATTGCCACGGATAAACAAATTGTTCTGCACAGAAATTTGCCACATCTGAGACTGCGTTAAGCCAGGGCTATTCAGCTGGCAGCCGTCAAGTGAGTGGCAAGTAGATCATTGCCACTTGTACTGTACTGATGATCTTTCTATGCCGAGGCTCGAGTCTATGGCCCGTGACGATACCTATTTTTTTAAATGTTAGCCTCTAAGTTAACTTAGCTGAATAGCCCATCTTCAAGTGGCCTGCACTGTCTTTTTAAAAAAAATTAATTAATCAACCAAAATAACATGTCCTTATGTACACAGTAATAAACAACAGAATAACATGCCCTTATGTACACAGTAATAAACAACAGAATAACCAGAATAATATGCCCTTATGTACACAGTAATAAATAACAGAATAACCAAAAGTAAGTAAAGGACAAATTTCCAGTCCAACAGGTATGCTGGGTATATGTGAAAGGACCCTTTTCCACATCTTCAGGTGTATGAGGCGTATAGGGCTAGACCAACCAGCACTTGGAGTGTCCTGTGATGGGGTCAGCACCATGCCAGCCACCTTCACTTTCAGGGCTGCACCTGGTACCCACTGAAGGCTAGTCCAACCTGGGAGTCAAGGTCTTTTTTAAGAAGAAAAAAGGAACTCTTTTTTTCATACCAGTGGCGCATCGAGCAAACGATGTTAGACTCATATTTGTATAGACCAGTGTGCACCTAATGGATGATGAATAATGTGTTAAGCTCAAACATTTTTTTTTCACAAATAAAACTTCATTGATGGTGCGGTGATCATACCAGCGACCTTACCTCCTAGACCAGTAATTCCCAAACTGTGCGCACGGCGCCCTGGGGAGCCGCAATTTCTTCAAAGGGGCGCCACAAAATATTAGAAGATACACTAGTTTTTGTTTTATTTTTTTTAAAATCTCTTACATACGAATAGTCATACTTTTACTTAGGTTACGGAGCTGTGGAAAATTTTTAATTGAAAAAAGGCACAGCGACTAAGAAAAGTTAGGGAAACACTTTCCTAGACAATGGCTACCAACTCTATGAGCCTGGGTGAACTGTGGTCACCAAAATATCTCACCTTCAGGGGGCGTGCATGGAAATAAGTGTCTGAGAAAGGCTGTAGGAGTGACCAGAAGAGATCAAGTCAGACAGCAAATCAAATGGTTTGCCCACTTGGAGAGAATGCCTTCTGATGCTATACCATTCAAGGCATATACCAAAAAAGGAGAATGATGTAGAGCAAGAGGTAGACCAAGAAAATATGGAAGGACAACATCAGAGAAACTCTACAGTACCACAATGTGTCTTTGATCAAAGCAGCCAGAAAAGCACGAAGCAGGACCTTATATCTCCCTCAACACCCAAAGCGGTAAAAGAGGACGTAAGAAGAAGAAGAAGGGGACATGCAAACTCAGGACCACCTAAAAAGGTGATTGAATGGTTTTCTAAAGTAGGGCCTATCTCAAATCAGCGTCATTTGCTCAGTTATTCATTCAATGGTGAGTAAATGATACTGGTCCCATATGTGTACTGACAATTTGGACTTGATGTGTGATGATGTTAACATGCTGGCCATATTTTGCTCTTTTGTTCCCAGAACATTTCCTAGTACTTGTTTTAGGTCTATGAGAACCAGGTTAACTTTTGCAAAACCCCCACTTTTTTTTTTTTTTTTACAAACCAACAAAAGTTTATACATTTTTGAATTTAATAAACACTCACCCCCCCCCCCCCCCCCCCCCCCCAAATTACATACTGCAAGTAAATAAATCTAACAACTCTTATGTACATAGAGCAAATTCAACTGACACACAAAATCCAAAAATTGCAATAACAAGGACATAATACAGACTGCACAATTATTACCTACCATTTCACTATATAAGGTACAGACTACAGAAATTACATTAACCCTCACGCAGTGGAAGCAATTCTGAAAAAAAAATTTAAAAACCTGGAAATTCCTGGAATAATCCTTACAAAACGCTAGTAAATCTGTTTGTTGCAACAACAACAAAAAAAAAAGCATAATAATAATAATTTTTATGCATTTAAAATTTTTTTTTTTTTTAGAAATCAAGGAAGGACAGTAAACAATATGAACAGAGTGGAAAATTAACTGAAAAATCCATGGGGCCTAGCCTAAACAAAATAATTCTTACAGTGACTTGTATGTGACCCCAATACGCCCTATACACCTAGCCTAAACAAAAAAATTCTTACAGTGACTTGTATGTGACTCCAATAGGCCTAGCCTAAATAAAAAAATTCTTAGTGACTTGTATGTGACGCCAATACGCCTAGCCTAAACAAAAAAATTCTTACAGTGACCCCAATACGCCTAGCCTAAACAAAAAAATTCTTACAGTGACTTGTATGTGACTCCAATACGCCTAGCCTAAACAAAAAAAATTCTTACAGTGACTTGTATGTGACGCCAATATGCCTAGCCTAAACAACAAAATTCTTGACTTGTGTGTGACGCCAATCACCAAACGCTAAGAATCAATTTTTACATCATCATGGCTTTAGCACACACACACAAATTAGCCCCCCTCATAATTTGCTATTTTTAATAAATAAAATCATATCCATGCCTCCTAAACATGGCGCAGGTGCATACACAACCAGTGACAACACATGATTAAGCATAAACACAAATCCTTTCAAGCAAAATTTACAAATCACATAGTTCATGTTTTACTACACATGTCACCATAACAGTCTGTGACTAACCAGCAAGCTTTTTCTGTTTGCATTACACAGGACTGTCCATGTGTATTGCTATTGCTTCAGCATACTTTAATATGTATTTATTTTGTATGTCAGAGAAAAATATTCCGCAAATTTGACAAAGACCATTTCTTTCTTTACGTCCTCTTTTACCGCTTCGGGTGTCAAGGGAGACATAAGGTCCTGCTTCGTGCTCTTCTGGCTGCTTCAACCACTGACAAATCGTGGTGCTGTCGAGTTCTCTAATGTTATCTTTCCATCTTTTTATCTCTTGCTCTAGGTCCCTGACAATGACCAATCAGTTAAATTCTTCCACAGCCACATGGGTTGCGGAGCCTCATTTCTGGGAGAGAAAATAACACAAACACTGCCCCTTTACAGGCATGTCATTAGGTGTGGGCTTGTGAAATACCTTTTGTAATAACTACGTGTGCACAGCCAACTTATCATGCCTGACTATTTCCATCAATAAACTGCATTTCTGGTGGTGACAGTTGGCTTTGGCACCTCTAGCAACTGCCATATTTGCTTTGTGTGCATATTTCTGGATTGCGCCGGGACTAATTGTTTGTTCACCAATTTTTCAAATGGGGAAGTGAGGGACAGTTCATTTGATTTTCACTGGCACAAAAACGGGGCAAGTATGGGGTAGCCCGATTGAAGTGAAGTTGAAACCTCGACTAACACTAAGCATGTATTAAAGGTTACTAGTTAAGGACTTGCTAAAATATAAATAAGATACATAAGGAATTTGAATGGGATGTTATACTATAAACAACATATTTTATGCAGAGGACACAGCACTGATAGCTGAAAATGCAAATGATCTATAACAATTATTGGACATTGTAGTGAGGGAGAGTGCAAAAAAAGGGTCTATCCTTAAATATAAAGGAAACTGAGGTAATGGTTATATCAAAGAGAAGAAAACCACCACAGTGTGATATTAGAACAGAAGGTTAAAAGTTAATCCAAGTCAATAAATTCAAATATCTGGATACAGTCATAACATCAAAAGGAAGATGTGTCCAAAATTAAGAGCAGAATAGGCCAGGCTAAGGTTGCAATTCACAGAATGAAGAACATCTTGTGCAACAGGTTCCTCCCTTTGGAGGACCGAAAGAGATAACTAAAACTTTATATAGAACCTATATTGCTGTATGGTAGTGACTCATGGAATGTGAATGCATAAATTAGAACTTGGAGGTGACAGAGATGTGGTTCCTCAGACGAATGTTAAAAATCCTGTGATTACCATAGCACAAAATAACACTATCATCTGGAAAGATGAAAAGATGCCAACGAACGGTTTAAATGACAATGGGGAAACATTGATTTCAATACTCAACAATTCCAAAACAAATATCACAGATCTTAATTGTTACTGAATACTCAGTGCATGTTTTACAACTGAGGAGAAAATCGACTACAACCAAAAGATATTTTGTCTTTTTTTCTTCTTCTCTTTCTCTCTCCTACTGGATATTGGAAATTATTATAGAGGGATTCCTAGGAACTCTCTGTCCATCATTTGCAACAACAACCTCTTTATCAGTCCCTCCCTGGTCTATACATCAGCGCTCGCTGTAGTATACTGTCTGTTGATAGCAAAGTTAAACCATTTCTCTTGTGGTTTCTAATGAAGTCTAGTAATTTTCAGTTTAATATCTGTGTCATTACGAATTATGTCACAATTTGTTCATTACTCTAAGAGCTAATGCTTCTCCTCTATCAGTGTAATATCCTAAGATCTATCTAGTCCTCTGACCACTGTCTGAGTTCGAGTCTGAAAACTGATGGTAGTATTTTCTTCGCAGCTCTAAAATCAGTGATGTGCGGTCTTTAGGTGGAGTAGCAAAATATCTTTTCTGATCTTCCGAGTACCTCTTCTTCACAGGGATAATGTCCCGATATCTCCAGTCCTTCCAGTGATTTGTGAACAGATCCAGCAACTTGACCCTGTCTTCTTGCTGGGGCACACAGTCAACAGGCTCGGTCTGTTGGAGATTAGGGCACAAAACTGATTTGAAAATGATGATCCCTCTAATGGCAAACCAGCCTCCATATTTTGGATGAATACAAACACCAAAGATGTTCTGAAAAAAAACAGAGATCCTAGAATTAATGTCTGAGGTTTGAGGTCTGAACTAAGGATTAACATCATGGCACACGGGTGGTAACTCATAAGTGCTCAGTTGTCCTTCTAAGTCTGAGTCCGAAGAAGTTCAGCATGGTGCGCAGGCTCTGTAGCACCGGCGAAAATCCAGAAATACTTTACGTAATTTTTAAACTTCAAATTGTGCCCAGGCAGTGCCGTTAGGCTACTCTTTTTTATTTCCAACTGCCAAGGGATTTTTTTATGTGCACAACGGCGTTCGATCTCACTACCCAGAGACCAGGATGAATTACTTGAATTCTAAGTCCACGTTAAAAAATCCCAACCCTTACCGCGGATTGAATCCGAAACCTCTAGCATTCAAGGCGGACATCATGCCTCGAGACCAAGCAGCCCCTACTAGAATTAATGTTTAGCTAAGAAATCATTTCACATCAGAGTTATGCTATGGGACAATTTTTGCAGACTTCTTACTTGATTATGTTTGCTTTGAGTTAGGGTGCGATTAAATTCTCCTGCTTATTACAGTTGCACCTCCTGTGGGTTCAGGGGTGTTCCTTCAAAGTCAGAGTGCATTTACCTAGGAAATGAGGAACCAACAGTCTGTATACAAATAAGCCAGATCTATACAATGGATGTGCATACAAAACTAAAGTTCTGGAACAGGACCAAAGCCTAGAAGTGGATGGACAACCAGAATTTTCCACAAGAGTTTACAGCCAGTGAATGCAAAGAAGAAGAGAAGAGATTACAGTAGCACCAAAAATATGCAGTTTCAGAATTTCAGCCTGCTGGAACTCAAAGTAAGCTGCAGGCAATTTAGAAACAAACTGCTTTGCACCGATTCTAACAAGCTAGGAGAGTCATACTGTTCAAAGAGCATTGGCAAACTAATATAACTAATATAAGAAAAAACGATCAGGAAACCACCAGCCCCAGGACAAGATGACTATTTTATTATGGACAGACCAGAACAAGTCACTATCCTGCGCCTCAGAACAGGGCACAACCGATTACGTAACCACATGTACACAAAATTCAAGATAGACGGATCAGCCATGTGCACCTGTGGAAAGATGCCCTAGACAGCAGAGCATGTACTCCAGGACTGCACCGAATTTGACACATTAAGGCAAACCTTTTGGCCAGAAAGAACAACAGTGGAACGTTGTGGAACGGTGGAAGGTAAATTATCTTCTGATTTGGACAATCAGCAAACTCTACAGACCACTGAATGAACTAACGACAGTGAAATTTATACAAGAGACAAAACTGCTGACATAGACAACTTATTTCAGGCGAACGAAAGAAGAAGAAGAAGACTAATATAAATTGCCTAAACATAATTTTTTTTTTTTTAAACAGTTTAGAAGTAAGAGGGCCAACCAGCTCGAAGCTTAATTTATGCATATCTTTAGACTCAGCTTAGACTATTTTCCCCAAAAACATTTCAGTGAGGTAATGAAAGACCAGATAAAGAATCAAAACTGTACTATTTGTGTATTTCATATTTATGTCAGAAGAAAAAAAATGAGGTTACCTTATCTTCAAAAGGATCTGAGTTCAAGTCCTTCCGTGTGTAGTAATACGCCGCACCAGCCACATGACATGCTGGCTGAACAAGCACTTTTGCCCGCCTCATTGGGGTCATCTCAAAATCGTGAATAATTTCAACATCTTCATCAGGGAATTCCTGAGGAAGAACACATTTTTTTTAAATATCTAAAGACATTTTTGAAGAGGTGCAGACCTGAATATTTTATCACAAACAATAGAAAGACAGCAGTCAATATTTGGCCACGTCATGAGAAGAACCTGTTGTAACAAAGGGATTTACAAACGAACAAACAAACTTTATTTTCAAAGAGTTTAAGAACTGGTCATGCAGGCCCATCTACAATTCTGCCCTGCTAATCTCTGGATAGAGGAAGACAACATAAGAATAATCTTGACAGACTTTTGTCCTGGCATAGAAGGAGGGTGTAGGTACATACATGGACGCCTGTTGTTGGAGATCGCAGGTTGTGGAGAGGTTTGATCACCCACGCCCGTTGACACAGCACTTGATGAAGACGATGATCAAATGTAAAATGTGCACACTTCAAGCAATTTCCTGAAAGAGCTACCTGTTCACCTGCTTAAATATCAATAATATAAGAAAGTTGTCTTCTATGTGTTCTTTCTCACTCATCCTCCTTCTGCCTCTTTTCTCCCCACATCATAATGTACTCCAGTTTTCTACTTATCATGACATCTGGTAATCTGGTAATCCAAGTTTCCGCTTCTTAGCAAACGGGTCACCCCATAGTTGCTTCGCTCCTGTGCCAACGAAAAACACACTTAGCTCACAGTGTCACACCATGCACTCAACTCAGAAGCTGGTCATGACATGACCAAAGAAGGTAGATTATCTTCTGATGTGGGCAATCAGTTCACTTCTGGATCTTAAGGCTCAGATTAACTTTTAAAATTAATCTTGGTAAAGATTCTACCTCAGATCACTGAGCCAGCATGTTAGTATTCAAGCTACTGTAGCTTCTAACAGTGAAATAGATATGTAACAATACAGACTAATAGAAATGTGGGTACCTTCTTGACAAGGCCGAAATAAAACTGCATGCATCTGTCAAGTACATCCATGGAGCCAATGTGATCATTTGAACAAATGAAGGGCAGAAGTGCCTTTTCAAACATGTCTGGCGTGCTGATGACTACATATGCCCGGGTGTCTGGATGCAGGTCAAACTGGTATGCAGTCGAGACATGCTCATTGTACCATCTTATCTGCAGAAAATAGTGGCATATTCAATTAAAATAATCTAAAGATCGGGGAGTCTCCTTGGTGCAGCAGCTAGATGCTCTCCTGTAGATTTTAAGATCGTGGGTTCAGGTCCTGATGAAGCCAGACTTTTTCAAAAATGTTCTTGGCTCCCAGGTTGACCTAGCCTTCAGTGGGTACCAGGTGCAGCCCTTGAAAGTAAAGGTGGCTAGTGTGATGCTGGCCACATCACCCACCAAGTGCCAACTGGTGTACAAAATATAGGTCTAGCCCTATATGCCTGAATGAAAGTGTGAAAAAGGGGTCCTTTACTTTACTAATGTAAAGGTTCCTTTTCATGCCTTTGGTGCATCAAGCACATTTGCTAGACCTTTATTTTATGTACCAGCTGGCACTCGATGGGTGACGTGGTCAGCATCATGCCGGCCACCTTTATTTCCCAAGTCATTACCTGAATCCCATTTTAGTCTGGATTAACCTCAGAGCCAAGGTCTTCTTCACTTCCTCTGCACCACTTTGGGTTTCCACAGAAACATAAGGTTCTGGCTCTTACTACTCTTACTGTATGAGCTTGGGACATGCCGTGCAGTTGTAAAATTTCTCTGATGTTACTTTTCCATTTTGTTCTTGATCTACCCCTTTCTCCAGGCCTCTCTTGTCTTTTGGTGAATGCTCTTTGTCCATTTCCTTTTTGGTATATGCCTTGTATGGTATGGTGCAGCAAGGTACTCTCTCTGTGGGCAAACCATTTTATTTTGTGCTGCCTTTGAATGTAATTAAGAATTAGTTCTGTGCCAACTTTTTCTTTCAGGACTTAAATCCTGATTGTATCCCTTCTGGTCACGCTTTTAGCCCTTCTTTATTAATTGTATTTTCATAGTTACTAAAATTCGTTTTCTGGTTTGCTATGAATGACCATGGATCCTCGCAAGTAATAAAAAAAGTTTGTATAATGTTCTGATTTCTTCACTGCATTATCTACTGGAAGGGACGACTGCACTTATGGATTTGTGTATAATGAAAGTCATTCTTAACTCTTTGCACCCTAGAAGGTCAAGTCGACACCTCAGTGAGTCAGTTGTCAAAAAAAAAATTATGGCTCTACTGGCAAATCCGGACGAAGAATAAACAGCCTTGGACGACTTAGTCAGAGTTCTCTCCCGTGGCCGCACTCCAAACAGTGATCGGAAAAGCCACAACGAAACAAAGAAGACAGTCACGTCGACATCAGGGCTGCCAATGCTTGGTTGTTTCCCCCAGATCTGGGTTTCTTTCGACGTTTCAGGACAAATCTGGTTTTTTTTGGGTGTGTTTTGTTTGTTGGTTTTTGCCGATTTGTATGCGTTAATGATCGATAAATTAGCGTGGTTAGGGGTAGGGGTTAGGGTTAGGGAGTAGGATTAGGATTAGGGTTAGCAGTAGGGTTAGGTTTAGCGTTAGATTTGACAATTTTGACGCCGCAGTTCCCTATAATCGCGCACAGTCCCATACACACACAAACAATCGAGGGCCTCTGGATGCTGGTCAAACGCACACTTCGCCAACGATTGGGAGCACCAGCCGCACGCTATTGGCGTCATATTTGGCAGAGTTTCAGTGGCGCCACTCCCACAAACATCAGATCGTCGGCCAGTATTTCGAAATCCTACGTCAAAATTTTCACATCTAACCCTAACCCTACCCCTACCCCTACCCCTAACTCTAATCCAACAACCGCATGATGATGACTACACAACCATTCACAATGCCTCACGCAACCGTACGCAACCCTGCACGCAACCATATGATGATGCCACGATGCCTCACGCAACCGTACGCAGCCCTACACGCAACCGCAGGATGATAGCTAAGTGTGTCATTTGTTTCGTTTGTTTTCCGATCACTGTTTGGAGTGCAGCCACGGGAGAGAACTCTGACTAAGTCGTCCAAGGCTGTTTATTCTTCGTCTGAATTTGCCAGTAGAGCCAAAATTATTTTTAACAGTATATAGTATATCCACAGGGCCCAAAAATACATCTCTTGTGGGAAATAAATGAGTGGTTAGGAGTTTTAGTATGCACCAAATAAACATAAAGTGTACAATATATGTGTGTGTGTGAGTGTGTAGCGCATGCGTGTGTGCAAAATAAGTTAACTGGAGAATATGAGCAAATTCAGTCATTCATGGGATGCGTTGTTGAAAGAGTTAACAAACATAAAACCTACACATAAATGCCATTTTTTTTTTTTAAAGCAACAAGATCTGTTAAAATTCTCACAAATTTAAAATAGAAATGGTCCCAAACAATAGAGGAACTCTCAAAACAACGGTCACCCATGCACATAATTTTTAAAAGGAAACATTTAACAAAATAAAAACATAAGTTTAAAAAAAACAAAAAGAACAAACTGATAAATATGGTGGGCACATTCAAGTGTCCAACAGATTCATGATAAGACTAAGAAACAACACACAAGTTTTCAAAACTGAATTAACCACATAACAGGTACTGAACAGAATCAGAGTAACATACTTGTTTTGAGAAAACAGAACCGAAAGAAACACACCTGTTTTCGGAAAACAGACCTACATTTATTACACTTACTATAAGTAGTATTATTACTGTTTTGAAATGCAAGTATAACTAGTGTACATTACAGCATGTGTTATTAAGCCAAATGTTAATGATGTGAATTATTGCCTGATAAATTATGTATAAATGGAATAATGTATGCAAGGAGTGAGGACAGTAGAGCATAATGTAAGATGAGCCTGCATGCCTAATTCTGAACTTTTTATGTCCCAAACAAAGCACTATGTGTAACAGTATTATTCATGTGTACCAGTGAACATGTTACACATGTCTTTTATTTTTTTTTTTACATCTTATATTTAGTGATGGACTCTAAAGAACTCAGATGACATATTTGTTCCCTAAAGGGTTGTATATTCGGTTCTCTGACAGTAAGATATCCATGAGTTTAATTTTGCCTATTCTTAACTCCCTCGGAAATTAACAAGGACTGAGAAAGTTTACCACTTGAAGATAAAGTGAATTGGTTTGTTCATCTACTATGCTGTTCTTTTTATTTGTATATTTTTCCACTAAACTAACCAGTTTCCTTCATAATCAACTCTGTGCTTCAATTTGCAAAAATCAATAACTGTCACCATGCAGGTAATAAATCTGTCTAAACACTGCCTGTGATAATCTTGTTTGCTAATTAGCTCTCTATACATGATCAGATCACCACTTTGGAGGTGGAGAACACTATGCCATCTAGTGTTTGTTTAAGATAGTTGTGTATCCTTTACAGAATGCTGCAGAACCAACCCCTGCAATTTTTGGGGGCTGTTTGTGATTTCACTAGACAATTTTACCTTCAGTAGTTTGTCACTGCTTTCTGAAGAGTCAACTCTTGATACCACTGCCAAAAACAATTCAAGATGGCCTGCTGCCAAATCATCCACAGCTGGAACTAAACCCATTTGAACCCAAGATCTTTGGGGTAACAAGTGATTTAATTATGTTTTTAATTTGCAACCAGCAGTCCGCTTACAAATGAGTCAGAACTGTAAAACGGATGCACACGCAACACTCTGGTTCTGGAACAGGACTGCAGTCCAGAAGAGGATGAACAACCAGAACTTTCCGCCAGATTTTATTTTATGAACGAACGTGAAGAAGGAGAAGACTGTTTTAAAAACGTACGGTGCCCAAAATAAAAATCAGAACATGTAAACTGTGAAGCACCTTAAAAGGGTGAACTTCCATGCCAAGCGGAGTAAACAGAGAATTTAATTTTGTGGTTATTTCTTGTAATCTGGAACTGGAGACTGCCATAGCACCGATTCCAAAGTCTGCCATATTGATAAACAAACTGCGGCGTGGAGACCGCAGCTCTTGCCGCTACCTGATGATGGTGATGGTGATGCAATTTATGAACTTTGAAACTTTACATCCTGGAGAGCTTCGCTACAGGTGTCTGTATGCGTCACCGTCGTCATCATCATCATCAAAATCTTCTTTCATTGCACCTCCTTTATGAAGAGCAAATGTTAAAAATCAACATCTCAGTAGGCGGTGAATTCTCAAAAATATTTTGACCCTTTATTCAGCAAACAGTGGACAGTTCCAGTTGTTGCCAGTTCTATGTCGTCTTCTTCTTTTTTCTCTTCTTCTCCTGCTGCTGCTGCTACTGCATTTGCCCTCAAAACGGCATTTATCACACTCCGTTGTGGTTCATGGCTATGTTGTCATATCTTCGCCTTTCGGCACTACACATCCGATGAAGGAGAAGAGCGACAATTGTTAAACATTGCTGTAAGCTGGGAGGTATTAGAACCAGTAACAAGTTTATCTTATCTTGAACAGGTAATAACAGATGATGGCAGAAGTAGAACAGAAATCAAAAGCAGAATAGGAGGGGTTAAAACTAAAACTATCTTCAATAAGATGCGATACGATTAATCCGATTATTTCTAACCACGACTTCTAGTCAGAATACATGCAATAACTTATGGCACAATTTTATCAGAGATACGATATTTAAATAAAAGTAAAAGTTGATGTATCATAGGTTGGATTGTATAAACTTCTAGTTCTTTTTTTATTGGACATAGAAAAACACTAGGTAGTCGCCGACTTCACTTGTATCGTATGAATGAATTAACTATAGTCAAATGGACAAGTAGCATTAATCTTTAAAACGAGAGCTGATTGACATTTTAAAATATCCTTTTCGTTTTCAGCGCACCAAAAGTAGTTCAGATAAAATTTGGAAACATATTCCCTGCTGCCCATTATTATTATTATTATTATTATTATTATTATTATTATTATTATTATTATTATTATTATTATTATTATTCCATGTAGCAGCATGTTTTGTGGATTATTCAAAAGCATTTGACTGTGTACAACATCAGAAGCTTTGGGAAATCATGAGGAATATGGGCTTTCCATCACATATAGTGCAGCTCATTAAAATGCTCTATCAAGACCAACAAGCAGCAGTCAGAATAGATGGAGAGACATCAGACTGGTTTGGCATCAAGCAAGGAGTCCGTCAGGGATGTGTGCTGTCACCGTATTTGTTCAACCTGTACGCCGAAAAATATAATGAGAAATGTAAGAGATGATATAACAAGGAACCAATATGATGCCCTAAACATCGGTGGTCATGAAATACCAGAAATTCGTTATGCTGATGATACAGTATTACTATCAACATCACAAAATGGTTTAGAAAACTTATTAACCTCACTCCAAAGAAATAGTGAAAATCATAACTTATTTCTTAACACAGCAAAAACAAAGATAATGCATACAAACAAAACTGCCATGGAGAAGGAAATATATGTTAATGAGGAAGGATTGGAAGTGGTGGAAAAATTTCGAATATCTTGGGTCACTGGTTACCAACAATGGTGACACAATGAAAGAAAAGATTAAACGGCGACTATCAATTGCTCTTCAAAGACTAAAACAACTGAATAAATTTTTTGGAATTGTACCAGATAGAATTACAAAGGTCAGATTTTTAAGAGCATGCATCTTTCCCATTGCAAACATACGCCCTGTGAGACCTGGACACTTACTAAACAAGCGGAACAGCGCATAAATGCATTTGAATATAAATGTTACAGACAGGTTCTAAGAATATCTTGGGTAAAGAAAAGAACAAATGCATCCATACTTCAAGAGCTGAATATTGAAGAGGGTTGGCTAGTAAAGACAATAAAACAAAGAAAACTGAAATATTTTGGTCACTTGAAACGTCATGGAAGTCTAGAGAGAACAATAATGGAGGGGTATATGCCTGGGAAGAGAGGAAGAGGAAGACCAAGGAGAAGATGGGTGCAGGATGTGGCAGATGATCTCCAGATGGGTGTATCAGACGCAGGACATCTTGCTCATGATAGGAAGGTTTTCCGGAGGGTTGTTATGGCAGCGAGGTTCCGCGAGGGACATGCTACTGAATGAATGAGCAGCATACGGATGTGAGTCGTGGACCAACTCCCAGTCCTTAAGAAAGAAAATAAGGACTTCTGAGCTGAAGTGCTATCGAAACTCAGAATGTCATGGACAAAGACGAGAAGAAATACTGACATTTTATGAGATCTGAACATCAAGGAAGATTGGCTAATAAACAGCATCTTGTCTCGGAAGCTGAAATATTATAGTCATATCAAGCGCCGTGGCGGACAGGGAAAAAAAATAGCAGAAGGCATGGTACTAGGACGGGGGAGGGGGTGTTCAGGGTATGACCAACAGGAAGATGTGCACAAGATGTAAGTGACTCCTTGAATATGACAGTACACAAGGAGGGAGAACTGGTGAGAGACCTAGTTTTCTTCAGGCAGACGGTGTTGGTGAAAGCGACATTTTGCAATGGACCTGCTACATGGGGAACTATTAGTTAGTTAATTTTCTCGCGAAGAGTTATTATCTGAACCTTTTCAAACTTAAACATTTATGACTTTATCCAGCTGCTGATTATGAAATTATGAGATATACAATCACAAGTATGGTACTGAAAGAGTTAAACTACACATGCCTAGATCATAAACTCATTGAGAACAACCCGCCCCTTCCCAGCCTCTGTGTATGATAAGAGTTCTAAGCAGTTTCCGTTAACCATGTTTAGAAGTTATCTTTTCAAGTATATGTTCATTTTTCATTTTTTTATAGTATTCTATTTACTTGCCATTTGAGTAAATTTTATATATATATATATATATATATATATATATATATATATACATATATATAAGGCGGTTGGGGGCCCTAACTTGCAGCACTATGTGGGTAATGTGGTACCGAGTGCTCAAAATAGATCATATGTAATACAGTGCTCTTCCATCGTCAATTTAGCGCCAGTTGGCACTCATGAAACCGCCATGCAGTGACAAGTTTCAACGATCGAAAATCATTCATAACACTTGATCACAGCACCTTACACACACACACACACACACACACACACGCTCACGCATACACACACACCCACACACACGCACACACGCATACACATACACACACACATACACACACACACAACGTAGCTACACATATAAAACGAGATTTCCATATTGAGATAAGCGCGACTTCCCTTTTGCGCAAGATTAGAAATAGGTCATGTCAGAGGTGCCGAAACTGGGGGAGAGGGTGGATCTGTTCGGCATTTTAGAGCCCCCACCGAAAACAAATGTTGGGTTGGGGGGAGTGCGTAGGGGATGAGATCCTTCCCTCTAGGACATGCATAAAGGTGTTACGCGGGCCCCTTAAACATGTAAATAGGTTCAATTGTTAAGCATTTATGTGGCGTTTCAAATGTGTTTTAGGCGCGCCACTACAAAGAAAACATTGAAAAGGGAGTGCAGGGCTTAGCCGTGCCTCACCCCTTCCTTCTGCCTTTCACATTTTCTAGACTTGGTTGGGGGGGGGGGCTTGGGGGGGGGGGGGGGGGGTGCCACGTACAACCCCACCCTCCTTACCACTGAAGCAAAAAGTGTTGAAAATATGGCGGTGACTGCAGTCAAGCTAATACAACGAATTCCAGGAAAATTTGACTAAAAAGCTTAACAAAATGGGGAAGCAGAAACACGTGCACAAAACAACACAAATAATGTTTCGACCAGGCAGCCTTTTTCAAACATAAGTAAACTACACAAACGTAACAACGATGAGAGTATGTAGATCTCTACGGGGTGACGAGAGAAACGTTTGAAAAATTATGATGTGGAATAAATGAAATGACAAAAATTAACGATGGCTAAAAAATATAGTCACAAAAGAAATAAACAGTAGTATTGTTAATATATAATATAATACTGGGAGTAGCCCGGCTCTCTAGCGTAGTTAAGTAAACCGGATTGCGTGGAGACCGGGTGACGAACTCCCTGTGGTCCGGTTTCAATCCCGGGGGTAGGCAGGAAAGCCACATTTTTCCCAGATTTACGGTATTTACAATGGAATCAAGGCCGAAAGGTTGCGATATCCATAATACCGAGCCTAAGGATTAAAAACTCATGGCTTCTGGATACTAAAACAAACAAACAATACTGGGAGTAAAAAAATACAAATGTTAATGATACAAAAATGATACTAATAGATAGAATAAAGTAATAATACGAAATAAAAGAAAAGAAAATAGTTAACATTTAAAATGTGATAAGAGTAGAACTATTTAGATAAAGGTATGCTGGATGTTGATACCGCCTGGACTAAGAACGCCTAGTTTGTGGGTGAGGTGATTTCCCAAAGCGAGGCGAGTAGTATGATCGCCAGAGTAAGATTTTAATGCTGTGACAGATATATCATCTTTACCTCTGTGGTCAGAGCTATTAAAATGGAGAGGGATTGGTTTATGTGTTTTCTTGTCAATATCAGAAAGGTGTTCACGAAAACGATCAGGAAAAAAAATCAAAAAGATCAAAAAAGTGTTGGCGGGGGAGGGGGAGGGGGGAGGACTCACAAAGAATGAGGGCTCAACCCCTGCCAGCTCAACTACACCCTCCTTGTCGCTTTATATATTTCCTAGGCAAATAATTATGTGGAAAACAATGAGAGTTGGGGAGAATCTCAGCTGCTTAAATGCTACAACACATCATCATCATCATCATCAGGTGCCTTGCCGACTGGCGTGGGCGATCATGCCTTTCCATAATCCGCGATCTCCTGCAGCATGTATCAGTTCGTGTGCCGACACACCTCCATACCATGCAACAAGACTGTTAAGCATCTTCTCTCGTTGTCTTCCTCTATCCCTCCTTCCACAGATCTTTCCAGTGGTCACAACATGTTCTATTTTCCTCTTCTCATAACATGGCCGAAAAATGATGACTGTCTCCTTCTGATGTCAGTGATAAGTTGTCTTCGGGCTCCCGCCTCTTTTAAAACCTCTTGGTTGCTCTTTTTGGCTGTCCAAGGTATTCTAAGCATTCTTCTGTAAAACCACATCTCTGAGGCCTCCAAAAATTGTGCTACAACACAAAAGAATATAATTTTTAAAGGCTTAGATGACCTTTAACCCGTGCATATAAATTATCTTTTGAAGTATTTGTTCATTTCTCATTACTGTTAAAATGTTATTATATTTATTTGCCATTCAGCACATTATTGTTATCATTATTTTATTTTTACTGTTTTTATTATTATTTATTTTTAATGATTAATATTATTGTGCTGAATGGCAAATAAACATTATAATAAAAGATCGGGAGAAAAAAAAAGAAAAGTATAAATAAATGTTTTTACAGAAAATTTTAATACGTAGTTTAAAACGGGGGGACGGGGGGTGTCTCTTAGTATCCCTATACAATTTTTAGGGCGGGGGGGGGGGACACTCCCTATTTGTGTGTGTTGGGGGTGCTTTAGGGAATTGACCCCCCCCCCCCCCACCTGATAAAAGGTTCCGGTGCCTGTGGTGTGTTCGTATCTAGCGCAGCCTGTGTTTGTTTTGGAAAATAGGATCACTTCTTTCAGTTTCAAAATTAGCCTGCTCTTTTTATAGCCATAAGTTGACGCACTGCTAACTGTGAACGTGTACACACAGCTGTGAAACTTTCCGATATTTTCAGAGAAGGCGAATCGTCTGAACTTAAACTGCACAGTAACATAGGTAAGCACGATTGTTTTCTAACCTTTTCAAACATTCTGAATATTCAGATTCACATCTGAACCCTGTGTAGGTTCCTGGACCCAAGTTGTGCGGATAAGTGAGAACAAGAATAGATCTGTTGCCTCCATAACAAGCATGTCGTAGGAGTAGACTAATTAGGGACTTCCTGCAAAGTCTGAGTGCATCTGCTGAGAGGCAGGGAACCAGCAGTTTCACATACAATTATGCCAAATCTGTTTAAATGGTGCACACGCAAAACGCAGGTTCTTTTACAAAGCCAAAGTCTAGAAATGGACGAGAAACCAGAACTTTCCTCCAGGGTTTACTCACGGTGACTGCAAACAAAAAAGATTCACATTCGTACGTGTCACAAGAAAATATGTAAATACTAGACAAATATTCGAATTGTGGTGACGTTTTAGGTGCTTTATTAATATCCTACCCCAAAGAACGTCACAGGACAGCCCAACATTTTAGAGGGTCGTAAGACTGGGTTTCCCGGCTTTCTGATGCTTTAAAAAAAACTTGCCCTAACCTCAATCCACCTACGTCCCACGAGAGAGTGCGCTTAGGTCCCACGTCTGCATGCAGCCTAGGTCCCACGACTGCATGTAGCCTATCTACCACGCCCTGAAATATTAGACTGTCCCGTGACCTGTGGATTTCCTCTGTTTGGGGTGGGATATTAATAAAGCACCCCGTCATATTTAAGAATATTTTCGGGAGGAAAGTCCTGGCGCAGATAACCGTGTATATATTCTTCTTTTTCTTGGCGTTACCCAACTGTAAACTCTGGCGGAAAGCTATGGTTGTTCGTCATCTCCTGCCCTTTAGCCTTATTCTTTTTTACAGAGCTGGCTTATTTGTATGCAGACTATTGTTCCCTTGCCTCTCAGGACAATGCACTCCGACTTGAAAAGAGATCCCTTACGTCATGCGTGATAGGGATGCAGTGAGTCTTTTTTTGTTCCACCCCCAACCCAACCCCCACCCCTCACACTAAGGCCCAGGAATTCACATGTGTAAGCCATGTTAAAAAATTATCTCCTAAAGTTTGTTTAACTCCATATTATTACTAGGGCTCTCTCTAAAAGTGTCGCGACCCACAGGTTGAGAACCGCTGTTTTAAACACTCTTTTTTCCCCGGCTCTCCATAGTAGTTGGCTAAACCGGATTGCGCGGAGACCGGGTGACGAACTCATTGTGGTCCGGGTTCACTCCCGGGGGTAGGCAGAAAAGCCACATTTCTCCCAGATTTACGGTATTTACAATGGAATCAAGGCCGAAAGGTTGCGATATCCATAATACCGAGCCTAAGGGTTAACAACTCATTGCTTCTGGATACTAAAACAAACAACAAACAAACACTTTTTATTTTATTTTTACACGTCAGGGCCAAAGTCACCTAAAGCAACGGTAACAGTTTACCACCAGATGCCCTGGTGGCACCAGTCAACTATTATATGCACAATTTATTTTCTCAATTGGACGTTTTCCTTAACGATACTTTGATTACACCTAGCGGAAACACTTATCATTACAGAGCCTCCTTTCATGCTATGTTGAATTTTGGTGAAGGTCCCAAAAAGGGGTATATTATTGCCGTAATGTATCTCAGCTTTATGGATGACACTCAGGACGTTGTTAATAAGTTACTAAAAAAAAACACCAACAGTCAGCAGGTGCCAGTCATGAAATCGATATAATTGGGGCGCTTACATGCCAACATTTTTGCCTAAAATTGCTACCTGTTAAATGTTGTGTATGTAAAGATTAAACACACCTTCCAAAGACGTCTTCAGTCTTTTAGCTCATGACGCCACTGTTGGATAAAAGTCTGTTATAACGCACGCTACCCGAATGGCTCGAAAAGCCGTCAAATCCAGTTATCTCTCTAGCTCACGAGAAAGCTTTAACCAAGACCAATGCTAAATATCCTTTGAAATGCATGAATCTGAAAACCCTCTCTAAACTCAAAGGGATGTTGTACACACCCAGTACTATCTCTTTCTAAGACAGACACCTACCAGACTAGTGGTTGGACTAATTCACACTGTAGCCTTTGGCGGCTCCTACAAGACTAACCCTTCCAATTTCCAACATTGCCAGTTAATGTATCTAAAGTACGTGTAAATGATTGTAGTGTGTCCAGTAAACCGATAACACCAGACTATGAAAAAAATTGCTACCTGAAAGCTTTTTTTTTTTTTTAACTATGCTCACCATGGGACTGGTCGGTAAAGATGCCGGTAGGTATATTGAGTACAGACATTTTAAGAGTAGTTATATGCTTTACGCCTTTGATTTAAGTCGCAGCATGTTGGATGGGGACCATTTCTCGATGCCCAGTGCAGGGGCGTTGCATTTGGAATTTAAGTTCTCCATCTTCACACCTGAAGCATTAAAAGTTATAATCTACGCTGAACACGACTCTGTACTCGAAATTTCCAAGACACAAGACATTTGACTATGCCTAATACCATGAATACACAGCAGATACGCCAAAACATCTTATCTGAACACGTTGTCTGCCGAGCACATCTCATACAAGTTTTGGCTCGTGATCAACAACCTACACATTTTAACCACAACAAGACAGGTGCTTTTGTCACCATCACAGACTCCAGTGACCAGTGAGGTTCGCATTTGGTCGGCGTGTACTACAACGGGGCCGTAGCTTTGAATATTTTGACTCACGCTGACATTATAAGTTTTATCTCGCACCACTCGACCAGACCCCCCTCCCACTACCCCCTCCCACTACCCCCTCCCGTTACATCCCTTCAAGTGCTGCCAATGATAGGTTTTTACCTCCACCCACACACCCCCCCCCAATTTTTTTTTTTTTTTTTGTTTCTTTGTTTTTTTTTCTTTTTTTTTTTTTTTTTTTTTTTTTTTTTTTTTTTTTTTTTTTTTTTTTTTTTTTTTTTTTTTTTTTTTTTTTTTTTTTTTTTTTTTTTTTTTTATTTTTTTTTTCCTCACCCCCCCCCCCCCCAGTTCTAGGTTTTTTATTTGATGCCTTAGGTTAAATTTTCGGAATATTGTTTTTTTTTTTTTTTTTACAAAATATATACTTAAAAAAGTAGGCAAACTATAAAATGTGTGCTTTTTATCAATCTTGGGTTTTTTTATTTTTTATTTTGTTTACTTTACTTTGCTTCTGTATTGCTGGGTTTGTTGGCCAGCTTGGCTTGAGATTTGATAAAAATCCCATTGGCAGCCCTGACTTGTGCCTCACAAGACTTGCAGTGCAGCCTTTGTGGACTGCGTTATTTCCCTCCTAATCAACAAAGCAAGTCCTTACATATCCATTTTAGACCGGTTTTATAATCTCGCGACTGTTTTACTACATTTTATATATATATATATATATATATATATATATATATATATATATATATATATATATATATAAACGTCAGTTCTCGATACCACTTTCGAAACCGACAGTAAGCGGTATGTGGCAAAATAGCTCGCAACTAAAATCGAACTATGCATTTCAAAATTGCGAAGGGCACTCTCAACGCCTAAGCCACAAAGGCTGACTGATCCATTCATCCATTTATGAAAAACAAAACAAACAAAAAATTGACCACGTTTAACCTACTGCGAGCAGCATCGGTTAAAATTGTGGTCTGTTTAGCGTTTCATTCTATTGAAAAATTAAACGTGACCTTAATCACCTCTTTTGACATGTCTCATATGGCGCGATGGTACCAATCTTTGCCACCCAATCTGGTCCTTGTAGCACATATGTGGCTAGATAAATTTATAAAATAATATATTAATGGCTTTTATTTCCTAAGCAGTATACAACAGTATGCACTATCGGTCCCTCTTAAGACATAATTTTATGGCTACTTTAATAGACAAGTTGTGGTGGGTACCGAGTAAGCAAGTAAGTAAGTTTTACCCCACCATATTACACAGAGCAATAAATGCCCGGTGTCACAAAGTGCCACCATACGGATGAGGATCACCCGTAGAGAGGTCCATGAAACACCGTTTAACCGTTAGGTTGTATTACGGCCCCCGGGAACAGCCGGGTGGGGCTTCAAAATAACAAATTATTGCGTCACACACGGGGATGACGGATGGATGACTTATAAGAGTACCAAAACCTTTTTGAGCATTTTAAAAACTAATATCTTCCCCATGTGTGACGCAATTTTTCGATAACATGAAGCCCCACCCCGGTTTTTGCCGGGCCGCAATATAACCTGAAGGCTGAACGCAGTTTCTGGGACCGCTCCACGGGTGATCCTCATCCGCTTGGTGGCACTTTGTGTCACTGGGTGTTTATCGCTCTGTGTGATGCCCTGGTGGGGTAAAAGTTATTTACTTACTTGAACACTTGGTGGTGCGCACCAGTTTTGAATCTGTATTTACTGATATTTACGTATTTCAAGGAAAGACAGAATACGAAATCACGAAATCAGTCAAATGCTAGGAATAAAGCTAGTCTTACGGGTCATCAAAGAACAACAAATGAAGTGGTTTGGACACCTAACAAGAATGCCCTGGTACTAACTGCAACAGCGAGCCACACTAAAACGTTACAACGGGTATAGAGCGAGTGGAAGACCTCGGAAATATGGAGTGAAAGCATTCAGAACAACCTGACAGAAATGAACATTAGTCTTAATAGTGCTCTTGGCAGAGCTTATCAACGAACGTTACATCCCCCCCCCCCCCACTCCCCTCCGACACTTCGATGGGGTACAAGGTGGAAGAGAAGAAGAAGAAGAAGAAGAAGAAGAAGAAGAGAAAGAAGAAGAAGAAGAAGAAGAAGAAGATTTACTGGTATATCCACATATGATGTATAGATTCATCTGCTATGTTTTCCCCCTCAGTACACATTTACCACCAAAAACGATTTAAATCCTATTACATTTCACGTCGGTAGGTCGTGTGTTCGGTTCCTGGTGGAGCCGGACTTGTTTTTTTTTTCTTTCTCATTTTTTTCCTCACAAAATGACCTTGACTATCAGGTCGACCCAGCCTTGAGTCGGTACCAGGTGCAAGCCGTGGGAAGTAAAGGCGACCGGTTTTATGCAGACCACATCACACAACAAATTATGATTGGTCTTTAAAATATAGGTTTAGCCCTACATGCCCAATGCTTTTGAAGGTGTGGAAAATGGTCCTTTATTTTTACATATCATCGTCATGATTATATTAGCACCACACGCCTTGCGACTGTCTTGAGCGATCATACCTCTCTACAACATGCAACGTCTAACATTGTGTATGACTTTATATACTGACACCCCTCTAACATTTGACAGACGTCTGTCTCTCTTTCCACAAATCTTTCCAGTGGTCACATCACTTTCCAGTTTCTGAAAACGTGAGCAAATTATATTGACTGCCTGTTTTTTTTTTTTTTTAATGTTTGTGAATTTGTCTTCTGCGCCCGCCCTTTTCAAAACAGACGAATTACTTATTTTTGGCTGTCCAGTGAACCATAAACATATTTCTGTGAACACACAATTTTTGTTTAGGGTAATGTTGAATTAGGAATCAACATCACAGAACTCGGGACACCCCCACAAGTTCTCTGCATCCATCATCAGCAGTAAGCGAAAAGTTCCATTTCCGATGGTACCAGTAGCCTAACTGTCTGTATAACCGTCTCGCCCTTCCATTGAGTGTTGAACATCGGCCAGATCTTCTGCTACCATTCTCCTCAGACCGTAATGATCTATTTGTGCCTCCGCACTTTTCACTCGCTCCCAAAGGGCCCTTACAACATCCAGCTTGTCATACTTTAATTTTCCACCAGGTGGTGCAGAACCGGCCAGTCTATCTGCCTGATTATTTCCCACCACACCGGCATTTCCTGGAGACAATTTACAAATTCCCTAACTGACCGGGACTTCTGAAGCGATGCTTACCACTCTGCACAGAGCATGCATGTCTCCACCTTTCTCAACATACTCTGTGAGTCAGTTACAGTTACGATATGTGTGTACAGCTAATTCTCAGTCCAGCGGAAGGCAGCTTGTTTGAATTAAACCACGTCCTTCTGCAGCTGGGGCACGGCCGTGAGTTAGAGACCATATCTAACGTTTTATCATGTCTTCCGAGAAACCGGTGAACAGTTTCGTTTTCTCCTGATAAAAATTGTCAGAAGATCTAAAAACACACACAATAGATAAAGGAGATCTTGTGTTTACGTTAGATGCGCAAATAATATCAGATAACACAAACAATGCCAAGGTATACTATAATACTAAAATAACAACATTATCTTTAAGTTAATGTCTATCACTTCAGTTTGTTCAATAGCGCCAAACTTACTAAACTTTACTTTCATGTGTCCCGCAAGTCCAGATTAGATAAAGTTAATTAGTCAGTCAGTCAGTCAGTTATTTAGCTAGTTAGTTAGCCAGTTAGCTAGCTAGTTAGTTAGTTAGCTAGTTAGCTAGCTAGTTAGTTAAGTTAGTTAAGTTAGTTAAGTTAGTTAAGTTAGTTAAGTTAGTTAAGTTAGTTAGTTAGTTAGTTAGTCAGTTAGTTAGTTAGTTAGTTAGTTAGTTAGTTAGTTAGTTAGTTAGTTAGTTAGTTAGTTAGTTAGTTAGTTAGTTAGTTAGTTAGTTAGTTGGTTGGTTAGTTAGTTAGTTAGTTAGTTAGTTAGTTAGTTAGTTAGTTAGTTAGTTAGTTAGTTAGTTAGTTAGTTAGTTAGTTAGTTAGTTAGTTAGTTAGTAGACAGATTATCATCATCGCACATTGAACCATCCAGTTCATAATGAATAGATAAAAAATATTGATAATGTACCAGTTCAATTTTGTTTTTGTTGAGACGTGACGCTGCCAGTTGTAAGTCGATTTGAATCAATGAGTGCAATTTAATATTATTAATCACAGCCGGAAAAACGAGCTAGTAAATGATCGGTTTCTGCAGGTATTATCGAATTAAAGCAATGTTATATGGATAAATATGCAATAAAAACGAAGCAGATAGAATGAAGAACCAGGTAAAGTAAAAGAACTTGTCCACTCCTTTGGCATCAGCGACCGGGTCACCCATTAGCTGGCCGGTAGACGGTTTCATCGTCTGTCGGAACAGTATTTGGACCAGTCTCTAATGATCCGGGGTGCCGGGTTCGATCCCAGCTGCAGGCCATGCGCCTTGCGTTGGTTTCGACAGTGGTAGCAGGGGGCCGACCGTCCAGAACAATGGCAAACTACTGGACGTAAATTTGCCTAGAGAAACGTCACAACAGCCAGAAGCTTGCTGGGGTTGGTTCTGCGACGTCATGTAAAGGATACGCAACTAACTTAACCTCTAATGATCGCATCAACAATGCAAGAGCCCTTCTCAGGGGTATTTGGTGGCGAGCAGTGTTAAGTCATTTTATATGGCGCACATAAACCTAGTCACAATTATAAACAAAAGCTTCCACCTTTAGGGGATGCTTGTTGAAAGTGATTATTGTGTGTGTGTGTGTGTGTGTGTGTGTGTGTGTGTAAAGCAACGTCAACACCCCTTTAGGTGTACTGGGCATATAGGGCTAAACCTATGTTTTGTGGTCCAATCGACACACGGTGGGTGATATGGTCAACACACCGCCGGTCATCTTGACTTCCCATGACTTTACCTGGTCTCAATTTAAGGCTGGACCTGGGAGCCAAGGTCATTTTTTTTTTAAGTCATGCTTCGTCAGGACTGAAACCCCGACCTTTTGACCCACAGGCGAGAGTCTAGCCGCTACACCACGGACGGAGGCTCCTGGAGAATTATGTAAGGTACTCAAAACTACATGTAGATGTATGTAGAGACATACATCAGGAACAAACAACAGAGGTATAACAGTATAAAAAGCTAAGGACAATTTTAAAATAATAGGAATTATGTGGAGGTCAAAATATATTCCGACATAGTTGTATGTGCATTACAAAGGCTATTTGAGAAAGCACAGCATAACAACACAGACCCCCCCCCCTTTCCCCAAGCCTGCCGTAAGAATCAGTTAAGGGGATTTCCCCGTGTGGGTTCCGGGGCTCTATTATAGGGAAAACAAGAACAGAACGGAAAGTTCTGGTTGTTCGTCTAATTCTGGACTGCGGTCCTTTTCCAGAATCTGAGTGTTGCGTTCGCATCCGTTTTACAGATCTGACTCATTTTTAGGCAGACTGTTGGTTCCTTACCTCTCAGGCAAATGCACTCCGACTTCGATGGAAGCTCCAAGTTAGTCGTCTCTTACGTCATGCTTCTGGGTAGGCAGTGGGTCTGGTCTTGTTTTTACTATAACAGGGCCCGGGAACCCACACGGGGAAATGTGAAACATAAAAACAAATACTTAAAAGATGACTTCGACAGATGGATTGGTGGGGGTGAGCGCACCTGCCCCTCTGCACATTTTCCAGGCAGAGTAGCCTTACAGCGCTGCCGGGGCAAAATTTGGAGTTAAAAATCTACCCGAGGTATTTCGGGATCCTCGCCGGTGCTATAGAGCCTGTGCACTGTGTTAAGCTAGCTTCTTCGGACTCAGACTTGAGTTAGAAGAACGGAGCACTAACCCGTGTGTCATGATGTTGATCCGTTGATCAAACCTCAGAACTAGGCACACAAAAAGAGGGGTGGAGGTTCCAGCACCCTATGTCAAAACTGTATGGATCATTATAAGACATCTTTCATAGAGGCATCTGATCTTCTCATATGAAAACCAATGACAGGGAGAAAGAAAGAAAAAGCAGAAACGTTAAAATGGGATTCTTGTCCTGACAAATCCACCATTGCAGAGTGAGTGCGCAGTCTCGTTATCAACAGCGGAAGCGATACTTGTGGTTGACTGTTACCGAGAAAAGGGTTGAGTGTTTTTGTGGTGAGTGCGTCATGTCGAAACTAAACGGAAACCTGCTGGCTACTCTTGGATTTACTTCCCTGGTAAGCTTCGGGGCGTCTTACGCGGAAGGTGCTAGTGTGTTGTGATAAGTAAATTTCATTCTTTATACAATACATTATGATTATTCTTGCCCTGGGTAAGAAGAGACCAGAATGTGTACACTAAACGCTGGAGGAGTGGCAGCCTGTAGAAAATAAAGGTGGATATAATATAATATATTTTTAAAGTAACTATTTACTAAACTAATCTTTACATTGTACAATACACATCCACCACACACTAACACCACATACACACACACACGAACAAGCATTTATGAAACCGAAGTGAAGACCTAGGGGTGTGGATAAACAGAGACATGCCCCTGCAACTTGTCAACTGAAAATGCTGAGCATGTGCTCTAAGTACTCCAACACTGTCAACTGCACGCTGACAACAGGTCTGAAACGCAATCTGGCCTGTTCCAACCACAATGAAGACAAAACTGTATGGTACACACACAATATACAGACTGCACATTAGCTTCATAAAGGCTACCGGCCTCCTGATTTACATTTTCTGACAGAAAGATAGAAGAAGAAGGAAGTAAAAGAATTTAATGTAAAACAAAGGATGAAAAAGAGAAATTTTGATGACAAAAATGTTGTTATAAGAAATAGAAATGAAATGTTGCAGCTATGTTAACAAACATGACACCTACAAAAATAGTAATGGAGCAGTGAACAAGCAAAAAGCAGACACTTCCAAGCTGGAGGATATTATCAAGAGATAAACAAACAGCCTGAGTGTACAAACAGGATTTGAGTCAGAGAATGTTGAAGATTCACTGCAGCTAGTTCACTGTAGAGATGAGACGGCACTTGCTTGATAAAAAAAATGCATTGCTTTTCATTCTGGATATTGCAATGGACAGCTCGAGCCTTCTGGTGGTCATATGTTAGAAGGAACAAACAACCAAACTTAATTTTTTTAAAGGTCTGGTCTATGAATTGGATGCACCAGCCCGCTTGAAGTTCTGGTCTTTTGATCTCCCTCCTTCCATAAATCATGTCATTTACACATCTTTTAACAGGTAATTAAACGTTTGTTTGTTTTAGTATCCAGAAGCCATGAGTTGTTAACCCTTAGGCTTGGTATTATTATGGATATCACAACCTTTCGGCCTTGATTCCATTGTAAATACCATAAATCTGGGAGAAATGGGGCTTTTTTGCGTACCACGGGAGTGAATCCGGACCACAAGGAGTTCGTCACCCAGTCACCGCGCAATCCTGTTTATCCAACTACCCTAGAAAGCCAGGCAATTAAACATTTAAGTGAATCCGGACCACAAGGAGTTCGTCACCCAGTCACCGCACAATCCTGTTTATCCAACTACCCTAGAAAGCCAGGCAATTAAACATTTAAGACAACTAAATTTAAATTACAAACTCTAGAATGTGCTCAAATTATGCCTCCATTTCTAAGTAAGATTAGAATCCTAATCAAGGTGAGGATAAAATAAATTACATCACAAAAGTAGTTGTTTTTGTCACAAGATTTTGCAGAACCAACCCAAAATTTTTGTTGGCTATTTGTGATTTTACCAGGCAATTTACATTCAGTAGTTTGCTATCGCTTCCTGAATGGTAAGCTCTCAGTACCAGCGTTAAAACCAATCCATGGTGGTCTGCTGCCAAATCACCCACAGTTGGGATAGAACCTGGCACCAGGGCATTACAAAGCATGCGCACAATACCTAAGCCACAGACGGCAACTATCTGGCAAACCTGTTCTGGGAAGTAAAGACAGCTTCCATGATATTTTCAATATCTCAGTAAGTATTGACTGGTCATCTTAGACTTGTGTAATATACAGTTTGAGGTTTTGAACAACGGATTAACATCATGGCACACGAGTCTCAAGAAGCTCTGCACAGGTTCTATTGCACCGGTGAGGATCCTGAAATACCTTGGGTAGATTTTTTACTGTAAATTTTGCCCGGGCAGCGAATTTAGACTTCTGTTTTCGATTTCCAACTGCCAAGGGATTTTTTTACATGTGCAACAATGCACAAAAGCATCTGATCTCACTACCCAGAGACCGGAGGAATTACTAGAAGTCCTAGTCCACATGAAAAAATCTCAGCCCTTACCGGGAATTGAACCGTGAACCTCTAGCACTTGAGGCGGACACCATGCCTCGAGACCACATAGCCCCACTGTGTAATATACAGTTAAGCTATAGACTGTGGTTTCTGTATTCCATTTAAAATGATTAATTGTTATGCCTAATTATTTTTTTTAATGAATTCTGTAATCTCTTCCTCTTCTTGGCTTTCACCGGCTGTTAATTCTGGCATAACATTCTGGTTGTTCATCCACTTCTGGATTTTGGTCTTGTTCCAGAACTTGAGTTTTGCATGCACAGGCATTTTACAGATCTGGCTGACTTGTGTGTAGACTTTTGTTTCCTTACCTGTCAGGCAGATTCATCCTAACTCTGAAGGAAACACTCAAAATTAGTAATTTTTTTTAGCAGTTTGCTTGTTAGAGGGCAGTAGGTCTATTCTTTTGCCCCCCCCCCCCCCCCCCCCCCAATGGGGCTCCGGAACCCACACACAGGGATATTCTATAGTTATGCACCTGTCAAAATATTGCACAATATGTGATGCAACAAACTGCAATATTTTGTTTGTTTCTTCCACTAGTAGGTTCCAGGGTGCCTTTGGGAGAGGGAGGGGGGGGGAATAGATCCACCACACCCCCCCCCCCCCCGGCAACAGTTTTGTTGCAAAAGATGACTAATTAGTCCTTTGCTATAATTGAAAGTGTTGGACCGGAAGGTGCAGATATCACAGCCTAGCTGTAAATTTTACCACAATATGTCAGCTGCCCTTGTAAGGAGAAGCAAAAAAAGAAGAAGGTTTCCTCATCACTGAAATTTATAACATTTAGTCTTTTTTCTTTTTTGATCCTTCTATAAGAAAACTTATATCAGGAGGCCGGTAGCCTTTATGAAAGCTATTGTGCAGTCCATATCTCCCTGTGTATTGTATTGTGGTTAAAACAGGCTAAAATGTGTCTCTGTTGGCAACGCACAGCTGACACTGTTGGAGTACATGCTCAGCAGTTTATGGTGCAAACTGCAAGGACACGTCTTTATGTTTCCTACACCAAAAAGTTCAGAATTATGTTGGTGAAGTCTGTTGTGTCCTTTCCTTAGTCTGAAAATAACACATTTTCCCTTTCTAGAAAAGAGATGAAGTGAGTCTTGACGAGAAAAATTAGGTGTATTTATCCAACCACTTTTCTTTGGATACTGGATTGTATTACATCTAGTGATGTCCCACTGGAGTAATTGTTTTTTTTTTTTTTATTTCTCAGAATCAGCCTTTTAAATAGTAAGCAAAAATGGATGAGAACAAAAATCCACACTGTCCAGTTTCCCATCAGTTTTCGAGACTGGCTGCCAAACCAGATGAGATTGGAGCAAGTGCTTCCTCTAACTTCAGTGAACATTGGACACCATTTAGTAGAATTTCTCCACAAGCAGATCAGGCAGCATTAAAAAATCTCTGCTCATGGAATCCACTAGATTTGCCAGATTTTGTTCCACTGTCTGAACCAGTTCAAGTGAATTCAGACACAAACAGCATTCTCACTGATTTTGGAGTATTTAATGGCAGCGCTGAGTTTATTGGCCACAACCACTTTGATTGGAATAGAAGGAATACTTTACCAAAGTTTAAAGTTAAAGACGGTTTAACTGGAGAATTAACAGATGCTTCTAAGAAGAGAATGCAGAGATGCAGTTTTGACAGCCAAAGACAGTCCAAGTTACAGCCTGACTTTCAGAGAGCAAATCATACTTTCAATTATGAAGATATTGACTCTAATTCTCAGTTGCATCAGCAAATGCATCGTCAATCATTTCATGAGATTTTGGTAGGTCTGGGCACTTCAGATTGTCACTCGCAGTCAAGTCCATTAGATAAAGATACTCGCTGTAGTACAGTTACGTCCGAGAATGTGCTACTGGAAGGAGTAACACTAGTTGGCAGCACTGCTGATGGAGGACTGTCCAGTAAGATTTCTGGTGAGAACTGGTCACATGTTAATTTTCTTGGTGCACCACTCCCATTTAGTCATAGTAGTACTGCACATCAGCTTTCCACACACAAAACGCAGAACTTGGATAATTTTCCAGAAACATCAAGTTTTCCAGAGACAACTGAAGATGATGTAACAGCATACTTACAGATGTTTGACCCACTAAGTGTCATTCAGGATGCTGGAAGCAAAACAGACAGGCAAGGTCATTCAAATGTAAATACCACTGTTATAAGCCCGCAGAAACATAGGCCTTATACCACGAGCAAACAATGGAATTTGCGGAATGCTAACAAAATTCACTCACCAGATAAAGCAATCCCTAGTCAGCCTCAGACACGTGGCCCATCATCTGAAGCAACATTGTCTGCAGATTTATTAAAGCTATCTTACTCTGATGTTGCAAAAACACATAAACATGGACCAATATTTGGTGCTAAACCTGATCATTCTCATAGTGAAGACAGTATTAAAAACAACACCTTTGAGAAGAAATTAAAAAAGGATGAACAACTGTTCAAGCTCCCGGGAAAGAGCAATGTGTTAGACTCTAAGTCTGTGCTGAAAGGATCTTTAGGGGAAGAGTCTGATAAAGCAAAACTAGCCCAGCCTGCCAAACCGCCATTGTCTTCAAAACTTACTAGTTCATCGTCTCAGCAAACGGCCCCGAAGAAAGATTTGTTTTTTGATCCAAAAAGAATCTTCCAGTATGAAAACAAAAACAAGGTACAAAATCTAGCTGAGAATTTAACTTCAAACAAGACCACACCAGTTCTTAATAAACCAGCCAACCTTTCTGGAGTTAAAGGCACTCCTGACACCATTTTAAACAATGGCAAGCCAGCAGCCACTGCAACTTCCACCAAGGTCTCCAGCAATGCCTGTCAGCAGGATTACATCAACAACGATTTCAGAGACACTAGTAAACTCACAAACAAGACTGCAGCATCTGAGAGCGGGCAGCGGATTAATTGTCACAGGACAGAAGAGTTGCCCAAAGACACAGACTCTAGACTGGGAAAGAAATTTGTTGAAAAGGTAAGTACTACTTCTCTTCTTTCCCTATCCCATTTCTTCTTCCTCCTACACTTCTTGTCCACCTCCTGCTTCTTCATTTTCTGCTTCTTCTCCTGTGCATAGTTCTCCTCTTTCCTCATATTTTTATCTTCCTATTTTTCTGCTGCTTTTTGCCTTTCTCCTCCTTCTCTTTCCTTACATGAAGACATACCTATATATGGTTAAATTCTCAGACAGTGTTTTCTTTAGCATTCTGAGCCATTGGAAATAAATGCTGCAGATATCAGCTGCCTCCATTTATTTCTGTGACCAGCCCTTTCTTTTCAGTTGACTGTAGGTCTGCTTGAATATTATCTCTCCATTGTCTTCTTGGTCTGCCTTGTGGTCTACGCCCATTAAACTCCCTTGAGTACACAGTTTTTGCCTCTCTGTCATCTGCTATTCTCTCTGTATGCCCCAGCCTCTGTTAGCTCTCATGTTGCCAGTGGTTAACTGTGATTTAAACAGATTATGAACTTCTTCTTCCTCTTTATTGTTTATCTGAGTGATGTAATTGTGCTATGCATGTTTACAGCATAGTTGTGATATTTGCACCGTTCAGCCGACACATCCAACTTCATCGGGCATTTGTTCCCTGGGTTAGCCTTCTGGTTTATTTCATGGGAAATGATCTAGCCTCATTTATATGGTGTCCTCTTTGACCTTTTATCTACAGGTGTTGCCCCGCAGAGAACTCATCCAGGCCAACCTCATTTAGACTGGTTAGTCCTCAAGGAAAGTCAGTGGCAGATCATGGGGATTCCCTACCATTCAAGACAACTCCCAAAAAAAAGCAGAGCTGGCCCATGATGCTCTGGTCCTGAGCTAACCAAAATAATCGTCATGTCAAGCACATGACAGCTTAACCTCACATTTGTATGTTGGGCTTCCTGCTCATCATGGGTTGCACTTTCTGGAGATTAACAGGGAGCAGATCTGGGACTTTGATGACCACTCAGATGGGCATAATTTTCAGCACTTTAGACACCTTTAAGGTTGTTGCATCACAACATTTAGCACAACAGTACAGACAAAGCTGCATCAGGCATGGTTTCCCCGATTGGTACCAGTGCTCTGAGGAGTGGGACCAGTGGTTGCGGATATTTGAACCCTAATAACAAACAGCAATGTATTTTACAGTCACACATCTGTACCTTATCTGTCTAACAGTAGATCATCCGTGGTCTGACTTTTAATCCCAACAGGCAGACAAGTGGGGCTAGTGGTATCAGACATGTGAGCCTTGTCTGTCACATATTAATGCATTTGATGATGAGACTTCTGAACTTTGCCTGTCACACAAAAAGACATTCAATGTTCACACCTCTACAACATGCCATAGGACCAAACCACGAGATAACACTTTTAGGAGATGTTGCTTATCTGTGCTGCGAACTAATCTGCTAGTCTTCCAGAGCTGCCTCTTTACAGTTCACACTGAGATGGCTGTTCAACTGACAACCCAACCCTGAATGATTTAGTAGGGCTTTTGGTTGACAGACGTTTGTCGTTTAGTAGGATATTCGGCTAGCAGGCTTCACTTATGTTCCAAATGCTTTTATTTTGATGAACGTTATCGCTCATGAATTGGAGGTGGGCTGATTAAAGTCAGAGGATTTCCAGACCCTGCATTTCTAGTGGCTGCCAGCTTCAAGATCCCCTGCCAGCTCAGTTTAGTCATTATCAAAACAATGAATTGTGGCAGGAGACTTACTTGAGGAATCATAAAACTAGCACAGGGCCTTCTTGTGCCTGAGCTGAGGTCCTGAATATCTCCTTATACATATCACAGCAGTCCTAATTTTCCCTTACATCTGTTACCAAAATCACTGCGTTACAGTCCCTATACAATCACTACTGTCCCAAATACAAATCAAGGCAACACTTTTGGCCAAAAAGAAAAATTTGTGCAAGTCAAACTTTACGGGTCGCTGAGTGAATTACAAAATACAGTAAAGTTCATACTAGAGACAACATTGCAGATATAGATAATTTATTTCAACCGAACGAAAAAAGAAAAACTGTGCTACATTATAAAGTTCATTGTTGCTTCTCCATTTCCGCTTCTCAGTTTGCATCATTGGCCATCATTGATGGGTCTAAAGATTCAGCTTAAGATTATGCTGTCAAAAATTGGTAATAAGGCCCGGTCTCTTTTAATTATACTTTAGGTTTTAGAGCCATATAAGACAATTAGTCTTATTGGCATTTTATTTATTGTTATCATAGTGTTGAGAGATACAGCATTTGATTTTAGTAGATTTTGTAGGGCATAGTATTCTTTATTTCCCAAATGCATTGATTGTATTTCTTCTCTGAGTATTTTGGAGCAGTTGAAGGTTTTACCCAAGTACTTGTGTGTTTCCATTCGTTTGATTTTCATATTATCTGTTTTTAATGAGGCCAGAATTGCCTGGGTTTCTGCATCATAGTTATGGCAATACTTCCCGGTTGGGACTCTGGACTTATCCCTTGTACCATTCAGGAATTCTTTGTACACTCCCACAACACGATTTCTAACTGCATTTTGTGCTGACCCATATGTATAGACTCGGACCCTTTGCTCTTATGGGTTAAGATTTGCTGAAATCACATGTGTTGGATCTATCAGTAAACCACAACACAGCGCATCAACCATCTTTCACCCCGAGAAGCCACAAAAACAACACTTCTGGCTGGGTCCATCTCACAGTAGATGTCACTTTTCCGACTTGTCTGTACTGACCTGTTTGCAAGACGTGCAGTTAATGCTGCTGGCTATGTTCGCTCCTGCGTACATGTTTAGGAGGTCAGGATATGAATATATTAACTAAACATGTCATTTGTGAGGGTTTTCTGTGAGCCAAATAGTTTTTTTCTTTAAAAAAAAAAGAATTCAAGTTGATGACATATTTTCCGGTAAGCCACAGTGATAGAGGTCATGGGGTCATGGCATTAGTCACCTGATGTGTAGGTTATTGTAGTCCCTGGGGAATGTATTACATTTAATGCTTCATTCTGTACATGTTTACTGATTATTTCCCTCATGTATCCTTTGTTTTGGAGGAACAATTTTTAAATGTAGATACTTTAATTGTGTATGGAATTTTTAGTGACCTTTGTCGATTGTTTTTTTCCTGAATGCGCTTTTTCTGGATTTAAAATGGGGTCATGACTCAGGTTTTTTTTGTGTGTTCCTGGGGTGAGAGGGTTAAAGACCAACACAGAAGAAGAAGAAAGAAGAGATTCAAACTAAATGACCACTTGGCTGGCAGGCAGATATGTTAGCCACACAATTACTGCAACTCCCCAGTTATTAGATAATCATAAACAATATCTCTTGCTCTGTAGACATTTGCCACACATCCTTCCAGCACCGGACTGAGCTGTAAGGATGGTGCTGCTGCAGAGACATCTGACAATGGTGTAGAAGTCAAGCATCGGGACAAACAATCCTGGCCAAGCAAAGTCAGGAAACAAATTGGTACAATTTACAAAAATCTTTTAAAGCTCTATTGTTTTTCTAGCGTTTCTGATTTTCCTGTTAACTGTTTTCATACCAGACAGCAGCATATATTTATTAGTTTGTTTAACGTTTCATCATTATCATCATCATGTGCCCTGCCAGTTGGCATAGGCTCTCATGCATCTCCACATATCACGATCCCTGGTTGCCTGGAACAGCTCTCTTGATGATATCCCTCCATGCCATCAATTCAGCCCATCCAGCATCATCTCTCTTGGTCTGCCTCTACCCCTCTTCCCACTGATCTGTCCAGTTATCACAGTGCTGCCTCTCTTCTCATAACATGGCTAATGAACAGTGTTTGTCTCCTTTTTATTACTGTATATAGAGATCTACTTTCAGTAATACATTTTTAAAATTGATGTTTTTTGTTTGTTCCTGACAGCACACCATACATTCATATACACAATGTTTCTGATCCTCTGGCTCATGCTTGTGTTATATTCTTCCCCAGATGTTATTTTAATTTGTTCTGTTCATTAATTAATACTTTAACTCGTTAAAACTAAAGAGATCGCCTTCATTGCACCAGGTTTTATTCCATTTAGCTTGGTCTCTCTGCACAGAAAGGCAAGCCATCTGCTGAGAGTGTTGCACACAGCATGAACTCCATAACTTCAGTGATGATCCCCAGGAGGTTTCTGTAAAAATTGCATCATGAACCAAATGGTGCAGTCCATGAAATGAACCCACAACCTTCAGGGCACCAAGCAAACAGCTTAACTACTTTGCCAAGGAGACCACCAATTTCTGTTAATTGTATTTTTTTAACACATTCAGACTCTAAGACTGGTAGCATGTGGGCTCATAGTTAGGATTTTAAAGTGCTGTTTTAGTGACTATAGAACTGAAAGGGTTAAGTGTCAACATATAATAACATGGGAGAATTCCAGCAACATGTGTTAAGTGAAGTGAGTGATTAAAGGCTTTCCTCCTACACCTAATCTATCTGTATCCTTTTCATTGTTAAGCTGTTGTTATCAGAAAATATTTTAGTTGTTATATACAGCCCATAATTTTTGTATGTCTGTGAATTTTAAACCTAGAATATTAGAACTCTTCTGCTTCTTTTCCACTTCCTTTTTTACCACTTCAGATGTCGAGGAAGATAATAAGGCCCTGCTTCTTGCTCGTACTCTGAAAGATGAGGGCTTAGAAGGGATGAATGTCAGACAGGCTGCATGTCCAATTTGTAACCCTTTGAAAATAAAGTTTGTTTTTTCGTTCATATGTTTGTCTGGCCAACTCAACCATGAATGTATTGTCCTCTCAGAATGCTATGGTCGATTGCTATTTGATTAGCATGTTTAAATCTCATAATATTCTTTGTTGTGATATTAAATTAATTAAAATGAAGAAAAGAATTTATGGAAAGATAAGAAGAATTTATGGAAGGATAACATCAGAGAAACTCTACAACAGCACGATGTGCCTATGGTCGAGGCGGCCAGAAGAGCTAGAAACAGAACCTTATATCTCCCTCGACACCCACAGCGGTAAAAGAGGAAGTGAAGAAGATGAAGAAGCAGAAGGCCCCTCCTTTCTCCACTGCCTTTAACCCTCCCCTCCTTTCTCCACTGCCTTTAACCCTCCTCCTTTCTCCACTGCCTCTAACCCTCCCCCTCCTTTCTCCACTGCCTCTAACCCTCCCCCTCCTTTCTCCACTGCCTCTAACCCTCCCCCTCCTTTCTCCACTGCCTCTAACCCTCCCCCTCCTTTCTCCACTGCCTCTAACCCTCCTCCTCCTTTTTCCACTGCCTCTAGCCCTCCTCCTCCTTTTTCCACTGCCTCTAACCCTCCTCCTCTCCTTCCTTTCTCCACTGCCTCTAACCCTCCTCCTCTCCTTCCTTTCTCCACTGCCTCTAACCCTCCTCCTCTCCTTCCTTTCTCCACTGCCTCTAACCCTCCTCCTCTCCTTCCTTTCTCCACTGCCTCTAACCCTCCTCCTCCTCCTTTTTCCACTGCCTCTAAATCCTAATCTGCCCCTTCTCTCTCCACTGCCTCTAAATCCTAATCCCTTTCCTTCCTCCACTGCCTCTAATCCTTCTCCTCCTAACCAAGCCTCTAAATCTTTCTCCACTGCCTCTAAATCCTAATCTGCCCCACCTTTCTCCACTGCCTCTAATCCTCCTCCTCCTAACACTGCCTCTGAATCTTTCTCCACTGGCTCTAATCCCCTCCTCCCTCTCCTGCCTGTAATTCTCCTTCTCTTCCTCCCCTACTGCCACTAATCTTCCGCCTACTTATTCTTCTTGTTCTTCTTATCCCCCACTTACTCATCCGTTTTTCTTCTTCTTCTTCTGCCTCAATTTAATATTGTCTTCCTCCTCCTACTTGTTCTTCTCCTGCTCGCCACCACCATTGCTCCTGTTTATATCTGGTTGAACAGACAGGGTTATCATGACTCTCCAATCCTCTTTGCCCTTTCCCGTTTTATTGAAGCTAGTGCTGCTAATATAAATTGTTAATATTTGTTGTTCACGTGTGTAAGCTTGAAATATAGATTTTCTCTGTCTGTTCCTGTCTCTGTTGCCAAGGGATTAACTTTTCCTTTTATGTAACCAACTGTAGGCACAATGTCTGTGTTGATATGTTATCTTAAAATTTACTTATGTGCTCCACGTCAGAGGTCGAGGTCAATTTTCAGTTCTGAGAATTGTTAACAGTGCTTTTTGTTTCAGGTTGAGAAGTAAAACTTCTCATAAATCAGTAGATGTATGAGACAAATACGTGTTTTAAAAGAGAATAGTTGATAAGGATTGCGCCTTCAGAATTATTTGCTGAAACTGGCCAAAGCCCTATCAATAACACTTAACTTTCCTGTTGTTATTTAAGCAAAATTAGAAGTTGCCATGGTAATCACACAGCTAGTCTTGAATTTCCCTTGGAAAGATGTACAGAAATTTGACAATGAGATTTTTGTAATTCAGTGAAAAGGATTCATTTTTTTTTAAATTATCATATGTTGATTTACTTCTGTAGTAATGCACCTGATGAGATACAGGGAAATATGCCAGGCAAATAAATTGTGCAATATATTGTTTGTGTACACATTATTTAAATATACAACGGGGAAAACATAGTTTTAAAATAGAAGAAGTTGGTGACTGAAGCTGTTACTGAGCAAGTGATAATGTACTTGGTTTAAAATACACTTCTTGGGGTTCTTGGGACCTTTTTTTTCGGGGGGGGGGGGGGGGGGGGGGGAATTGGAGGGTGGATATACCAACTTCTCCCAACAAGCATGTCAAAAAAAGATGACTAATTAGGAGTTAGCTGAAATTGGATGTGTTAGGCTAGCCAGAAGGCACAGATATATCACAGCCTCGCTGTATACCACAACACATTTTCTACCTGCCCTTTTAAAGGCGAAAGAAGAAGAAGAAGAAGTGAACATTTCTTTTGATAATAATATGTGGGCTTCTGATGAATTGAAAGGTGAACTGTTTTTGTTGTTGTTGTTGCTCCAAAGTAGTAAGGATTGTTAAATATTTACTGCTGCTTACCACTACTACCACCACCACAACAACAAAACAATAACTGTTGCAAGTAAAAACTAGCACAGCATGAATGAAAGAAAAACAGTTATCAGAGCAAGTCATACAATGAGGCAATGATTAGTATGTGAGCGAACATACTTAATTTTCGGAGGGCTAAGGGGAGTCCTGCTCGCTAGCATAGTTGGCTAAGCCTGACTTCGCAGCGACCGTATGACGAACTCCCTGTGGAGCTACACTCGGGGGTAGGCAAAAAAAACCACATTTCTCCCAGATATACGGTATTTATTATGGAATTAAGACCATAGTACCGAGCCAAAGGAATAACTCATGGTTTCTGGATATTTAAAAAAAACATTCTGCACTTTTGGTCTCCCTCCTTTCATACATGTGAAAGTTTACTGGGTTCAGAATGAATTGAACTATGCATAATTTTGTTTCAGCACTTTTAAATCTCAGTTTAGTTTGAGAAGCCATTTTTTTCCCATGTTTAATGAATATATTAATGTTTCATTTTAGAGCATTGCAATAATAAATGGTTCATTGTGTGAAAGCATTTGTTTTTATCATGTTTAATGAATATATTAATGTTTCATTTTAGAGCATTGCAATAATTATTTTTTTATTTTTTTCAGAGAAATGGTGCAGCATACCGTGGTCCAAGCTAAGCCATTATGGTACTATCTGTATTACCAACCTGTTGAAGTTACTCATCATTATGTTATGGATTATTCTGCTCTTGTAAGTTCATGAACTTTAAAAAAATATATGATTCTTATTCATTTTCTTTGTGTCTTTCTTCTACTCTTCTTCTTCTTCATTCTCCTCTTCTTCTGCCTCTGACTTCTTGACATCATCTTCCTTCTCTTACCTCTACCTTCTTCATACCCTTCTCCATCTTCCCTCTTCCTCTTGTACCTTTTTGTGTGTCTTTCTACTCCTTCTCACCTCTTCTTCTTCCTCCTCCTCCTCATTGACCCTTTCTTCTTTCTTGCCCTCCTCTTTGTCACTTCTACTGCTCTTTGTCTTCAATTGAAATATAAAAATCTCAACTAGCTTCCACCAACTCCAAGCAGAACCGTACTTTTAGTTGTCTCTCACAGCTTGGTTAGTTAGGGTGTGATCTTACTGTTCTTTCCTTCTGCTAAGAGCAAGAGTAACAAATTGACAAGCTATTTCCGTCAGAAGGAGAGTTCTATTTATGATGCATTGTTGAAGGTTCTTTTTATTCTCCTTCATTTGTCCTCAAAAGTATGGTTGGTATGGTATGTTATGTTTTACAGCTAGACAGTGATATCTAAGCCTTTGTGCTCAATGCATCTGATTTCAGCAGACCATTGCATGGGGCAGTGCTAAAGGTTTAGTGTATGGTGAATTTAAATGGGGACACAAACAATATATTGCATAAATTATTTCCTGCCATAGTTTGCTGAATCTGGTCAGAGGCATCACTGCAGAGTTTACATCATCATCATCATCAAGTGCCTTGCCGACATGGGCATCATGCCTCTCCATAATCTGCATTTTGAGGCATGATTTACTCGGTATATTACAGCGGTGGTTTACATAAGTATATAAAAAAAAAGAACATAACATGAATCCTTTCAACTGTAATATATAAATCACACTGTCTCTTCTTACACTGTATAGCTCAGATTTTCCAAGTAATCACCAAGGAAGTTTAAAATTAACCACATAATCATTTTGTTTACACAATGAAGGTTTGCTTTTTATAATTGCCTTGCTTTGCCAAATTTAATAACTGCCAGTTTAGTTTTAAAGGTTTTTTTTTAAAATTTGTGCTGTATATAGTTTAAGTCAGCATTTTGTAAAAATTCATAATGACAAAAATGTGTTTGAATTTCTGAAAGTATTATATTAAATATGATGTAATCGTTAATCTGTTTTTCCTGGCAGTGTCTATGGTGTAATCAGTCTGCTTATGGTGCTGATTGGCAAGTCATGGACATTTGTGAAAAGTAGAATATTTAGTGACCCTGGTCAAACAAACAACAAGAAGTCATGGACATCACAAGACTTCTTACTGAGAAATGTTGGATTGGAGGAAAATATTTGCCTACCTGCTACAGGTACGTATGTTCGCAGTAAGAAGAATATGTTTCTGAGAAAATTTTTTTTTTTTTTTTTTTAATTTTTTACCGGCTCCTCAGTGGAGATGACTGCAGTAAATTTGTGTATCTACTTACTTCTTTGAGAATATTATTTTGCGGGGCCCCAATCTCTTCACACTGTCACTCTTGTACCCTTCTGTGAAAGCCCGAATTTTGGGGCCCAGTCTCTTCACACTGTCACTCTTGTGCCCTTCTGTGAAAGCCAGAATTTTGGGGCCCCAATCTCTTCACAGTCACTCTTGTACCCTTCTGTGAAAGCCAGATTTCTTGTAGAATGCCAGTATAGTAGTAGCAGCAGTCAGCAGTATTCTGTTTATCCTGTTTGGTTTATAATTGTGATATATAGAGTTTTTTAAATTCTATTTCAGTAATGAATTTTTATGCTTATGAAATATTTTTGGTTATTTTAAATTCCATCAGAATTAGAACTCTTGCTTGCTGCTGAAGATGGGGATGGAGCGCTTATGTGGTGTGTCCTGAGTGCTGTTATGTTGATTCTTAATTCAACATTTTGGTTATTTATTAATGTGGAGCATTATGTGCTAATTATAACGTACTGTAGGAGTATAGATTGTTATATTTAATATACTTACAGTGTACCTTTCAAACAGTTATGATAATCACAGCGTGTAATCTATCTTTTGGAATATTAATGTGATTTATGATACCATTAGCCTGTCTTAATATATGTTAAAGCTTCCGGTGCTAATACTTGTTCTTGTGATGCACTGTAGTTCTCTAGAGCTGTCTATTCCCAGCATGTTTTCTGTTGTCATAGGCTTGATTATAGTTAGTTGCGTATCCTTTACAGGACGTTGCAGAACCAGCACCAGCATTTTTGGCTGTTGTGGTTTTTCTAGGCAAATTTTACGTTTAGTAGTTTGCCACTGCTTCTGACTGAATGGTCAGCACTCAGTATCACTGTAGAAACCAACGCAAGACAAATCGTCCACCGCTGGGATCGAACCCGGCACCCTGACATTACGAAGCGCATTCACAATGCCTAAGCCACGGACTCCCACAGGCTTATTATAGTGGGTGATATATTCATCAGGGAGAATACCAGTTTTTGTCTTCTTGTTTAAGAATTGTTCTGCAACATTTAGGTTTAAAATATTAGATTTTCTTTTGTATTCATTGATAAATTGTATGTCTTTCACACTCCCATGTTTTAGTTTTACAGGAATGGGGCATTTTTAAAAAATATATTTGCTTTTAAATGTTTGTGCACTGTCTCAAATACAACATTTCCTGGCAAAACCTCTGACCGAGAGAGACACTGGTGAAAGCCAATCTTTACGGGCCGCTAAGTGAATTGCAAAAGACAGTGAAGTTTATACTAGAGACAACATTGCAGATATAGATAATTTATTTCAAGCGAACGAGAGAAGAAGAAGAATTTGTTTGTGATGTTGTGTCATACATCTTTTAACATCAAAATTACAGTGTTTAAAACACTGATAAAACTAATTGTCCTACAATCACCAACCCACCATAAAAGGCTCTTTTTTACACCAGTTATGTATCAGGCATATGCAGCTAGACTTTTTTTTAAATAGACCAATCAGTGCTTGCCTCCTTTACTTCCCAGGACCTTACCTGGTACCCATTGTAGGCTGGGTCATCCTGGAAGCCGAGGTCATTTTTTAAAAACATCTGACCTTTTGGCTGGAGGGAAAGCATCTAGCTAATTAGTCGGCTAATGACCCTGAAACCTGGAATAAAACTAAAAAAAAACAAGACCTTTTACAAACATTTGAGAATAGATACTTGCCATGAATCTTTAAACCCATCAAAGATTTGAACAGCGGAGAATGGAAAGTGAGAAGCAACAGTGACATTTATGACCTGTTTGAATTACCACTAATTAATGTGACCAAGAGTGCCAGACTTGGACATTATCAAAGGCTAACCTACATAAACTTACCTGTAAAATGAAATACCTGACAACAGTCAGCAACTGAACCATCCAAGACAAAGTTAGAAATGATATTATCAGACAAGACTGTAGGAACAACACCATGCAGCAAACAAAAGATCAGATGGTTTAGTCATTTAGTAAGAAAGCAGCCAGAGCAACTACCAACGCAGGCACTACACATGAAAAGATCTGAAGGGAAAGCGAGAGGCCACCCTAGGAGATCATGGATTGATGACATTAAAGAGCTTCTGCATCTACACGAAATAACAATGGCCATTGCTGCCTATCAAACAGCGGATTGCAAACTGTTCCTCCCCACAATGCTTAATGGCAGAAGTGGAAATTAATGATGATGATGATGAAGAGAGAATAGACTGCAGTGGTTGGTGTGTATAGAGAGAATGGTAGATAACAGGGAGACAAAAACTGCATATACAGAGAGTTGGCCAAGAACAGTAGACCAAGAAGACGATTCAGAGATAACATACAGGTAGACCTGCGAAGACTTAAAGTTATCAACTGAAGTGAGATGGATGAAGATGGCTGATAGCTGCATTGGTAAACCTCAAAGGCTCAGAATGCCAAAGAAGAAGAAGTATCATAAGCTTTTGATTCTGTTTAACATTTGCAGACCTTGATATCTTCAGTATTCTACAATTTCTTAAAAAATGTGTTCTTTACATTAAATTTCTGTATCATTAACATAATTACTATCTTAATTTTGTTTTGTTTTTACAGGTGAAGAAGCAATGAAAAGGTTATTAGCTTGCAAAGGACAAGATCCTTACAGGTAAGTCATACAGATAGTTTTATGTAATCACATTTCTAGGTAAATTAATGGTTTTTATGGAGTGTAACTAGGACATTACCAGTTGCTCACTTATGTGTAATTAATTGGGAGTTTGGTCCTGTTCACATTTCCAGGCCCAGGAAAAGAGAGTAACTTATAGGTTGCTGGACCTCTCCTGTGTTGCAGGGGTGTTATGATTTGGCTTGGTTTGGTGTTCACTCATCATATGTAATGTTTGTGGGAGGTTGGGTTGTGAGTCTATTTCAGACACCACAGGCACATGTGTAGAAGTAAGAAGTACTACAGGGAGAAGTGCCGCATGTGCGATGATTCTTGGCTGTCAAAACTGGGATGTTTTTGTATTTCTACATTCGTTGGCAGTGACTTCCTCCGAGAGAAAAAAAGCAGTTACAAGGAGCATAGGAATAGAAAAATAGCTCTGTTTCCATACTCCCCGAACTGTCAGCATTTAGCAGAACATGAAAATAATCACGCAAACGAGCGATGAGAAAAGAGGCAACGGTTAAACCATTCACAACAAGGAAAACATGACTATCTCGCAACGTATGAGGGGTCCAGCGACCCAAGGAGGCATGAATAGCATGAAGAGAAGCTACTCTAATCCTGGGCCTGGAAACGTGAACAGCACCATGAGTAGAGATACCTTATCATTAAACCCACCCACAATTGGCTGCAGGTTACTATTTCTTGGTGCCCCGATATAACAACTGTCCTATATGGCAATATGGTTGAATAGGGTTTCTGGGACGTGTAGCTCTTTGATTCTCATCCTTTACCCGGGCAAAATTTGGAGTTGAAAATCTACCCAAAGTATTTCAGGATCCTCATCCCTTGCTACAGAGCCTCTGCACTGTGCTGAGCTTCTTCAGACTCAGGGGCTTGAGTTAAAAGAAGAATGGAGCACTTATAGGTTAACTACCCATGTGCCATGACATTGATCCATTGTTCAAAACCTCAAAAAGTCAGCTAATATGAACTGGTCTGGTAGTCTGGTAGTCTTAGTTTCTTAATATGAACTGTTAAGGGTTACATTATGTTGAGAAGCATGATTGCTGAGACTAGACTTCTCTTATTTTTCTTTTTCATTTTCTCTGTCACTGGTTTTCAAATGAGAAGGCCATGGGTTTTCACGAAGTCTGTAATGCCATGCATCTCTTCCACTGTTTCGTACAGATTGGTTTTAATTGGAAAGCCAGCCAGTCCAACCTGGGATATCTCTGATGCATGTAATGAGCATGTCTGTAACTCATTTTGGAAGCAACATGTCCACATCACTGTTAAGAATACGAGAGTTGGGATTAAAGATCGGCACAGCCAAGCATGAAAAGCACACCAGACACACATGAAGTCTTGTTAACCAACATAGGACTGGCATAGGACCACGCAACGCTGATGAGTATGTTGAGAAGGGAATCTGAGCACCTATGGATGTGTCTGGAAAGTTGTGAAGATAATCTAACTCATAACTCAGGTCTGTAACTCATGCTCAGTATTCTGCGGAGCCTGTCGAAGATAAAGTTCTGAATCCCTAATATTGAATTTCTTGTACATATTGCCACAGAGGCTGTTGTGCTCAGTAAGTAATTTAAATATAATGCTCTGTTTCTTTTGTGTGAGGAGATTGATTGGGTCTTCATGATTGTGTCCCAGATGGGAAGTGTTCCAGTGGGTTCTGATGGCTGCCTTGATGTGAGTTTTATTTTCCTTGTAAGTGCATCATGTGTCTTACTGTTCTGTAAGGGACTAATCAGCAAGGCAGTTGAGATGATGATAACTATAATTCCAGTTCCAAAAAAGAAAACAAAAATGTCAAGCTTTGTCCTCTTTCAGCTGCCCGAAGGCCTGCTTTATTGAGGATGGTTTCTTTTGCTATCTGACTTTAGTTTGTTCCTTTGTGGCGATCATTTTTACCCAAATTTTGATTTTTTGCTTCTGCATAATGTCTGCGAGGTCAGGCTTGGCGGGCTTTTTCCGGTTTTGAGAGTGGGTCTGGCTGTCCTAGAAGGACAGCCATTTTTGAAAATGAAATGATAATTATAAAGCATTTTTTTTTTACTTATATATTAAAGCAGACTTTCCTATCTGTTTCAGTATACTTGGATTACGAGCTGATTCATCCAATGAAGACATTAAGAAATTTTACAAAAAACAAGCATTTCTAGTTCATCCAGACAAGGTTAGTATGACTACATAGGTAGGTAATTTTCAGTGGAACTATTTTTAGCTGACCATTGCAACAACTTTTGAGCAGAGATTATAACAGAGGTGATATCTCTTAGCAGAGCTGCCAAAGCAACAAGAAGAAATAAAATTAAAAATGAAATTTGAAGACTAGGACTGAAATTTATCACTTCATTAAAGAACAACCATTGAATTGTTTTGGGGATTATTTGCCAAAAAAATGCCCTGGTACCAACTACCACAACTGTATTGAAGAAATATAATGAGCATAAAGCTGGGGTAGTCGAAGTAGTCAACAGAATGATGGCAATAAGAACTGATTTAAAAATCGATATAATAGCATACCTGGCATACCCATAGGTTTTCCGTCTCCCGCTGCAAATGTCTTGAGGTATAGATGCTAACTGTTCCCGTAGCGCACTGATCATGAATTCTCTTGCTCTCCTATATCCCATCTTGCTGCTCTTAATGAATATATGATTCACTGCAATAAGCCTGTGACAACAGAAAATATACTGGGAGCGGATGACTCTAGAGAACTACAGGGAAGAACTATACAGTTAATATATCTTTAGACAGTATAATGGCATCCCGGATTAGTTAAAGTCTCTGCAGAGATAGACCACACGATAATTACTATAATTGTTAGAGAGTTCACTTAAAATATATTAAACTTGACAATTTATACCCCTAAAATCATATACAAAAGCTATGCAATATTGAATAACCAAACCTAATTCTTTAACTTCTTTTTCAGCATTCCGAGCCATTGAGGTTCATTGCTGCAGATATCACCCACCTCTATTCATCTCTCTGGTTGGCCTTCTCTTTCCAGTTGGTGACACCAAGTGTTTGTAGGTCTGTCTGGATATTATCTCTCCATGGTCTTCTTGGTCTGCCTCGTGGTCTACGACTATTCATCTCAGTTTTTACTATTCTGTCATTTGACATTCTTTCAATCTGCCCCAATAATTTCAGTCTATTAGCTCTCATGTTGCCAGTGATCAAAGGTGATTTAAACCAAACCTAATTGTTATGCATAAATATCCATTATATAAGTATTAAAAACTATATATATATATATATATATATATATATATATATATATATATATATATATATATATATATATATATATATATATATATATATATATATATATATATATATATATATATATATATATATATATATATATATATATATTCCAGTTATAACCCAGATGTGTTGAACAATGATTAAATTAATACTACTACATCTCCCACACTTAAAGGGCATTTGAAGGTAAGACTTCCCTGTGGCCAGGTGCTTATATTATATGTCTTGATCTCACTTCAGAGTATTGGACGAAATGCAAATGTAGCTTCAGCACCAACCCACAGGGATTTCCAAGACATGCTCACTAATTTAAATTTAGAGACATTATGTGAGGATTTGAACAATAATCAGACGAATAGCAGGCAAGTAGCCTAGCCATGCCGTGCTTTTGCGGCTTTTTCTGCCCTCCTCCACACCCCCTCCCTCCCCCAAAAATGCTTGAGGCGGGAAATACCATCTATCAACGAAAACCTTGCTTGTACTTATGAAAAGCCTGGCTGACTTTTAACGGCTAAACTAAAAACACTACATACGGCTGTGTTAGTTCATGTCTATTTATTTACCATTTAAGTTTACTGGTTGTGATGGCTCATACTTTTACCATATTAGTTCATATTTTAAAATATTTGTTTCAAATATATTGAACAGAACCAAGAACCAGGTGCAGAGGAAGCTTTCAAAATTTTGGGCCATGCTTTTGAGATGATTGGAGAGCCAGTAAGTGTTTCTTGTAACTCTAATTCAGACTTAGTCATGTAATGTTAACAAAAAGAGCAGTCAAGAGGTTTTGAAAGAGGCGGGAGCCCGAAGACAACTTATCACAGACATAAGAAGGAAACAGTCATAATTTTTTGGCCATGTTATGAGAAAAGGGAAAAAAATAACATATTATGACCACTGGAAAGATCTGTGGAAGGAGGGATAGAGGAAGACGAGAGAAGATTCTTGACAGTCTTGTTGCATGGTATGGAGGTGTGTCAGCGCACGAACTGATACATGCTGCAGGACATCTGAAGGCACCTGATGATGATGCTGAGTCATATAATATATAAACGAATACTGCCCCTTAGCGAACATTTTCCTTCTTCTTCTGCGTTCGATATCAGTCATGCTAAACATTGAGTCCCGTCTGGGTCACAAATAGGAGGGTGCGTTTAAGGTCGCCACCGGTCCCCCATAGCTTCTCTTGCAATGTGGCTCCTTTGGGCCAGATCCACAGTCTTTGCTGGGAGAGGTAAGGGCAGTACTGCAGTATGTGTTCAGGGGTTTGTCTTTCTGCTCCACAATCACAGGCAGCAGATTCTTTTATGCCTATCCTGTACAAGTGTGCTCGAAGACCACAGTGTCCAGTCCGAAGTCTAAGAATTGATGTTTGTTCTTTCCTGTTGAGTTTGTTTATGCTGTCACTCTCTGGTCTGTAATCTCCATTCTGCCTTTTCCACTCCCGCTTGAAAGACTGCTTTAGCGCTGTTTTGGTTTCCTTGTAGCTGTGTGGTGGATGAGGTTGTGGAAGATTACTCCCAGCTTTTGCCAACTCGTCTGCTCTCTCATTTCCTTGAATACCACAGTGGGCTGGTATCCACTGCAAGACTAGTTCTGCTTTCTTGGAGAGTAAGCCAATGTTGGTCCTTAGATCAGCAATTATTTTGTCTTGTTTTTTGCTGGATAGTGCTTGGAGAACAGACAATGAGTCGCTAAGTATAACAATTTGGTGCCCTCTGTGTTCTTGAGCTTAGCGAACATGACATAAAAGGTGACTAATGAAGGGTATACTGAAATTCAATGTGCCAGGACCGAAAGGCACAGATATCACGCGCTAGCTGTAAGCAACATCACAGTGTGCCAGCTACCCTTTTTAAGTCAAACACAAAAGTAGTACTGTTATTTGAGTAGAGTGGCGAGATACTCTCCTGCAGGGCTGAATGACTTTGGTTCAAATCCTCATCAGAGTAGGTTTTTGTAATTCATCTGAGCGCCCATGTTGACCCACTGTGAAATGAGTACCAGGAGATGTCTGGGGAAGTAAATACTGCCAGCATGATGATAGCCACATTACATGTTAAGTGCCAATCAGTCCATAAAAAGTATGAATCTTTAAATATAAGTCCAGTGTGTCAGTGGCATGAAATTAGGTCCTTTACTAGTTAGTTAGCTGGTCTTTCCTCTTGAGCCTGGGGCGATGCTTAGGGCAGAGGTCATAGCTCTCCATGTCTGGCAGTTTGTTGTCACCTGCTTTAGGTCTTGGATGTTCATTAGGCCCTTGGTTGAGCCTTCCCTGATAACATTTCTATGGAGGGTCTTTCTTTGTCTTCCCTGTTTTCTTTCCTCTTCCGGTGTCCTGTGTCCTTATGAGGGCTTCATTGGTTGGGGTGGGGGGGGGGGGGGGTGGGGTGGGGGGGGGGGAGATGGGTGGGGGGGTGTGTCTGGTCTTATCCATTCTGAGTGCATGGCTGATGTAATTACTAACTGTTTATTTATTTTATATATATATATATATATATATATATATATATATATATATATATATATATATATATACACATATATATATATATATATATATATATATATATATATATATATATATACACACATATATATATACATATATATATATATATTTTAACTTTCAGAAACTTGTATCAACCATTCATATGATTGATATTTTTTTCAGGAAAAACGAAAGCAATTTGACAGTCATACATTGGATGCAAGTGAAATAGAGGCAATGGTGAGTAATGGTTACTAAAATGTTTGCTTTAGATTGTGTTTTTTTAGCTGCTGGTAGATATTGCCCGAGGAGACATGTGATGTGTGGTTGGCTTTGCCCATATCAATCCCAGCAATTGCTTAATCTTTAGGTAACTTTATAAATTTGGTGAGAATGGAAGCTGCAGAACGATCCATATTTTTTTCTAATGGTTTACAGCTGTTATGTTGAGTTGAGTCAAGAATTGACATCACAGCACTTCTCCGTCCTCATCTTCAGCAGCCAACTCTGAGTTCTAATACATGATGGTACTGGTCACAATCTGGTTATATGTCCGTCTTGCCTTTCCTCTAGGTGAGCCGGCCAGATGCCTCATTCTCTCAAGGCCATAGTAATCTTCTGTCTCTGCTGATTCTGATCCTTGTTCCCAAAGGGCCTTGACCACATCTGCCTTGTCGTGTATCAATTCACCACCCAGTGGTGCAGATCCAGCCACCCAGTGGTACAGATCCAGCCAATCTGTCTGCCTGTTCATTACAACTGTATAATTACAAAATAAGGATTGCGGAACATGAGAAAAGTCAAGGAGCAGATGGATCAGCAATACATTACGTTGATCACAAATTTAGAGGAAGAATAAGTTTGACCATCTGATTTGAGTGTTGAATTAACAATCAATGTTGTAGATCTCGGGACATCTTCATTAGCACTCTGTCCCCATCTTTAGCAGCAAGCGAAGAGTTCCACTTCCAATGGTACCAGTAACTGTCTGATTGTACATCCATCTGGCCCTTCCCTTGGATGTTGAGAATCGGCCAGATCCTCTGGTAACATCCTGCAGGGCTATCCTCCTCAGACCGTAATGATGTATTTGTGCCCCGGCATTGTTCATTCACTCCCAAAGGGCCCTCACAACATCTAGCGTGTCATAAATCAATTCACCACCAAGTGGTGCAGAACCGGCCAGTCTAATTGCATCTTAATATGAAGAACTACCCACACATTGTCTTTTCCACTTGTGTATTCTTGCGTACAAGAATTTTAGTAGCTATGCAGGTTTTTTTTAGTAGTATTATGTCTTTGACAATTTGCTTTCCATATTGATACACATCAGCTTTTATTATGATTAAATTTTTTTTTTCTATTTAGAGGGAGTTTGCAGACATGCTGTCTAAATTGCAGACAAAAATTCAAGAGGTAAGTAAATTTTAGGTTTTAAAGTGATATGTTGTGATTATCCTAAATTTGATTTGTCTTTATTTGACAGCTTACTGTCATATTTTTATTTATATGTTGATTTTCTGTGGCTGATCCAGGGATCTAGAATGAGCCGTCCGCTCAGGGTCTGTCTAATTGTTTTCCCCCCATGAGCTGTCTGCTCATGGTCTAATTGTTTTCCCCTGTGAGCTGTCTACTTGTGGTCTGTCAGATAGTTTTCCCCTGTGAGCTGTCTACTTGTGGTCTGTCTGATAGTTTTCCCATCTGAGCTGTCTACTTGTGGTCTGTCTGATAGTTTTCCCATGTGAGCTGTCTACTTGTGGTCTGTCTGATTGTTTTCCCCTGTGAGCTGTCTACTTGTGGTCTGTCTGATAGTTTTCCCCTGTGAGCTGTCTACTTGTGGTCTGTCTGATTGTTTTCCCATGTGAGCTGTCTACTTGTGGTCTGTCTGATTGTTTTCCCATGTTGGCTGTAAGTTCATGGTCTGATTGGTTTCCCCAGTGAGCTGTCTGCTCATAGTCTGATTTTTTTTCCCCTGTGAGCTGTTTACTTGGGGTCTGTCTGATTGTTTTCCTCCATGAGTTGTCACCTGAAGATTTGACCACCCCTACAGCTTCCAGGGGCACATTCTAGGTTGTAGACTGACAAGGAAAATCTCAGATATCTCATTTATCCTCCAAGGGAGTTGTAATTAGAACTCCAGTTACCACCCTAGTGTACCCTACAATCCTGTTCCATGCAGATTTTGTTGCACATATAGCTCTTTGTCATTCTTTAGAAGGGCAGATTGCTGTAGTTGATCTTGAAATCAATAGGGCAGCCTGTTTATGTTAATACTGAGGAACTTATTTTCTGTAACAGATCCAGACATTCATATTAGTGAATTGGTCATTCTTGGTTGCATTGTTCAGTTATTGTAAAATATTGATTTACAGTGGCTGATCTGTAGACTCAAATAGCCAGTTGATCACCACTAGATGTGATCGGAATCATTTTCTTGCTGGCATTTAAAATGGCATTATGTTGAATAAAAACTTATCCAGTTGTTTCATCTAGATGTGTGCAGTGTTCTTTTTCTTCTTTCGTTCACTTGAAATAGATTATCTATGTCTGAAATGATGTCTTTAGTATAAATTTCACTGTCTTTTGTAATTAACTCAGTGGCCTATGAAGTTTGACTTGCACCGGTGTTTCTCTTGGCCAAAAAAGATTTGCTTTGATATGTTGTATTTGGGACAGTCTTGGAGGACATGATCTGTTGTCTCAGGTGCCAGTGCACATGGCTGATTCGCTGATTTTAAATTTTGTGTACATGTGGCTGCGAAGTCGATAGTGTCCTGTTCTAAGCGTAGAATAATAACTTGCTCTGGTCTGAGCAATGTGAAAAACGTAAGTTAGGCAGCAATTTATATTTTATATTCATAATTATTATTATATAAGCAGAAGTACACACACCTGGGATCACTGACTAAAGAGAGAAAGCCAGTGAGAGAGGCGATGCAGTTGAGTGATATTAGCAGTTGTGAACCTCAAGGGCTCAGAAAAAGAAACAGAAGAATACTGATAATGAGAGGTACTAACATTCAGAGGTCGACCAAGAAAGACATAGATAGATGAAGTGAAAGGGACACTACAGAAACACAGTATGACATTGACTCAAGCTATGCTACTAGCAAAAGACAGGAAACTACATCTAACTCCTCTCTGTGACACTTTACAGTAGGGAAAAAGAAGATTTTCTTTGGGGTTGGTGGGGTGGGGGGAAGGGGAGGAGTGTGGTTTCAGTAAAACTGAGTCTTTGTTGTTGTTGTTGCCAGTTTTAAACACTAAATTGAATTTTTGTGGACATTTTTCTGTCCTCTCTCATTTCATATTATTTTAATTTTAATAATTCTAGTATATTTTGTATTTGCCCTGACAAGGCTGCCAACACCATGCCGTGTGATAACTGTACCGGCAAGCATCGACGTGTGCCGGTGGAGCGACCTATCTATAGTGCCAGGTTTTGTGAGCTCTGCAATACACACCATTCTGCTCGAGAGGTAAGTCCTCTGTGTGTAGATGTGTATATAACCATTGTTTGGTTTTCACATTTTTTATTTTTTTTTTTTAATTGCCTTTTTCTTTTTTTGTTGTTGCAGTGATTTCATCAGTGTTTGGGTGAGATGTAAGGATCTTACTATGTGCTCTTTCTAATGCTTTACATAAGTTGGTGTTGATTTGTTTAAATGTGTTCTTGATGCCATCATTCCATCTTGTATGTGAACTCCCACTTGCTCTGTGCTCATTATATTTTTTTCAGCGTGTGGCAGTTGGTACTAGGGCATTCTCATCTGTTGCTCTTTGATGAATTGTGTGACTGGTTTCTGCCCTAGTCTTTTTATAATTTCCTCTTTATGAATTTGATGTCTTCTTGTTGTTATTCCAGCAGTACTCTTCTAATCTGTGTTGTTATAATTTTGTGTTCATTGGTTGTAGCAAGGATTAGTGTGTGACATAGGTAATGTAGAGATACTCAAACACATTATGTTTATTAGATTTCTTTCTAGTTTCCAGATTTTTGGTTGTGGTGGTGGCGTAGTTAATGCACACATCGATCAGCATGGCAGTTCTTAATAGTGATAGGTTTGTAACCAGGATGGATCTGGTGCCAGGCCAACCTGATGAATCCAGTAATATGATTTCCTTACCTTAAATCTTCTTCTTCTGCTTAACGTTCATTGACTGTCAACTTAAGCAGAAAGTTGTGGTTGTTCATCCACGTCTGGACTGACTTACTCCAGAACTTGATGGTTGCCAGGACATCCATTTTACAGATCTTTTATTTGTAAACAGACTTAGTTCCTCACCTCTTAGGCAGATGCCCTTTGACTTCTGAGTCTGTTAGTTCCTCACCTCTCAGGCAGATGCGCTTTGACTTCGGAGTCTGTTAGTTCCTCACCTCTCAGCAGATGCCCTTTGACTTCGGGGTCTGTTAGTTCCTCACCTCTCAGGCAGATGCCCTTTGACTTTGGGGTCTGTTAGTTCCTCACCTCTCAGGCAGATGCGTTTTGACTTCGGGATCTGTTAGTTCCTCACCTCTCAGGCAGATGCGCTTTGACTTCGGGGTCTGTTAGTTCCTCACCTCTCAGGCAGATGCGCTTTGACTTCAAGGTCTGTTAGTTTCTCACCTCTCAGTCAGATGCGCTTTGACTTCAAGGTCTGTTAGTTCCTCACCTCTCAGGCAGATGCCCTTTGACTTCTGGGTCTGTTAGTTCCTCACCTCTCAGGCAGATGCGCTTTGACTTCTGGGTCTGTTAGTTCCTCACCTCTCAGGCAGATGCCCTTTCTTCTTCTTCTTCTTGTTCACCGGCTGTGAATTCCGGCGGTAAGTCGCGGTTGTTCGTCCAAAATGGACTTTTGGCTTTTACCTTGACCTGAGTTTTGCGTGTACATCCGTTTTACTGGCTTATTTGTTTGCAGTACTCGTTCCCCGCCTCTCCGGCAGATGTACTCTGACTTCGGAGGAAGACGTCAAGCCTATTTCTAGGTTGACTGTGGCCATTGTTTTGTGTGGGTCGAGATGTTGCCTCATTTATGTGGTGTCCTCTTTGACTTTTAACGGGTGTGGCCCCCGGCATGTCGTCCTTAAGGCAGCTCTATGTAGAGTTTTCAGCCCTCAAGGGAAGGCAGGGGCAGATCATGGGCATTCCCCGCCATCCAAGGAGGCTTCCATAAATGCAGAGCCGACACATGATGCTCTGGTTCTGGGCTCACCCAAGGAATCGTCACGTCCTGCCCATGACTGCTTAACCTCACAACCGTGTATTGAGCTTCCCGCGCTACAAGGCTGCGCTCTCCGGAGATCAGTGGGGAGCAGCCCGCAGGTCTAGGACGTTTGTGGCCACACAAATAGGTACATTCTTTTTTTATCTTACGTTAGACACCTTTAACGTTGTTTCAGCTATGCCCTTTGCACGACAAAATTGGGAAGCAAAATACGTCAGGCGTGGCTTCACCTGTTTGGTCCCAACACTAGATGCCCTTTGACTTCGGGGTCTGTTAGTTCCTCACCTCTCAGGCAGATGCGCTTTGACTTCGGGGTCTGTTAGTTCCTCACCTCTCAGGCAGATGCCCTTTGACTTCGAGGTGGGAGGGGAGTCGGGGGGTGGGGGAAGGGGGAGACATGCTTGTTAGGGAGGCAGTGGGTCTGTTTTTTTCCCCCCGTCCAGATGGGGTACCAGAACCCACACAGGGATAACGCGTGTGTCATGGAGAGAATGAAAAGCAGCTGCTGGGAGACTCTTCCAGGCCACGAACTGAGGGTTTCTTAGCAAAAGAGGGACTGGCAAGAGGACGAAAATGGCTGTTTACCGCTCTACCTGTGTACAAGTCGTTACCTATGGGTGTGAGTCATGGACAATGACAACAGCTCACAGTAGCCAGCTTCAGGCCTCATAAATGAGATATATCTGAGAAAGCTGGTCCAAGTGACAAGAAGGGACAAAGTCTGCAGTCAGACTATACATCGAGATCTTGATACCCAATCCTTACAAACAAGAGTGGATAAGTCACAGTTACAATGGTTTGGACACGAATGCAGAATGGTAGAAAATCGGTCACCATCGGAAGGCATAGGAGGCTAAGAACCGGGGAACCAGACCTCCAGGGTGACCCAGGGTCGGCTGGGAAGACAACATCTGACAATCCCTAACTGACAGAGGACTGGAATAGTACAAAGCCAGGAAGAAAACTGCTGATAGAGACGTCTGGCAATCTCTCTGGCAAACATCTTAACCCCAAATTAGAAGAGGAGCTACTTTGTAAGCAAGCAATTCATGTAGAGGAAAGCTTGAGAATCTCAGCCCATGGCAATGCCAAGTATGACTAGCAAGACTCTCTCTCTCTCTTTGAGAAAACTTCTACAGTTGAAGCATGGGATTTCAGGACTGTCATTGTGCTTCTTCTCAGATGCTTGGGAGCCACCATGGTGCAGCTGCTAGACACTCACCTGAGGATTGGAAGGTTATGGGTTCAGGTCCTGATGGGGTACTGGGTATATTCCTGGGAGGAAAAGGTGGCCTGTGTGCAGTAATGCTGATTGTGGCGACAGACTTTTATTTTAAAAGTATACTTGAGATATACTCAACTTAAGAATCTATACTCCTACAATATGTTACAATTAATACATAATCTGTGCAGTATTAAAAAAAATCCGAAGTGTTTCACAAGCATAATTATCCAATATAAAAATAGAAAAAAAACCTCTGCGTTTACTATTATAACCTAGACTGTCCTGCCATAAGATTAAAACGGACACAGGCAAAAGATTGAGGACGATGAACTGCGCAACTCTTCCTCACTCAAATCCAAGTCCTTGCACAATTCCCTTTCATCCAGTGAACTTTGGATGAAACATTAAACGACGCAAAAACAAAATCTAGACTAGTTTAACAGAATATCGTTGTTTAAATGATTACTGTCTGTGATAACATACATTGACATCTGTCTTGTTCACAGGGTGATGTCTGGGCTGAGTCAACAATGCTGGGGTTTTACTGGCACTACTATGCATTGATGGATGCACATGTATATGATATTACCGAGTGGATGAAGTGCCATGTAAGTGCACCTTGTCACTGACAGATAGTAAATGTCCTTTGACTTGTTTCCCCTCTCTGCTTCTTCTTCCTTTTTTATATTATCCAAGTCATTTCCTTGTGGGATGCAGCTTTTCATTATTTGAAGCCCCACCCTGGCTTTTGCCAGAGGCCCTGATTATAGCTGGGCCACAATTGTGGCCATAATGGCTGAAAGGGGTTTCTAGGACCTCTCCACAGGGGATCCTCATCCGCATGGTGGCACTTTGTGTCACCAGGAGTTTATCGCTTGTGTAATGTCCTAGTGGGTACAGCAAGCAAGCAAGCTTCCTATTCTTCTTCTTCTGGACTTTGATTTTGCTGTAAAACTTGAGTTTTGTGTGCAGATACCTTTTTTACAGATCTGGCTTATTTATGTGTAGGCTGATTGTTCCTGGCCTCTCAGGCAGATGTACTCCGGTTTCAAAGTAATACTTGTTTCTAATCTTGGCTACAGTAGAGAGTGAGACCTTTATGGTTTTGCATAGTAAAGGACCCTTGTCATGGCAGAGGTGCGTTGGACATATGGTGCTAGAGTTTTATAGACTAGTCAGCTCGCGATGGATGATGTGGGCTTCTTCTTCTTCTTTATTCCGGCAGAAAGTCCTGGTTGTTTATCCATTTAGACTTTGGCTTTAGGCCATGGTCTGAGTTTTGCATGTTCATCTGTCTGTTTTACTGGCTTATTTGTGTGCAGTTGGTTGTTCCTTGACTTCAGAAGACGTCTCCAATTAGTTGACCCCTACGATGTGCTTGTTGGGGAAGCAGTGGGTCTGTTCTTGTTTTCCTCACAATGGGACCGTGGAACCCACAGAGGGAGATGTTGGCTGGCTTTGCTGTTTGGGACTTTAACTGGTTCCCATTTAGGCTGGGTCGTCCAGGCAGCCAATGTCAGTTAAAAAAAAAAAGATTATGATTGTAGATTTGAACCAAAAATCTTCAGGCAACTAGGCAAGCATCTAACTGCTAACTTGACAAAACTCCCTATGGTTTTGTATGCAGGCTGTAACAGGACACTCTTGGTTTGAAAGTGCTGTAACAGGACATTCTTGATTTGAAAGTGATTTAACATGGTACTCTTGGTTTGAAAGTGCTGAAACGGGACACTCTTGATTTGAAAGTGCTGTAACTTGACACTCTTGGTTTGAAAGTGATGTAACATGGTACTCTTGGTTTGAAAGTGCTTTAACAGGACACTCTTGATTTGAAAGTGCTGTAACATGACATTCTTGATTTGAAAGTGCTGTAACAGGACACTCTTGATTTGAAAGTGTTGTTACAGGACACTCTTGATTTGAAAGTGATGTAACAGGACATTCTTGATTTGAAAGTGATGTAACATGACACTCTTGGTTTGAAAGTGCTGTAACAGGACACTCTTGATTTGAAAGTGCTGTAACAGGACACTCTTGGTTTGAAAGTGCTGTAACAGGACACTCTTGATTTGAAAGTGCTGTAACAGGACACTCTTGGTTTGATGGTGCTGTAACAGGACACTCTTGGTTTGAAAGTTCTGTAATAGGACACTCATGGTTTGAAAGTGCTGTAACAGGACACTCTTGGTTTGTAAGTGCTGTAACAGGACACTCTTGATTTTAAAATGCTGTGCTGTACCAAATATTCGCTTCGGGGCCGAATAGTGGACCTATTGACTATTTGGTATTCGGCTGAATAGTTGCGGTCAGGCCGAATACGAATAGTAGTTACCTTACACCTGCTTCTGCATACACGGCCTTAATGCTGACAACATGGAACGATTGGTTTTGTTGAAAGCTTATGAAGCTTTCCTGCATTAACTAAGCTGTCAGTGACAATTTCTAAGTTTAGTTACTTGTTATAATACTTAGGATTCTTTCATTCCTAGTTATTAGTTACCATAGACTGACTGAAGGATGCAAAACATAAAATGTTTTTAAATGTTTACTATTCTGTACGAATACTAACTAGACATGGAAAGAATATAAACTCCGGCCCCATCCAAGTCGATAATATGAAAATCAAACGAAAGGAAACATATAAGTACTTGGGTGCAAAATTCAACTGCTCCAACATGCTGAGAGAAGAAATACAACCTAGAATACAATCTAGAAATAAAGTATACTATGCCCTTCAACATCTACTAAAGTCAGAGTGTCTGTCTCGCAACACCAAGATCAAAATATATAAAACGTTGATAAGACCAGTTGTTTTATATGGCTCTGAAACTTGAAGCAGAAATAAAAGAGATGAGGCCTTATTACAGGTTTTCGAAAACATCCTTACGACAAATCTTTGGACCCATCAAAGATGATAACAGCGGTGAATGGAGAGTGAGAAACAACAGCGTAACACATAATCTGTTTAAATCTCCATTGATCACTGGAATCATGAGAGCTAGCAGACTAAAATGGTTGGGGCATATTGAAAGAATGCCAGATGACAGAAAAGTAAAACTGTATACACCTGAGAGAGGAATGGGGGTAGACCACGAGGCAGACAAAAAAGAAGTTCGAGAGATAATGTCCAGCCAAACCTGCAAACAACTGGTGTCACAAATTGTGAAGAGAAGGCCAGCTAGAAAGATGGATGGAGACGAGAGATATCTGCAGCAGTAAACCTCAAGGGCTCAGAATGCTAAAGAAGAAGATGACTATTCTGTGCTACTTTATATGAAGTAAAAGTTCGGCGTACATTTGACATTATGAATGTGTGTGTTTTTTTTAGATATATTTTATACACTATTCGTATTTGTATTCCACCGAATAGTAAAAATCACTATTCGGTACAGCCCTAGCTGTAACAGGACACTCTTGTTTTGAAAGTGCTGTAACAGGACACTCTTGATTTGAAAGTGCTGTAACAGGACCCTCTTGTTTTGAAAGTGCTGTAACAGGACCCTCTTGTTTGAAAGTGCTGTTAGAGAACACTCTTGTTTTGAAAGTTCTGTAACAGGACCCTCTTGTTTGAAAGTGCTGTAACAGGACCCTCTTGTTTGAAAGTGTTGTAACAGGACCCTCTTGTTTGAAAGTGCTGTAACAGGACCCTCTTGTTTGAAAGTGCTGTAACAGGACACTTGGTTTGACAGTGCTGTAACAGGACACTCTTGATTTGAAAGTGCTGTAACAGGACACTCTTGATTTGAAAGTGTTGTAACAGGACACTCTTGGTTTGAAAGTGCTGTAACATGACACTCTTGGTTTGAAAGTGCTGTAACAGGACCCTCTTGTTTGAAAGTGCTGTAACAGGACCCTCTTGTTTGAAAGTGCTGTAACAGGACCCTCTTGTTTGAAAGTGCTGTAACAGGACCCTCTTGTTTGAAAGTGCTGTAACAGGACCCTCTTGTTTGAAAGTGCTGTAACAAGACCCTCTTGTTTGAAAGTGCTGTAACAGGACACTTGGTTTGACAGTGCTGTAACAGGACACTCTTGATTTGAAAGTGCTGTAACAGGACACTCTTGATTTGAAAGTGTTGTAACAGGACACTCTTGGTTTGAAAGTGCTGTAACAGGACACTCTTGATTTGAATGTGTTGTAACAGGACACTCTTGGTTTGAAAGCGCTGTAACAAGACACTCTTGATTTGAAAGTGCTGTAACAGGACACTCTTGATTTGAAAGTTCTGTAACAGGACACTCTTGACAGACAAAGCAGTTATTTTTAAGAAAAATATGCTCGTTGAAGAACATACAAATGGACAATTTCCAGCAGTTGTATGCTTACCTCACGTCAAGGTACAATAGGAACAAGATGGGATCTTTTTTCTACTTTTGCATTTACCATTAAAATTATGGTTGGCACTTTCTGTTGTGGTTTACAGCCAGGCTGAAATATCTGCAACTGTTAGCCCAACACATAACCTGTTTCAGCAACCCTCTAATGAGTTGCTCTCTATGGCATGCTTGCTAGGGGTCTGGTGTGAATTCCCTCAGAATGGGACCTGGAATCCACACTTGGTGTAAGATGAAGTGTATTTCTGTTCTGAAAACTGATATTTACAATATTTTATTTATTTATGAAATGAATAATAGATTTGGTTGTCCTGCACTTACATTGAAGTATTAAAAAAGTAAAATAAGATCCCTTTTCATGCCTTTAGACATATCGGGTAATTGAGAAGAGCGCCCATATTTTTACAGACTGTCGGCACTAGGCAAGTAATGTGGTCAGCATTACGCCGGCCATCTTTACTTCCCCAGGACAGCCATCCTGGTACCCATTTTAGGCTGGGTCGACCTGTGACACCCCATACCATAATAAAAATCCACACAGCCAGCAGTGGGTTTTGATCACGGTACGTTGGAATTACGAGTCGTACTCACAGCGCTTAAGCCACGGACGAAGTATTGCTTATGTTTTTTTGTCCCAAAGACCAACTTATATTAAAGTTTTGCTTATATTAATTGAAATGGTTCTGTACCACTGGGTGGTGAATGGTTGCATGACAAGTTAGATCTGACCAGGATCTGTTTGAAGCAAGCGAACGCTGGGGAAAGTACACTTAAGTCACTGTCTGAAGAGAATAGGGTAGTGGGCAGTGACCAGAATATTACCGGTGTCATGAGTCAACTTTACCACACACTGTGAGATAAAGACAAACAACGACTAGACTGACTCATAACAGCAGACAGGTCAATTACTGGTCAGACGGCTTGTGTGTAGACCCGCACGGCGAAACAGGTAACTGAGTGGGGAGGTTACACGGGGACTGGACAAACAGGTAGAGGGACACACGGCAGTTAGTAGTTGGACTGTCCAGTGAACGGATGTGTTTGTTTGGGGCCCTTTTAAAAGGTGGAAATTGTTTTTCGCTTGGAATGGACTGGATTTAAAACTGTGAACAGAACAGTAGTGGTTATTCATACTGGTGATAAGTGTTTCTGTGGTATAAAGCCGGATTATAAAGTTAAGTGTAGTAGTTAGGAGGATACGGAATTATTGCTATTGAGGCATCAGCTAGCCTCTCATGACTTTGTTCATATTGCGAGGATGAGTTTGTGATCAGCTATACCAGCGTACTGTTGATGTATTTAGTCAGTGACTACCTGAGATTAGTGTGCTTATGAAACATATGAATAAAATATGTGGCTACTCAGTAGTCGATATCGTTGTGCGGAAGCCATACTAACTTTGCAATTATCATGAGTTCTTAAATAGACATACTAACTTTGCAGTTATCAAGAGTTTCTTAAATAAACATTATTTAAGAACTGGAACAAGGTCATCAGCGTTTACATGTTCATGGAAGTGTGGGTACACCTGGCACAAATAACAATTGTACTTGTGTCACACCTATAAAAGGTGTCTGACAACTTGGGGGCTCGTCGATTGAACCCCGGCATACCCGACGCATTTCCCAGGGATACACGAAATGACGTCACTAGAAGAATTCATTACCTTAGGGCAGAAGATGGGATTGGCAGACAAAGAGCTACAGAGATGGTCAGAGGATCAGTTTCGCGAATGGAAGAGTGAACAGAGGGAAGAGCGTCTGCAGACCAGAGAAGCAGAGAAGGAGTTAAAAATGGTGGAACTAGCTGCTGAAAAGGAAATAAAATTAGCCCAGATAGCGTTGGAAAGGGAAAAAACTACTGGCTGAAGTATCATTAAGAGAAAAAGAAGTGGCCATGCAGGTTAGAGTAAAGGAAATGGACCTAGAAAAGGAGACGGAAAGTAGTTTACGACAGGCACAGATAAAGGCTTCTGAAAACAAGATCAAACGATATCAGGGCATTGTTCAAAACTTCACTAAGGGTGATTCGGTCTCCGCGCGTGGATCTCTAACTTTGAGATTATGATGAAACACTACTCTGTTCCTAAGGACGAATGGCACATAATCTTTCACAGACATCTAGCATTGGAACCCCTTAAAATTGTGGAAACGATACCGGAAGAACTCCGTATGGACTACGAGTATGTGAGAGATCGAGTACTAGCCCATTTTAGTCTTGATGAGGAAGGGTACAGAACACTTTTCAAAACTCTGGCACCAAAAAGCAACCAGACGTTTGTGGACTATGTCGCAGAGGTGCAGAGTACTCTAGATAGATGGCTGAAAGCGGCAAAAGTCCAAGACTCTTTCTACTTATTGAAGGATTTGCTAGTGCGTGATAAACTCTTAGTCTCAATTCCTGCTAGTATGTCGACGTTCTTACAAGAGAACAGATGCACATCAGTAGGTGACATGGAGAAAAAAGGAGAAGCATTCTTTTACGCCCATAAGGAGGTCTTTGCGACCTGCTCTCAACCCGATCTAGCTTTTGGGGCAGCTGCTACATATTCTCAAAAGAGAAGTCCCTACAGCTATCAAAACGATAGCACATATCAGAGAAAAGCACGACACCCAGTAGCAAAACGAGGAACTCTAATAACATGTTCACACTGCAATCACAAGCATGGTAGCTTAGATATGTGTGATAAAAACCCAAATTACATGAAGTATCTACGAGATTTTGTCCAAAAACAACAATCTAAGGTAACAAGGTATGCCACAAACCTACAGTGCTTTAAATGTGGGGCATTTGGCCATATACGCAGGGACTGCCATGCAAGAAGTATAATAAGAGAGGCTAATATGGTCCTGAATTCATCAAGCAGTGAATCGGAAGAAGACTTAATAGCCAACTCAGTCCAAGAGATTGCTGAACTGGGGATCGAAAACTGCAAGATATGCAAAGAATTCCATGAAGATGGGAATCTAACTTGCGGACACAGTGTGCCAATTCAAGAAGCACACTCGGCTAACATGACCAGTGGATCCTTGCGCTACTTCAGAGGATTCGCTAACAGTATACCTTGCACAGTAATCCGAGATACAGGCGCGACACTAATTGGTGTACACAGAGCATTAGTGCAAGAGAAAGACTATACAGGAGAGCACATTGTGTGCAGAACTTTTGGAGGTAATAAGGAAAGATATAAGGTAGCTCTTGTAAAAATAAATTGCCCCTTTTACACCGGCATAACAAAGGCAGCAGTACTGCCCGCGCCATGTGCCGGAATACTCATTGGTAATGTACCAAATGTAAATACTGATGATGAGTTAGCAATCAAAAACTGGGAGGAACAGTTTCCTAACGTAAATGCTGTCACAAGACAGCAAACGCAAAAACAAGAAGATAAAGCACAGACATATCTGATTCAATCCATCAGCATCCCTAACATGGAAACCCCAGCAGGTGGTCAACCCTCATTTTCAGAACTCCAGAGGACGGACCCCACATTAAAGAAATGTTTCAACCTCGTAAATGAAAAGCCTAGAATTTCAAAGTCTGGTAGATGGTGGTTTACACTGAAAAAGGATATCTTGGCAAGGGTGTATAAAAAAGGAACGATGACAGTATCACAAACGGTGCTGCCGGAACAGTTTCGCAAAAAAGTACTAGAAATGGCACATGATGCGCCGTTTTCTGGTCATATGGGAACGGCTAAAACAAAATCAAGAATCCTGGGGCAGTTCTACTGGCCAGGGTACAGCAAGGACACAAAAACATTTGTTCGTACCTGTGAGATTTGTCAAAAACAGTCACAGAAAGGAAAAAAACCCAAAGGCTCATATCCAGGTGACTGACTTAGCATCTAGACCATTTCAAAAAATTGCAGTGGACATAATCGGACCATTAAATGTTACCTCAAACAAGGGAAACAGATATATCCTTACAGTAATAGATCTGTGTACCAGATGGCCTGAAGCGATTCCGCTTCGAAATATTACAGCTGAGGCTATTGTAGAAGCCTTCATACACATTTTCTCAAGAATCGGCTTCCCTAGAACAATTCTATCCGACAGAGGAACACAATTTATCTCTGCTGCCACACAAGCAGTCACTAAAATGATGGGTATTAAACAGCAATTTGCGAGTCCATGCCACCCACAGACAAATGGTATTGTAGAAAACTTAAATGGTACATTGAAACGAATGTTGGCAAAAATTTCAGCTGAACGCCCCGCAGACTGGGACATATTTCTACCAGCCATCCTGTTCGCCTATAGAGAGGTGCCGCAGAGTAGTACAGGACATTCCCCATTTGAGTTGGTATATGGAGCCAACCCCCGTGGACCATTGCAAATTTATAAAGAACTAATTACGGGGAAAGTTGAAGACCAGCCAACCATAGATGCTTATAATATGGTCATCAGTTTACGGGAGAGGATTATAAAGTCCTGCATGGCTGCAAAACAGGCCCTTGAAACCTCGGGTACTGTGTACAGACAATATGCAAATAGAAATGCTAAGACAGTTGCCTTAAAAGAAGAAGAAGAAGTGCTTTTACTATTACCACTTCCATCTGATAAACTGTCAGTATCATGGCAAGGTCCATACAAGGTAACAAAAAAAATTTCGGATGTGGATTACGAGATACTGGTGAAAGGCAAGCCAAAAATCTTCCACATTAACATGCTAAAGCCATTTAAGATTCGAGATGAGCTACAACCCCCCAGGCATATAAATGAGCATATTGCGTCTTTAGCCTTAACCATCAATGAGCAACAGGAAGACACTATAACTGACCAAATTCCTACACCTTCAACAACAGTCGAATCGTCGTGGAAAGATATTAAAGTCAACAGCGAAATTCCTCATGAGGATAGAGCACTACTAATGAAGATCCTTCAACAGTTCCATGACATCTTTTCAGATACGCCAGGCAGCACATCGGTAATCAAACATCACATAAGACTCACAACAGAAATACCAGTTAAGACAAAACCATATCCCATTCCGCTGCACTATCAAAAACAAGTAGAGGCTGAAATATCTGAATTGGAAAAATGTGGGGTATTTAAGAGATTAAGAGAATTCGGCTTGAAAGTAAAACCCAGTAAAGTAGAAATCGGGTTCACAAAAATTGATTTCCTGGGTCACAAGATCGGCAATGGATTCTTACAAACAGATGACAAAATTATTTCAAAAATATTGGATATTAAAGCCCCAACAACAAAAAAGCAAGTTCGATCAATGCTGGGACTGATAAACTATTACAATAAATTTCTACCTGACTTTGCTGGCATGACAGCAGCATTATCTTCACTCGTTAAGAAGGGATTGCCTACAAAGATAGCATGGACCCCGCAGCTGGAACAAATTCTGACCAATATCAAAACAGCTTTCTCGAAATCACCAATCTTAAAGTTACCTGACCTCGAAAAACCCTTCATCTTACAGTGCGATGCAAGTGGGTATTCCATATCATGTATTTTATTACAGGAACATGAGAACATTCTCCACCCAGTACTTTACTCCAGTCGGAAGCTGTCAGAAGCAGAGAAACGTTACGCCACAGTAGAACTTGAAGCACTTTCTCTTGTGGTGGGAGTTACGAAATTTGCAAAATATTTGCTTGGCAGGAAGTTTATAGTACAGACAGACAACAAACCACTGACAGTCTTTAAAGAAGGAACACCGAAGAATCATCGTATTTACAGATGGAGTCTACTTTTGCAGAACTACAGCTTTGAATTAGTCCACATCAGTGGCATAAATAATGCCCTGGCTGACATCCTGTCACGTCTTTAAACAGATGCATGACATGAAAACAAGAAATACAATTTTTTTTTATTTAAAAATCAAAAAAAAAAAAAAAAAAAAAAAAAAAAAAAAAAAAAAAGAAAAGAAAAGAAAAAGAAGGATGAATGGCTGTCTGTTGAATACATGGAATATGAATGAAAGGCTTTTGATAATACTTACAGTAATTAACTCATGAATATTCTTTTGTCTACAAACCCCTCTGTTGCAGAAGATTAGGAGAGAGGTATTATCAATTATCATATGATCATGATGGGGCTGTAACGGCCTAAGAGTAAAGACATACTTAGTACATACGGCAAACCAAAAGTAGGCAGGGTAACTAGCCTGGATAAAGGGGCAAAAGACACGGGCGATTAAGGAAACAACCTTCAACCAGATGATGTTATGCGGTACAATGAATAGCATGGGTTAGCATCAGAAATGTGTTAGGACCTTCATAAATCCAGGATTTATACTAGTATAGATAGAAAATGGTAATGACATGATACATGCAAGGTGACCAGACAATCTATCTAGAGATTTACACACGAGTAGCACCAAAAGAACATAACACAGGGTACAATAACGAACCATGAACAGAAATGATACATAGTATCATTTTGAAAAGCGGGGGTGAAACTGTCATGAGTCAACTTTACCACACACTGTGAGATAAAGACAAACAACGACTAGACTGACTCATAACAGCAGACAGGTCAATTACTGGTCAGACGGCTTGTGTGTAGACCCGCACGGCGAAACAGGTAACTGAGTGGGGAGGTTACACGGGGACTGGACAAACAGGTAGAGGGACACACGGCAGTTAGTAGTTGGACTGTCCAGTGAACGGATGTGTTTGTTTGGGGCCCTTTTAAAAGGTGGAAATTGTTTTTCGCTTGGAATGGACTGGATTTAAAACTGTGAACAGAACAGTAGTGGTTATTCATACTGGTGATAAGTGTTTCTGTGGTATAAAGCCGGATTATAAAGTTAAGTGTAGTAGTTAGGAGGATACGGAATTATTGCTATAGAGGCATCAGCTAGCCTCTCATGACTTTGTTCATATTGCGAGGATGAGTTTGTGATCAGCTATACCAGCGTACTGTTGATGTATTTAGTCAGTGACTACCTGAGATTAGTGTGCTTATGAAACATATGAATAAAATATGTGGCTACTCAGTAGTCGATAACGTTGTGCGGAAGCCATACTAACTTTGCAATTATCATGAGTTCTTAAATAGACATACTAACTTTGCAGTTATCAAGAGTTTCTTAAATAAACATTATTTAAGAACTGGAACAAGGTCATCAGCGTTTACATGTTCATGGAAGTGTGGGTACACCTGGCACAAATAACAATTGTACTTGTGTCACACCTATAAAAGGTGTCTGACAACCGGTAACATTGAAACTAGAATTCCGAACTGGCTACTAAAGATGAGGACAGATTGCTTGTGGAAATATCTGAAATGCCAACTCAACTAAACTCTAGTTAACAGGAGAATTGATACTGATCACTGTTCCAGTAAATCAGATAAGTTGAGTCAAGACTTGACATCACAGCACTCGGGGCATTCCCATGTGTGCTTTGTCCTCATCTTCAGCAGCCAGTGCGGAGTTCCAATACTGCTGTTACCAGTCACAATCTGGTTATGTGTCCGTCTTGCCTTTCTTCTGAGTGTAGTGAGCCAGCCAGACCTCTGGTTACATCCATGTGCTCCAATAAATCAGTGCAATATTTACCCGACTCTAGTTGTGGAAAATTAATTTAACTCTTTTTTTTTTTTTAAATGTTTGTTACAGAAGGAGTATTTTCGCCATATGAAGGCTAATTCTCATACAGTTACGTATAAGATAGCTTCGGAAAGTAATCGCAGAAGCAGAAACCAGCAAGGGTAAGAAAAAATTTACAAGAATTTATAAATTTAAAAAAATAATTCTTCATTCCCTTTTTTTTTTTTTTTAATGGTGGAGGAAGGGGTCCACTAGCCACATGGCTAGTGCTGTTGCTATGCACTGTACAGGTTCTGTTTTTATTTTGTGGTCGAGCAAACATCTATCACCTTACCGAGTATTTAGTCTTAGTCTCCCAAATGAGAGTCTGGTGTTCTTAACCACTCGATCAACAACCCTGTTGTAAAAGGTGATAAATTAGGTGTTTCCTTCCAACTCGCAGTGCATCTGCTTGCGAAGTGAGGAACCAAAGTCTGCATACAGACAAGTCAGATCTGTAAAATGGATGTGCACACTACACTCAAGTCCTGGAACAAAACCGAAGTCCAGAAGTGGATGAACAGCCAGGACTTTTTGCCAGAGTTTAGCCAGTGAATGTGAAGAAGAAGAAGTATATATAAACCAGAAGACATCTGAGAAATACAGACATTAGAAGAACTGTAGGAACAATACTCATGATTTATTGAGAAACAAAGACTGTAATGGTTAGGCTCCCTAATGAGGATGAATCTAATGAGGCTGGTAGTGAGAATACACCACGAAAATGGAAACACCAAGAGACTAGATGAAAATGGATTAGAGTCCATACCATGTGGCATTGATAGTTTTGTCTGCCACAACCTTCTATTTGAGTACTTTCAGTCACTTCTTACACAGATGGTCTTCCATGCCATGATGTGAGCCTGTACAGCATTGCCTCTCTTGGTTTCTTGTCTGCCTGCTTTCCTTCTCACTGTTGCAGTAGCTAGGCTACCTAATGAGAATCACTCTAATGAAGCTGGCAGCTAGAATACAACATGAAAATGGAAACACCAAGAGGCTACTTCAGTGTTTTTTCAGCATGGGGCCCATGCCCCACAAAAAAAGGGGGGGGGGGGGGATTTGAAAGCGGACTTATCCAGGGTTTGCGTTACAAAGGGAGCATAAGAGTTTTGAAAGGTTTAGGTCAGGCATGGCACAGAAAACAGTTTGGGAGACACTAGGCTAGGTGAAGGTGAATTGAAAGTATCACTGACCACCTAGGACTTCACAGCCTAACAAGCAGTCTAGACTGCCCTAGCTCAGCTACCTATCATTGTGTAAGAGAACAGATGTCGGCCAAAAAATAGGGGGGAAACAAGAAGATTAATCATATGTTTAACTCATTAACTCGCTCACTGCTAAGCTCACCATGCATTTGTTGCTTTCTACTTACATGATACATTTATCTGTCGAGTGTTGAGCTAAGGATTTTCATCACGGCAATCGAGAAATTATCATAAGCTCTCTGTCCTCATCTTCAGCAGCCAGCGAAGAGTTTCAGTTTTGATGGTACCACTAGCGGTTTGGTTATATGTTTATCTAGCCTTTCCTCAGAGCGTAGAGTGTTGACCACATCACTTGGTGATTCCCAGCTGTATCATTCTCTCCATACCTTAAGGACCTATCTGTTCATGCTTCCCCATTGTTCACTTGCTCACACAGGACCTTGACCACGTTTAGCTTGAAATGTATAAATTTGCCAGCCACCCATTGGTGAAGAACCGGCCATTCCATATGCCTGTTTATTTCCGAACACTCTTGCTTACACCAAAGAATGCAAACTGCCCAGGAACTCTGAAGCAATACTTGCCATTTTGTGTGTAACAAACCTGTCTCCACCTTTCTTAACATGCTTTATAAGTCAGTTACAATCATGACATGTGTGTGCACATGGTTCTCAAGTCAGCGGATAGCTGCTGTGACTGCCTCAACCTCCATTCTCAAACCGGATGTTGTAGTATCATACATTTATCTTCACCCTTCATGCCACATTCATTTGTTGCACTATCCAACTCTGCACCAGTTCTTTTCTTGACTCCTTCCTTTTTATAATGCTAATGTTTTAAAAGAGATTGAAATGAAATTAGAAGGCTAGTACTGACACCGATCAAACAGTTTATTAAGAGCAACATATGAGATATAATGGTCACAGAGCAGGGTTAATACCTTGCAGAATAAGGAACGACAGTATCTATAACAGCCTTACAGAAATGAACACCAATTTATACAATGCTTTGGAAAGAGAACATAGAAAATCCTTACATTTCCCTCAACACTTCAGTGGAGTAACTGGAGGCAGTAAGGAAGAAGAAGAAGAACTATCTGGGATGGATTGAATAAGCTTAATAATATATGCCTGGTACCGAAGGAGTTAATATTTGATTCCAGCACAAAGACATAAAAAATATTTCAGTAATTTTTTTTTTTAATAGGGACCCTGACTTGGAAGACCTCATCAACCAGTTATTTAAATCAAGTGCTACACCAAATGGCAGATCTTCCTGGGGCACCTCTCACCCAGGAAGTGAAAGATCATCGGCACCAGGATGGACACATGAAGCATCAGCAGCATCAGCCAAAAAAAGCCGCCGCAAGAAGAAACGGCACTGACCCACCTGTAAATGAATTTTATTTGTGGACTTGAATGTGATCAGCTAGTCACCAAACATGCACCAGGAAGTGATCGCTTCATTGTCCTTGTCTGGCTTCATTAGAAGTTGGGAGTACTGATATAATATAATTTTATCTGCTCAGAATACACATTTTAAATTCCTTGCACATTGTATGCACAGTTATTGTTGGCTCTGTATTTATCATCAGTGACTGCAACCTGTATATACAGGGTATAGAGTGAGCAGAAGACCTTGTAAAATATGGAGTGATGGCATTAAGAACAGCATTACAGAAATGAACATCAGTCTTAATAGTGCTCTTGACAGAGCTCATCAACGAACATTACATCTCCCCCTGACACTTCGCTGAGGTCATAGGTGGATGAGAAGAAGAAGAAGGCTGCAACCTGTAGTGTTAACATTGCTTTCTTAGTTTGGTGCAAAGGCATTTTTAAGGCACTGTTTGGTTACATGAACACAGAGGGGTATTATCTCTAAAGTGGGCAAACCATTTTATTTTGCTGTGTGTAGTTTAGCCTGCGTTCTGTGGCAACTCTTTCTTTTATGACTCCCACTAAACACTGAAATGTGAACACTTTTATCATTTGCTTCTTCTTTACTTCCTTTTATCTCTTCAAGGGTTGAGGGAGATATAAGGACCTAGTTCCTGCTCTTCTGGCACCCTCAATCAAAGATACATTATCCTGTTGTAGAATTTTCCTGATGTTTCCATCTTGTTCTTGGTTAACCGCTTGCTCTACATCCATCTCCTCTTTTGGTATATGTTTTGTATGACATGGTGTCACAAGACATTCTAAGTGAACAAACCATGTCTTTGTTTATAGTTTAGTTAATTTTCTATGCCGACGTTTAATCTTATATATAGCATTATCCTTTTTTTGACCTTTGTTTATAGTTTAGTTAATGTTCTATGCCGACGTTTAATCTTATATATAGCATTATCCTTTTTTTGACCTTTGTTTATAGTTTAGTTAATGTTCTATGCCAACGTTTTCTCTTATAGCTTCATCCTTAATTTGACCTCTTCTGGTTACTCCTGCAGCCTTTCTCATTTTTTGCTTCCACTTTTTAAAAAAAAGCAACAGGGTGCAAGGCAATTTTGAGAAATGTGTCACTAGTCACTTTAACCTTGTTAACATTGCTTGCATGCTCTAGTACAGCAGTGGCATTCTCAAGGCACTCTTGCAGTGCAGTGAATTGCTCTTAAAGACAAAACTCAGAGCAGCCTCTAAATGCTGAAATATAGGCACTGTTATTTGCTTCAGCTTCTGAAGATGACAAAAAGTACATGGGAAATATACGGATTAAAAAAAAAATTGTTTGCAGTTATTAATTCTTTGTCCCAAAGAACGCATCATACGTTCATAGGTTCCTCCCTAGAAGTCCAAGTAGCGCATGATGATTTGATGTCTCTGTTTTCTATCCCTTGGGCGTGTGTTGCCAAGCCCCCGGGACTTAGAGAGCTGAGGCATTCTTGCTTTACATGCAGTTAACAGTTCATGAGCACAAATCTTAGAGCATCCACTAAAGACTGGAGTACGGATGCTCTATCATTAGCTTCAACCCTATAAGTGACATGCAGTTAACAGTTCATGAGCACAAATCTTAGAGCATCCACTAAAGACTGGAGTACGGATGCTCTATCATTAGCTTCAAGCCTATAAGTGACATGCAGTTAACAGTTCATGAGCACAAATCTTCGAGCATCCACTAAAGACTGGAGTACTGATGCTCTATCATTAGCTTCAACCCTCTAAGTGACATGCAGTTAACAGTTCATGAGCACAAATCTTCGAGCATCCACTAAAGACTGGAGTACGGATGCTCTATCATTAGCTTCAACCCTATAAGTGACATGCAGTTAACAGTTCATGAGCACAAATCTTCGAGCACCCACTAAAGACTGGAGTACGGATGCTCTATCATTAGCTTCAACCCTATAAGTGACATGCAGTTAACAGTTCATGAGCACAAATCTTAGAGCACCCACTAAAGACTGGAGTACGGATGCTCTATCATTAGCTTCAACCCTATAAGTGACATGCAGTTAACAGTTCATGAGCACAAATCTTAGAGCACCCACTAAAGACTGGAGTATGGATGCTCTATCATTAGCTTCAACCCTATAAGTGACAAAACTCAAGTCAGTTACAAAAATATTGTCATGAGTGACACAACAGCAGAAGTCTGTGCCTAGTTTAATATTGACATGCCTATTTTCCTTCTCCAAGTTTTGTTGTTTTATTTTACGTTTAGTATAGGGAATTTTAGTGAAATATTTTACTATAATACTTTTGTTAACATATTCAGTAATGATAATGTTTCATTCATTTTTCATTTGATTTTGTCTCGTTGAGAAGCGGATAAACAGCAGTCTGCATACAAATAAGCCAGATTTGTTAAATGGATGTACAGGCTTAACTCAATATCCGGACTAAGACTAAAGTAAAAAAAAAGTGGATGCCAAACTAGAAGTTTCCACTCGAGTTTACAGTTGGTGAATGCTTAGAAGAAGAAAAAGAAGATTATAGATGTTAATGCATAATACTTCAGTTATAAGTAACAGAACTAATCCGGCTTTCATTATTTATAACTTTGCCTACATATGTTATAGAATGTTTTTTTCATTATGACCCAGTGTACTGCAAAGACATTACAGAATACATCAGGTCACCTTACTGCTAATGCTATGATTTATCAGGTTGATTGATACTTTTGAAGTACTGTTGATGTTGAATATGTATATTATTGAGAACACAGCTTTCAAAGAATGACATTTCAAGTTTTAAGCATTTACCTTGTCACATTGTGGGCTGGGAGAAAGATCTTGGCTAAAAAATGTAGAGTATCATAATTGATGCTTTGAAAATGAGAGTCCTCAGAAGACTTTGGTGAGATTTCTGGATGGAAAAAAAGCCATTTCTTAGAACTACATAATAGGGGGAGAAAATTAAGAAAGGTGAAGTGATTTGATCTTTACAAACAGCAAAACAAGCTACAGAAAAACACAGTGAAGTGAGAGCTTCAGGTTAAAATAGCTTGAGGGTATCATGATTGTTAACATCAACATATGGACAATTACAGCAATGCAGGTTATAATAACGGCTCAGGTCAGAACTGCTGAAAATCAAAGAGGACCAAACTTCACTTCACAGATGGAACTTAATGATAATGGTGGAGGAATGTGTTTCCAACTAGTACATCTCTACATCAAAGAACAACAAATGAAGTGGTTAGGACACCTTACAAGAATTCCCTGATACTATCTGCCACAGCGAGCCACACTAAAACGTTACAACGGTTATAGAGCGAGTGGAAGACCTTGTAAAATATGGAGTGATGGCATTAAGAACAGCCTTACAGAAATGAACATTAGTCTTAATAGTGCTCTTGACAGAGCTCATCAACGAATGTTACATCTTCGATGAGGTACAAGGTGGAAGAGAAGAAGAAGACATCTATAGAGCTGACACAGCCTCAGAACAGGGATATCAGAAGTCTCCGAGAAAGGAAAAGGAGTTATGTAGAATTCTGGCCCATGCAACCACAAGACAGTAAACAGTATCTTAAATTGTTGATGATGACATTCCACCCACCCACGACTGCACAACAAGCGATAAACACCCAGGGACACAAAGTACCACCATTGGGATGAGGATCACATGGGGACAGGTCCCAGAAACCCTGCTCAACCCATAGGTTGGGTTATATTAGTGCCCCCGGCAACAGCCAGGGTGGGGCTTTAAAACAGCAACAAAACTGCACCCAACATTAGGACACAGAGCTATCATTGAATCTTCAGTTCATGGAAAAATATGTTTTCAATCGACAAACTTATGTAAACTGCTGCTGCTCAAGTTAGGCCTTTGAAACTGCTTCATTTTGCTTAGATATTATTATTGTTGTACCGGATCCAAAGAGTCATTCATGTTCACTTAGCTTTCTTGTATTTATATCACTTGAATGTGTGCAAACACTGAAATGCCATTGTTTATGTAATGTTGCTGTTTGTGTGAAAACCCATTTCAGGGTTTCATAATGTGAGATGTTTCTGCACTTACATTTTAAGAGGGCTGATCATTAATTTCAGGGGGAATTATTGTTTTATCTTTCTCCCTTAAGCTAATAGATCTGCCAGTAAGTGGGTTTTACCTCCTTCAGAGTTGTGCCCTTCTGACTCTTCTTCTTCTAGCTCCCAGTGGAGCATAGGCCCTCGACCAACTCATGCCAAGTTGTTCTATCTTTTGCTGTCGCATGCAGCTCTCCCCATGTCCTCCCCATCTTTCTTACTTCAATCTCCAGCTCCCTTCTCCATGTGTTCTTAGGCCTTCCTCTATTCCTATGCCTCTGTGGGTTCCAGTGCAAAGACATTCTAGTTATATTGTTTTCTGGTTTTATAAATGTGTCCTATCTAAATGCCCTTCTAATAATATACACTTACTCTAGTATTTTTGCCCAACATTGAAACACTTCACTTAGGCACTTTGTTCAATAGTCCCTCATTGTCTCGTCACATTGGCTTTAATCTGTTCAGTGTAACTGAATCACTGACCTTGTATTACTTTCTTTGGTTGTGGAAAAGAAGTCGCACACTCATCCGTACCCACACAGGACTGCAGGTTAGGTTACATCAGGCTTCTGTTGCCATTATGGGTGCCCCAGTTATTTTCTTTTGGAGGTTGTGGGTTCGTTTCCGAATGGAGCTGGACTTTTTCTGTCAAAAATTGACTTTAGCTCCCAGGTCAACCTAACCTTAAATGGGTTCCAGGTAAAGACCTGGGAAGTAAAGGAAGCTGACATGATGTTGACAGCATCACCCACAGAGTGCTGATTGATCTATAAAATAAAAGTCTAGCCCTATTTGCCCACTACGCCTGACGGTGCTGGAAAAGGTCCTTCAGTTATAATCTCTTTTGGAGGTTGTGTATGACTGTACAACTGGGAAGGCACAATTTTAGGGAGAGATGGATAAAACTCACTCATCTGTAGGTCTTCCAACTTTCCCAAAATAATGTAACCCCCCCCCCCCCCTCCCCCGACCTAATTGTCAGCTCGCTCTTGTACAAGTGGTGTGTATTTATGAGAACTGCTCTTGTATCTTGAGCTATAAAATGTTTATGTATATATAAACAATTTCTGTGAAACAAAGCAACAGTCAATGGAAACATGTATGTACCACTACATGGCGTTGGACCAAAGGATGAGAGCCTATTTGCCGTTGGATCTCTACCGTTCTGCACCTGAATACACCGGTAGTCTATTTATGATAATTACTTTTGAATTTAAATTGTTCCACATGTATCACAAATATACAGTTCACATTATATATCTGACATGCTAAACACAACAGTATACTGAATACTACTTAATACCTTAATTTCCCATTTTAATGCATATTTGGTAATTCTCTGCTGGTTTCTTCTCAGGATGTGTCCAATATAGCGCCGTCTTCTCTGTCTTATAACTGTTGATAAAAGTTAGTTGTGTATCCTTTACAGGACGTTGTAGAACCAACCACAGCATTTTTTTTGGCTGTTGTGGTTTTCCTAGGCAAGTTTTACGTCCAGTAGTTTGCCTTAACTTTCTGTACGGTCAGTTACTCTATACCACTGTTGAAACCAGCGCAAGGCCCACAGCTGGGATCGAACCTGGCACCCCGGCATTTCAAAGCGCATTCGTAACGCCTAAGCTGCCCCATCAGATGGTGAATTTATTCATGAAAAATTAGATGTAGTCAAGGCCCTTTAGGGGCAAGTGAACAATGTGCATGCACAAAAAGAGCCGACAACTGTTGATAAAAGTCACTTTCTCTGTTGTAATTAAATTAATCTAGTCTGCACACACATTACAAGAGTTGACAAACTGAAAACCTGATGATGTTACCTGTCATTGTCTTCGTGCTTGACATAGCCCCCAAAGAAAGAACGTGGTAGTGTGTTTGTGCAGAAGAATGTGCCAAGTTCAGTGCATCTGATCAGCAGCTGGAGGGAGCTGATCAGTTAACAATGTTTTGGGACTATGATGATGATGTTTACAATAAATATTTACCCGTAACCAGCAACCACAATTATAACCTTTTAGGTTGAGCAGGGTTGTTTATAACAATAAAACGTGTAATTTTGTCTTGAGATGAGTTTCCCATTTGTCATCTTAATAAAAACCTTTGCTATGACAGTGTGAATCCAGGGTTTAGAATCCAGTATTTCAGCTCGGAAGCAACAAGTCACAATGTTTTGATTCGGGGGGAGAGGGGTAGGGGCGGTAGAATGTCTGTGAAGTGGTTAAGCCATTTGCTTCGTGCTCTGAAGGTTGTTAGGTTCACTTTCAGACTCTGTTCATCTGACATATCCATCTCAACCTGTCAGTCTGACAGGACATAACAAACTTAACAAGCCTATGCACAGGCTTTTCTGAGTAGTTCACCATTGTGCCCATGTGGGCTGTTTGTGCAAACTACAGGACATGTGCTGCAAGACTGTCCCTTTGCACAGCCCATTAAGTAGGAAATACTGGCCCACTGAGTCAACAATGTACTCAGTTCTATGGAACGGAAAGGGAACTGCTAAAATCAGCCAAGTTTGTAACAAGACCTTATCTGTTTGTGTAAATCAGAAAGATATCACAAGAAGAAGAAGATGACTATCCTTTGGTTAAGTACAGCTGTTTTGGAGATCTCTGGGGGGTCCTGATGCAGCTACAGTTGTGTGCTTTGTGAAGAGCATTTCAGCAGAGAAAATCAGCTTCTTATAGTCCATGCTGTTTGGCGTTCATGGTCGTATCTATCCACAACCTTCGGTACTTTCAATCATTTCGGACTCAAACGATTTTCCATGCCATGACTGTCCAGCATCTTCTCTCTTGGTCTGCCTCTGCCTCTGTTCCCCTTTAGTTTTCCCAAGGTCACAATGTACTCCAGTTTTTACATTCTTAAGACATGACCAAATAATATAGATTGTCTCTTTCTGATGTGGACAATCAGTTTTTTTTGCGAGTCAGTTTCTTTCAAGGCAACTTCATTAAAAAAAATGTTTTCAAATCTGTCCCGAGTATTCTCATCATTCATGTATAAAAACCACAACTCTGCCACTTCCAAAAACTGAGTTATTTGTGATAAAAGCTGGAAGCTGATTACATTGATTTTTAACAGCGAGCCTCATGGTGAAAGAGACAGTAAGTGGCAGAGAAAGGGAAGGCATGAGCAGTTTTGTTTGCAGGCAGGAAAGTATGCGGGAACATGCATTCATACATAGTGACAGAGTACTAGAGTTGTGGGGAGACATGATCACCCAAGCCAGTTGACAGAGTACTTAAGGATTATTTGAGCTGCTTGGTTAACCACTCTATAAACTTGTGCTAGAGGTTCCGGGTTCAATCCCTGGTAAGGGCTAGGATTTTTTCGCCTGGGCTTGGGCTTCTAGTAATTCCCCTAGTCTCTGGGGTAGTGAGATCGGACGCCCGTGTGCATTGTTGGGCACGTAAAAAATCCCTTGGCGTTTGGAAATTAAAAAGAGTAGCCTAACGGTTCTGCCCAGGCAAAATGTTGAGTTAAAAATCTACTTAAAGTATTTCAGGGTCCTCACCGGTGCTACAGAGCCTGTGCTCTAGGCTGAGCTTCTTCAGACTCAGACTTGAGTTAGAAGAAGAGCGGAGCACTTATGGGTTACACCATATATCAACATTATGTGGATCCCTTGTCTAAAACTTCAAAACCTCAAACCGTTTATGTTAAACTTTCCAGTTCAAATATATGACGTAAACTATGTAGTTAATGTGGATGAGAGTGCCCACGTACCAACTGCCACAGAGAACCCACTAAAGAAATACACAGAGCAAGGGGAAGACCACACACAAGTTGCAACAACGGCATCAAGAACATTCTCAGAATCATCTTACACGGCACAATTGAGGGCCTATGCTGCTTAGGAGGTTAGAAGGCAGAAGAAGAAGCACATTTGAAAGAGCACACACACAAGATTCTTACATCTTCCCCCAGCACTTTGATGATGTAACTGGAGGAAGAAGAAGTAAATCTGGTGCAACATGGCATATTAGGTGGGGCAACCGTAGGTAGATAAAGAACTGATAAATGTAAGGAGTTGTTCAAGACACTTCGCGAGCACATTGATAACTGTGAGAAGCTGTTCGAGGCACTTCACGTGCACATTGATAAATGTAAGGAGTTGTTCAAGACACTTCATGTGCACATTGATAACTGTGAGAAGCTGTTTGTGGTTTGAGGCACTTCGCGTGCACATTGATAACTGTAAGGAGTTGTTCAAGACACTTAACGTGCACATTGATAAGTGTGAGGAGTTGTTCAAGACACTTTGCGTGCACATCAATAACTGTGAGGAGTTCAAGACACTTAACGTGCACATTGATAACTGTGAGTAGTTGTTCAAGCCACTTAACGTGCACATTGATAACTGTGAGGAGTTGTTCAAGATACTTTGCGAGCACATTGATAACTGTAAGGAGTTGTTCAAGACACTTAGCGTGCACATTGATAAATGTAAGGAGTTGTTCAAGACACTTCACGTGCACACTGATATTTGAGTTGTTGCTCAAGACACTTCATGTGCACACCGATAAATCTGAGTTGTTGTTCAAGACACTTCAGGTGCACTTTGAAAAATGTGAGGAGTTGTTCAAGACACTTCACATGCACACTGATAAATGTGAGGAGTTGTACAAGACACTTTGCGTGCGCACTGATAAATGTGAGGAGTTGTACAAGACACTTTGCGTGCGCACTGATAAATGTGAGGAGTTGTTCAAGACACTTCACATGCACACTGATAAATGTGAGGAGTTGTACAAGACACTTTGCGTGCGCACTGATAAATGTGAGGAGTTGTTCAAGACACTTCACATGCACACTGATAAATGTGAGGAGTTGTACAAGACACTTAGCGCGCACATTGATAAATGTAAGGAGTTTTGACACTTTGCGTGCACATTGATAAATGTGAGGAGTTGTTCAAGAACTGCGCGTGCATATTGATAACTGTGAGAAGTTGTTTAAGGCAATTCAAGTGCACATTGATAAATTTGATAAATGTGAGATTTTGAGACAGTCTGGGTAGAGCTAGACAAAGGAGAGATCTTCAGGACACTTCACGTGCGCATTGATAAATGTGAGGAGTTGTTCAATCAACTTCACGTGCACATTGATAAATGTGAGGAGCTGTACAAGACACTTAGCGTGCACATTGATAAATGTAAGGAGTTTTGACACTTTGCGTGCACATTGATAAATGTTAGGAGTTGTTCAAGAACTGCGCGTGCATATTGATAACTGTGAGAAGTTGTTTAAGGCACTTCAGGTGCACATTGATAAATTTGATAAATGTGAGGAGATTTTGAGATAGTCTGAGTAGAGCTAGACAAAGGAGAGATCTTCAGGACACTTCACATGCGCATTGATAAATGTGAGGAGTTGTTCAAGACACTAAGCATGCACATTGATAAATGTAAGGAGTTGTTCAAGACACTAAGCATGCACATTGATAAATGTGAGGAGTTGTTCAAGACACTTCACGTGCGCATTGATATTTGAGTTGTTGCTCAAGACACTTCATGTGCACACCGATAAATCTGAGTTGTTGTTCAAGACACTTCAGGTGCACTTTGATAAATGTGAGGAGTTGTTCAAGACACTTCACATGCACACTGATAAATGTGAGGAGTTGTACAAGACACTTTGCGTGCGCACTGATAAATGTGAGGAGTTGTTCAAGACACTAAGCATGCACATTGATAAATGTAAGGAGTTGTTCAAGACACTAAGCATGCACATTGATAAATGTGAGGAGTTGTTCAAGACACTTCACGTGCGCATTGATAAATGTGAGGAGTTGTTCAATCAACTTCACGTGCACATTGATAAATGTGAGGAGTTGTTCAAGACACTTAGTGCGCACATTAATAAATGTAAGGAGTTTTGACACTTTGCGTGCACATTGATAAATGTGAGGAGTTGTTCAAGAACTGCGCGTGCATATTGATAACTGTGAGAAGTTGTTTAAGGCACTTCACGTGCACATTGATAAATTTGATAAATGTGAGGAGATTTTGAGATAGTCCGAGTAGAGCTAGACAAAGGAGAGATCTTCAGGACACTTCACGTGCGCATTGATAAATGTGAGGAGTTGTTCAAGACACTAAGCATGCACATTGATAAATGTAAGGAGTTGTTCAAGACACTTCGGGTGCACACTGATAAATTTGAGTTGTTGCTCAAGACACTTCATGTGCACACTGATAAATCTGAGTTGTTGTTCAAGACACATCACGTGCACTTTGATAAATGTGAGGAGTTGTTCAAGACACTTCACGTGCACATTGATAAATGTGAGGAGTTGTTCAAGACACTTCATGTGCACATTGATAACTGTGAGGAGCTGTACAAGACACTTAGCGTGCACATTGATAAATGTAAGGAGTTGTACAAGACACTTAGCGTGCACATTGATAAATGTAAGGAGTTTTGACACTTTGAGTGCACACTGATAAATGTGAGGAGTTGTTCAAGAACTGCGCATGCATATTGATATCTATGAGAAGTTGTTTAAGGCACTTTGCATGCACATTGATAAATTTGAGATTTTGAGACAGTCCGAGAAGAGCTAGACAAAGGAGAGATCTTCAAGACGCTTCACGTGGACTATTTAAATCATAAGATTATTTAAGAGGGAGCCGCTGTGGTGTAGTGGCTAGATGTTTGCCTGCAAATCTGAAGATCCTGGGTTTGGGTCCTGACGGGACTGAAACTTTTTAAAAAAATGACCTTGGCTCCCAGGTCGACCTAGCTTTAAAATGGTAACAAGTAACGCTATGGAAATTCAAGGCGGTCGGCGTGATGTTAACCACATTATCCAACAGCCGTCTATAAAATATATAGGTCTAACCCTACATGCCTACATGCCCAATAAGGCAAGATGAGGTGAAAGATGCTTGAATAATAACATGTCTGGAAACAACTGTTATTTTCTATTCTGTCTTTATTGTGATACCTCAGTAATGTCACAAACAGCATCAGTGATATTCTGAATGGTGCCGTGTTCGCTCTATGATTACAAACTCTTGAGGTTGCGTTGTGATTTTCTAGTGTCTGTAACTGTCACATGGCTTCTAGTGTTGTCTGGAGCTAATGACGACAAATGACGAAGAAGACAACGACGACGGACAACGACAAAAAAGGAGAAAGATGACGAAGACGCCAGACGGACAACGCCGCCACACGGACGACGCCGCACTGACGACGCCGGACGGACCCCACTGGACGAGCGACGCCAGACGGACGCAACCGCACGGAGGACGCCGCACAGACAATGCTGCACGGACGACGACAATGCTGCACAGACACCGTCGGACGACGACGCCGGACGGACGCTTCCGCACGGACGCCCCCAGGCGGACGACGCGGGATAGACGCCGCCGGACGGACCCTGCTGGACGGGCGACGCCAGACGGACGCCGCTGGACGAACTTAGCTGGACGGGCGACGCCAGACGGACGCCGCCGGACGAACCCTGCTGGACGGGCGAAGCCAGACGGACGACGCCGCCAGACAGACTACGCCGGACGGACGACGCCGCACAGACACTGCTGGACGGGCGACGCCGCACAAACAATGCTGCACGGACGACGACAATGCTGCACAGACACCGTCGGACGACGACGCCGGACGGACGCCGCAGCTCCACCGTCAGTGATTATGACATCTTTCACCACAGCTCCACCGTCAGTAATTATAACATCTTTCACCACAGCTCCACCATCGGTGATTATGACATCTTTCACCACAGCTCCACCGTCAGTGATTATGATATCTTTTACCACAGCTCTTCACACACTGAATAAAACATCTGTCACCACGGTTGCACCCTCAGAGAGTGTGCTATCTTTCAGCACAGCTCCTCAGTCAGTCAGTATTTGACATCATCACCACAGAACGGCTCCCGATATCCCTAAAATCTGTATATTACAGGATGATACAGAACCAAATCCACCATTTTTGGGTCTTGTGGTTTTTCTAGGCAAATTTACATTCAGTAGTTTGCCACTGCTTTCTTAATAGTTGACTTTCAATACCCCTGTTAAAACCAACACAAGATGGTTTGCCACTGATTTTTGAACAGTCGACTCTCAATCCCCCGGTTGAAACCAACGCAAGATGATGTGCTATCAAACCGTCTGCAGCTGGGATTGAACCTAGCAACCCCGGTATTATGAAGCTTGTTCTCAACGCCACAGATGTTGACAAAGAGTGAATTTTCTAGCAAGATAGTTATATTAGAGCGTATAACACTAGTGAGTGGGACATGAGCAAGACACAGAGAGGAGGGACATTAACAAGACAATCATGTATACAGCATGACATAGTGGGATATTAATTAAGAAGACAGTTACATTCATGTGTATGAAACTAAAGAGTGCGACATTAACAAGTCAGTTACCTCGAAGAGTACAACCCTAAAGAATGGAATATTAGCAAGTCAATGACATTAATGTGTGTGATGCTACGGAATGGGACATGGGCAAAAGTTGTAAGCACAACAATGTAGAGTGGACCAGTAACTCTTTTAGTCCCAAGGATCACATCATACCTTCATATATACCTACCAAGAAGTCTAATTAATGCAAGATGTGCCGATTATATGTTTTTCTTTACCATCCTTGAGCCTCTGATGCTAAAAACTCTCTTGGGACTGAAAAATTTAGCAAGACAGTTGCATTTATGTGTACAAAATTACAAAGTGGAACATGGTGTGACATTTTTAGTAGAACATCAAATGTAGAAAGTAAAGAACCGTTTTAATGTCTTTTCCACAATCCCTACATGGTGCTTGACCAATATTGTTATAGACCAATCGGCATTTGATAGGCGAGGCAGCTAATATCACAATTTTTAATGTGTGTGTATACTAGTGCATATGCTGAGACAGCAGTCTGTCAATCTTTCCACAAGGGACTGCGACGAACATTCTGTGTTTTTCGTTGGCAAAGGAGCAGAGCAACTATGAGGTGACTCGTTTGCTATGAAGCTGAAACTAAGATTACCCAAGATTACCAAGTGAGCACCAGATGTTGCTGTTTGAGGGACATGCCCCCTTCTCTTACTATCAATCTAGTTTTAAATCTAGAACTTTTTAAATTTTCCTCCTACCTATGGCTCTCACTGACTGTGTCACTTCAACTGGGAACGTATTCTTCATGAACGTATTCACAGTCGGAATTAACCGAAGTATCGATCACCTGTTCGATTGTGAAAAGCCTAGACCTACGTCACTTTTTTCTTGAAGCTGCTCGTTTCATTGAGAATTTTCCGAATTTTTTGCACATTAAACCACACAAAGAAATCTCAACACACGTGGGAAATCATTCGCAATGACTAACCACGAAGTCTGATGGCGATTGGTTTGTTATTTTTAGTCTGTGACGCATATTTTGCATGTACTAAGCAAATTTCTGAAAAATCGGGCCAGCGGTATAGCGTCAGGTTAGGAAATTACCGGGCCAGAGGTGTGGTAGGGTTAACGAGGGTAATGTAAGGGTTGGTAGTCAGTGGGTTAATTACTTTAAGGGTGTTCTTGATGCCATCGATTCAACTTCTGCACAGTCCTCCTCTTGCTTTGTGTCCATTGTACTTCTGCTGTATGGCTCTTTGTGGCAGCTGGTACCAGGGCATTCTCAATAGATTACTAAACCTTCTTATCTGTTGCTCTTTAATAAACTAATATATACATAGTAATGTTACAAAACAGGATAATTTTATCAAATAAATAAACTAAACAGAAACGGCCTGGAAATATGTGGAAGCACTGTATGAATATGAATACAGATGTTATGGTATAGTTGAAGAAAAAAAAAACATTTGGAAAACAACTGTGAAGACAAGAAAAAAAATGTAAAGAGGTCATCATCATGTTGTAGGTCCTTTGCAGAACGTCGCTCTCATCACGGTCTGCCTGAATGAAACGGTCTCTCACCAGCTCTCCTACCTTGTGCACTTTCATACTCAAGTAGTCACTTATATGTGCCCATCTTCCTTTTGGTCGGCCCCTGCTGATACCATGCCTTCTGCTATTATTTTTTCCAATCCGTTGTGATACTCATTAAATTAAAATAAGAAAATGATGATGAAGTAAAAGACACAATTTCCAGAATAAATCAATAACAACAAAATGCAGTTTACCAGAGTGAAAGACAACACAAATTTAAATCAATATTCTGAACTCTCAGAACTAAAAAAGTGCGACCATTTTTAGCATTATATTGTTACAAGTGCATTCAACATTATTACCTAAACAAAAAGCACAGGTACATATCATAAAACTCACTGTATCTCGCAGGCAGCGTGATTTCCTGCAGACTGTCCTATGTTTGAGGAGTGTCACATTTTGTTATTTTCAACTCTTTAAGCATTCTATAATCCCTACTGCGAGCAGCCAGCACATTTTATTTTCCACGTCGTCAGCAGCCGGCATTGTGTATGTTACTTGCGCTGTGGGTTCGCTCTTCACTGCTATCGCTGCGTCACTTGGTGACTTGATCTTGGTCATCAATTTAATTTAACTGTCAGCACTGGCGAGCGACAAGCAGAGTAGCATTACTCCCCCACCCCACCCCCACACACAGACGTCCAGATAGCCATTTTCAGGACCTGCCCAAAAATTCAAACAATTCTCAAACCAGTAACAGTGCAGAAGAGAAGTAGTTGAGAAAGAAAACTAGCTGAAGCCTCGCTCGCAGACAGAAAAAAACTGCCACCGAAAGAACAGACATGAAAGAGCTCCGCACTTTCATGTCGGGCTTTCAACAAACGTGAGCCACTTTAAGCACAGTTTGTATAAATGTTGAAGGCAAATGAATACATATTCTAACACCTCTACAACATAGTACAGCTCGTGGAAACAGGCCACAGCATGAATGGGAGCCTGCACAAAATCTTGCGCCCCAGGAGATGTGGTGAGATTCCTGATCGTCACCAACCCACAACCATGGTATGGACCTTTCTCATGCCTTTGGATCATCGAGCATATGGTGCTCAACCCATATTTTCCACAAGTAGATGATGTGAGGTCAACATGACACTGACTGTCTTTACTTCCCAGGATAAGTATGTGAAGCTGAACCCCCTCCTTGGACCGCATACTGAACGACTAACATCTACTGAGTCACTATTTGGATGAGAATCCCCCAGGGATTCATTTCAGACAAATCTCAAAAATCCTATTCAACTGTAAGGTTATATTAAGGCTACAAATGATGACAAAGTAGCCTAAAATCCGACAATGTAGGGTGTGCTAATGTGCTTTAATTCTCAGGACATTTCCTGGTACCAATTTTAGGCTGGGTTGAGCTAGGAGTCAAGGTTATTCGGTTTTTTTTTAAATCTGCTTGGATGCAGATTTGAATTTGATCAGACAGGTGAGTGTTTTGCCAAGACTTTCATATGAGCACAACCTACATTCAAACAGCCCTGTGACATCAGGTAAAAAACATACTTCTTCTTCTGCATGCACCTTTAAAATGATGACTGGCACATTGTGTTATGGTTGCCAGCTAGGCTGTGCTATGTGTACTTTTTGGTACAAACCCAGATTTCAGCAAACCTTTAATTAACTTTTGACCACATGTTTCTTAAGAAGCAGTGAGGTACACCGCCCCCCCCCCTCCCCTCAATTGTGGCCCTGGAATCCACAAATAGAAAATACATATAAGGTCATTACACAAAATTGTACAGCAATATTATTACTCCAGAAAACTTAAACAAATGTTATTTTAAAACAACTCGGGATGATGTTCAACAACTCATTTTGAAGGAATGGAGAGATAACAACTTCATCATAAACAACCCTATTAAGTCCAGTGTCCAGGATAACATGAACCAACCATCCCCCCCTCCCGACACACACTTATGCTGTCACCACATAATTAGTAATATAAGGAGTATTCAATTTGAAATCCATTCATTTCAAAGCATGTGTCGTACATGCGTGTGTTGAACACGATCATGTCAAAGTCATGTGACCAATGAATAAAAGAGCACAGGCTTATCCTCCATTCAACCCAGCCATTTTCTCAATAGTCAGAAACAGAACCTATGCATCATGGGAGGATTTGTATGTACATGTTTTATTAATTGGTCAGTACTTATTACATAACTATGACACTACCATGTTCAGCGCTTGCAAATGTGGGTCATGCGGCACGAATGGGTTTCAAATAAGTGCTACTGATGTAATTCATAAATATATGTATGGAAAACACTGTCACTTCATTGAGAAAAAAACACAGAAACAGTGTGGCAATCTGGTGTGAATAAATCCAACAATGCCTGGTAGTGAGCATGTACAACATGAAGATAAAAACACTAAGAAAACAGACCTAGAAAAATATGGAATGAGGAAGTCACTGACAGCCCAAGGCTTCACAACAGCACAACATACCAAGCAACCGGGCATACCCTGGCTCGGCTAACTTGTACCTGCTTAACTGAGGCACAAAACAGATGCTGACAAAAGAAGAAGAAAGAAGTATTCATCCTACTGTTTTTGTCTTTTTTAATGTTATAACCTAAAATCAAACACAAATGAGAAAGGAAAAAAAGCCTGTGCATATACACAAACCTATAAAATGCCCTGGACAGTGATATAGTTATTGGAATATAAGATGATAAGCTGTTATTTCCAGATATGTCTAGCCTGGATGCACTATATATATATGCACAATACACATCCATACCACAAAACACACAGGGACATGGATGTATACATTCATACTCACACAAGGAAAAAAAAAATACAAAATAAAAACCCACAATGTTATGATTCTCTTGGTAACCTAATAAATAAATAAGTATTTACAACAGAACTAAGACAATATGTAAACATTCAAGCATGAAAACTAACGGTGGGACAGTTTCCAATCGCACTCTTGTGGTCCCTTTTCATTAACTGCAACCTGTGAATAGTATCTGTAAAACAACCTGTGAATAGTATCTGTAAAACAACCATTTATTGGTTACAGTTATTGTAGACTGCAGTGCAAAAGTTGAGTTTTCAAGCCTCATTGTTTTTTTTTTAAACTAGGGGTTTTGGCAGGTTTTAAATGCAAACTTTTACGACCTAGTTGTCATCAAGTGAGATGGCACTGCTAACAATCACTGTACACCACTTACTACAACAGGTTGCCACAAATATATCCCACGAAAACTTTTGGTTAGTGAAAATATCTGGCACATTAACGCAACAATTAATATAAAACAATAAAAAGCAACTCATTTTCGGTGCCTTATTATGGTTAAGTGTCTCAGTATACAGGTGAGTGGTGTGACCTCTTATAGCTTTGACACAAGTAATCTTACACTGTGGCCTAACTTTAATTATAAGTAAACCTATGTTTCTGGACCACTGACAGCCAACTGTATGGTTAGTGGCCTGGGACCCACAAGGGGAAAATATGTATAAGGTCATTATAAAAACAGTTCAGCAATATTATTACTCACAAAAACAGCTCGGGAGGAATGGAGTATTAACAACTTCATAATAAACAGCCCAGTAGTTAATGTGTCCCCAGGATAACATGTTGATGTGTCCCTAGGATAACATGTTGATGTGTCCCCTGGAAAATAAGTGAATGTATCGCCTGGATAACATGTGAATGTGTCTCCAGGACAACATGTTAATGTGACCCCAGGATAACATGCTGATTTGTCCGCAGAATAACATGTTGATGTGTCCCCAGGATAACATGTTGATGTGTCCCCAGAATAACATGTTGATTTGTCTCCAGGATAACACGTTGATTTGTCTCCAGGATAACACGTTGATGTGTCCCCAGGATAACATGTTGATGCGACTCCAGCATAACACGTTTATGTCTCCAGGATAACATGTGGATATGTCTCCAGGATAACATGTGGATGTGTCCCCAGGATAACACGTGGATGTGTCCCCAGGATTACATGTGGATGTGTCCCCAGGGTAACATGTGGATGTGTCCCCAGGATAAAACGTGGATGTGTCCCCAGGATTACATGTGGATGTGTCCCCAGGATAACATGTTGATGTGTCCCCAGGATAACATGTGGATGTGTCGCCATAAAAAAATGAGGTCAACTTTACGCTGCAATTTATGGTTACTGTGTTTGTAAAATTGACTATTTACTACAGTTGCCAGCTATGAGAATGCTTTTAGCAATTTTTATTATTTATCCATCCGCACTGCGGGCATACACACACAGACATACACATATACATACATGTATCAATCTTTACATAAATTAAAGATATTCTGTCAGCTAATGTACTGAACAAGGCAAAAAACAAAATACAATTAGTCAGCAAGACAAAGATACAATCGTATTAGACAGAATGTGGTGCAGTTATGTAGAATGCATCATCCACGGAAAATGCTGGCTAGCATGTAAGCAAATCAGCTCAGAGGTCGTAAGTTCAAATCCACACTGAGGCTAATATGAAAACTGACCTGGGCTCCCACGTCAGCCGAGTCTAAAATGGACAACAGGAAAATGTTCTGGGAAGTAAAAGTGGCTGGCAAGATACTGACAACACCACCCACCAAGTCCTGATTGGTTCATAAAACTAGGCTAGCCTCCTAGGCCAAACACAGCTAAAGGATGGAAATGGGACCTTTAGTTTACTGCAATCCAGCCTTCATCCACAAATGTTAAACACATAATTTTGTGTTTGATGTTGTTGTTCTTCTTCTTAATGTATACTGGCTGTAAACTCCAGCCGAAAATTCTAGTTGCTTATATACTTCTGGACTTTTGGTTGCAGATCTTGAGTTTTGCGAACATATCCATTTTGCAGATCTGGCTTATTTACATGCAGACTGTTGGTTCCTTGTCTCAGGCAGATGCGCTCTGATGGGAACTCCCCTTTACAACATGCTTGGTGGGGGGCAGTGGGTTTATTTTTGTTCTCCATATTGGAACCCTGGAATCAACAGGGGAAGACTGCTTTTAAAGCAATGTTTATCCTATCCTTTGGTTTATTGGTTTATTCAACGGATCAAATTCATGGCATACAGATGCAACCCACAAGTCCTCCAATCTACTTCTAACTCAAGCCTGAGTCTGAAGAATCTCAGCGCAGAGCACAAACTCCGTTGCACCCCGAGGATCCAGAAATACTTGTAGATTTTAAACTTTAAATTTTGCCCGGGCAGCACCATTAGGCTACTCTTTTTCGATCTCCAAATGACAAGGTATTTTTTACATTCGCATCTAAACACACATGCATCCGATCTTACTAAACAGAGACCAGGGAATATTACTAGAGAACCATGTGAAAAAATCCCAGCCTTCACCGGGGCTTGAACCCGGGACCTCCTGCACACGAGGCAGACATCATACCTCGAGACAACTCAGCTCCCTATCCTGTCCTTTATGACTATATTTCCATAAAGTCAACTAATTATACTTAGTGTTTTTCTTTGTTCACTGCTTTTTCACAGCTTTATCACATTCAACCCCATATAAGTTCAGCAGCGGCAAACACACGTCTACTGTCCCTTCCATAATTGTACGCTGGTGCCATGGAAGAAAATGTTCTGTGAGGGAAACAGAGAACAATGCTCGTCCTTGACCTGGGGGATGCCTTTGCTGTCTACGTCTGCAACAACACCAGGTACCTGGATCAAGGGAGAGAAGAAACAAAGGATTAAGGATAATACACACATAATGAAGTTCCTTCACTTATAACTTAGGTTAGTTGCGTATCCTTTACAGGACTTTGCAGAACCAACCCCAACAGCCCCTGGCTGTTGTGTGGTTTTTCTAGGCAAATTTACATCCAGTAGTTTGCCACTGCTTTCTGGACGGTCCGCTTTCTTGATACCACTGTTGAAACCAACGCAAGGCGCATAACCTGAAGCTGGGATCGAACCCGGCATCCCGGCATTACGAAGCGTTCGCATCGACTTAGCCACAGAGCCGACCCTTATAACTGACTGACTGACTTTCTACCCCACTAGGACATCACACAAGCGATAAACACCCAATGACACAAGATGCCACCATGTGGATGAGGACCACAATGGAGAGGACCCAGAAACCGCATTCAGACAATTGGCCATATTTATGGCCTGCCTATATTGCGGTCCCTGGCAAAAGCCAGGGTGGGGCTTCAAATAACAACAAATTTCATCCTAAAAAGGACGTATGAATTACTTATAACTTACACTTACAAATTACAATATGAGCTACATAGAGCAGTCGGGTTTAAGACAGGGCAGAGAAATGAGGGATTACATTTTTAACACGAGAATAATGTTTGAAAAATTTAGAGAACAACAACATCTGACCAGATCTTCATGTTTATATCACTGATTATAGCAAGGCCTTTGACTGTGTCAAACATCATAAATTGTGGAGTACCATGAGATGTATGGGGCTTCCAACACATCTGGTGCATTAAACTGAAAGTTTATATCATGAACAAAAAGGAGCAATCAGAGTAGCTGGAGAAACATCAAATTGGTTTGAGGTGCAAAAAGGGAGTGAGGCAGGGGTGCTCTCTCTTATCATACCTATTCAAAATATGTGGAGAAAGCATAATGATAAAATATCAAAAATGATCAGATTTATGATAGTTATGATCTGCTTGTAACTTTCAGCAACCCTATTCCAGAACTTCTCTATGCAGATGACAGTTCCCCTTTGAAACAGTGTAAAGGTATTAGAATATTTAAATATGTCTGTCAAAAAAACAAAAACACACACAGTGAAGATCAAAACCTATTCTTGAATTTAAAGAAATAAAAAATAATGTCTGCAGATAAAACTGCCTGTCATCCAAAATAACAAATGATAAGGAAATGGAAAATTTCACAAAGTTTGATTATCTAGGTTCCATAACAAACAGCAGTAGAGAATGCTCAACAGGGGTCAAAAGAAGGACTTCATTAGGGCTGCACTAAAAGTCTATGGTTAAGCACCAGAAAGGAAATCAAAATCAAAGTCAAAAATTTTAACAGCATGCATCTTCCCTGCGACAACATACAGATTTCAGTCATTAGGAAAGAACATAAAGGCTTCTGAGCTGAAAGGCTACAGAAAGATTCTCCGAACACCTTGGACCAAGAAGAAAAGAAATACTGACATCCTAAAAGATCTGAACATCAAGGAAGATTGGCTAGTGTTGTGTTGGGTGTCGAACTAGGACAGGCTCGTTGCCGAGGAAATTCAGGAGGTGTCAACGCGGCCTGAGTCAACCATTCATACCAAGATTGTGCTGGGCAAGGCTTGGTCCACAGAGGTGTGGAGAAGGAGAGGAAACACGAGAATAACTGCGTGTGTCTAAAGTATCTGAAAATGCATGCAGAACTCAAGCAGTGTATATATTTAGGCAAAGAAAAGATATATATTTAAGCAGAGTAGAGCAGAGCTGAGCTGTGAAAGCGGTCCCAGGAGATTGTCTCGCAGTGTAGACACCTAGGGTCGTACACTAGTGAAGCAAGGCAATCATTCTACATGCGAGGCAGTGAGTTTCCTCGTGTGTGTCTGGTTATCGGTCATGTATCGATACATCCACCCCAATTAACACGCATCAGCTAGTAAAAAGCATCCTGTCCCAGAAACTGAAATATTTTATCAAGTGCTACAGCAGACTAGAAAGAAAAGCAGCAGAAGACTCAGCGCAGGATATAAGTGACCCCTTGGGTAAGGAAAGTACATGAGGTGGGAGTGCTGGCAAGAGGCCACAATTCTTTCAGGCAGACTATGATGAGAGCGACATTCTACAAAGCACCTACTACATGATGATGATCACTTATACAGTTAGTGTTTGTGGCATAGTGGATCTGACTGCAGTTTATATAATTCTGATGACATACTCAGTTTGATTCAACTGCTTCCCGCATGGGTTCTAGGGCTCCATGTGCGGCACTCAGGGTGGGGGGGGGGGGGGGGGGGGGAAACCAACAGTCTGCATTTTAAAAAATTGCCACATTTATAAAACAGATGTGCACAAAAAACCTAAGTACTAATTCAAGACTGATGTCCAGATGAGCAACCATAATATTCTTATAGAGTTTACAGCTTGTGAATGCAAAGAAGAAGAAGAAGCAGAAGAAGAAGAAGAAGAGATTCAGCTGCCAATGAATGTTCTGTCTAAATTCTGACAAGGATATTAGTGTTGACCATACAGATAGCAATGGCAGACTACTGAATACAATACTGTCCGGCAAAATCGTAAACATCTAACAAATGGCAGCCTTGGTTTGTAATGCCCAGTAAAGGCTATGCAACACCGATACATATTTAGTTTTGCATCTTTAACTGTTTTTTAAAACATAAAACTTTCTGTACTTCCGCAGAGAGTAGAGGAACTTTCAATGCAGTTGGTTCCCTTATAGAAACTGATCAATCTCCCAAGTATTCCTACAGTTAAAGTTTCTGTATGCTTGTGAGGTGAGATTCCCAAGAAAAGCCACCAAGGTAACCCGTCGAGACAGGGTGAGAAATGATACTATCATGCCGACTGTGAGAACAGCTTACATTAAATATATAGGCAAACAGAACATCAAATTGTTTTGGGCATCCAAGAACCATCAGATACCACCACAGGTCCTACATCTAAATTGTCTCTGGTGCTGTATTTTTTAGTTACCCCAACTACGGGGAATCGAGGGGAAATCAACAACTGATAAGACAGTAGGCTATTTCAAGGGGTGCAATTGTGCTGCTGTTTGGTTTTCTTGTTTTTTGGTGTGGCATATTTCTGTCTATTGGTGTGCAGTCGGTTGCTTTGTTCTATCTGTTGATGTGCAATTGGCTAGTGAACAATACTACGCGCTCTGGAAATAGGAAAAGCCCTGTCTAATCAACCTGGAAACTATTAGACTGTCCTGTGACGTCATCGTGACGTCATTGGGGCAACTAAAAAATATAGTACCTTATCTTCTTCTTTTTTTCCCCCTGCATTTGCCTCTTAAAACGGGATTGCCACATTATGCTGTGGTTTAAAGCTTGGCTGTGATATCTGCACGTTTTTTTGGGCCCAACACATTCTATTTTTGTTAACAACTAATTAGTCAGGAAAGCTTGCTATTCTCTCCTCCTCCCCCACCTACATGGAGCCCCAGAACCCACACGGGGAAAGCTGATATGATATGACAGTGCCAGCTCTCCAGAATGACATCTTTAACAATTTGTATTCTTCACAGGGAATGACGATAAGCTTTGAAACCCAGTGAGAGTTTCAACAAAAATACAAAGAATTCATTGCATGGTATATCACAGACAGTATTTACCTGCCAACTCATGATGAACTCCAGTAGTTTCAGTGACAACAAACGACTTGACTGCACCAGCTCTTGCAAACTAGCAAAAAAATATTACAATGTATGAAAAGCAAATAAAAAGTGTAAACACAAGAAAGACAAAAATGACAGAAAGTGATTTTATTACCTTGTTTAAAGTTTTCATAGCTCACCAATGTCCGGCGACCCGACATAAAATCTGTCTTGACCCCAAGTGGAGTCAGGACCCATTGTTGGGAACCTATGGACTGTGAGAATAAATCAAAATACGCCAAGCACTGAAATGGTTGGGGCACATTGAAAGAATGTCAGATGACAGAGAAGTAAAAACTGTATACACAAGGAAGATGAATGGTCGAAGACCACGAGGCAGACCAAAAAGAAGATGGAGAGATAATGTCCAGACCTGCATACACTTGGTGTCACCAACTGGAAAGAGAAGGCCAACCAGAGAGATGAATGGAGGCGGGTGATATCTGCAGCAAGGGCTCGGAACGCTGAATAAGAAGAAGATGCCAAGCACACACATTTCTTTACCGAAAAGTTATTCTGGCCTGTACCTTTGTATGAATGCCAATGCCTGGCAATGAGTCATGAGATGCTGAAGAAATTGGAGTGTGTGTGAGTGTATGTGTGCGGGGAGAAGAATTGTCCACTTGTGGGTTCACTGCCTCTTTAAGTGATATTAAAATACTTTTTTCTTCATCATTTGTCTGAGTGATGTAATTGTGCCGTTTCCCTGTAATGGTGTTTTGTCCGTTTACAGAATGGCTGCGATATTTGCATATTCCGCCGATATCTCTGACTTCTTCACACATTTGTTGCTAAGATTAGCTTTCCCAGCTAGTTTCGCAGGACAACACTCAGCCTCGCTGTTGTGTTATCATCTTTACTTCATAATCCAGAGGTGATGCCACCCACCAGTCCGGTCCAAAGCAGCTAATTAATGCTAGTCAGCCCTCCAATTCCAATTCCTTTTAAGCAAAACATCAAAAACTCAACCACGTTCAACCTGCTGCCATCTCTGGGCTGAATGCTTCTTTCCTCCATGTCAGGCCGCTCATGACCTATCCTGTTGTTACTGTGTTTCTTCTAGCCCTTTCATTTCTGATGTTTCCTTCTTGGTTTCAGCTTCTTCTGATTTGGCCAGGCGTATTTTGTAGGAGAGTGAGTTTCTGAACATAACGTCTTTTGGACCACCATTTACAGTTTTAAAATTTTGAGTATTTAACTTTGCTGAAAAGTACTGAAAAACAGTTTTTGGATTTGGATAGATCCAAAATGTGAAAATATTCCGTGTGCGACCATAGTAGTGGTCACCCTCAAGAGCAGGCAGGGTCAGGACATGAGAGGCTGCCTTCCAAGGAGACTTCCATAAATGCTGATCTGATATATGATGCTCTAGTACTAGGCTCACCCAAGGAATGGTCACATCCTGCTTAATTTTGCCCCTATATCGAGCCTCTCAATTATGGGCTGCGACCTGAGATGCAGTAATCTGGAGTTACCATTGTCTGAGAGAGAACAAGAGTTCTACATTTGTCCTTAAAAGGGCGCTTGACATTTTGTGTCGTGGTCTAAAGCTAAGCTTTGATATCTACATATTTCCGCTCAACATTCAATTTCAGCAGACTTTCCACCCCCCTTTTTTTGTACCCAGAAACCATGAGTTGTTAACCTTTTGGCTCGATACTATGAATATCGCAACCCTTTGGCCTTGATTCCATGACAGATATCGTAAATCTGGGAGAAATGTGGCTTCTCTGCTTAACCCCAGGCGTGAACTGGGACCACAAGGAGTTCATCACCCGGTCGTGGCGAAGTCAGGTTTAAACAACTTCGCTAGTGAGCAGCTTACTTGTTAAGGAAGAGTGACTCTTTTTTTTTTTTTTAAGCCAAAATGGGGCCTCGGAAGCCAAAGGGGGAGAAATTATCTACACACACACAAACAGTTAAAATCTTCTTCAAAGCTGGAAATTCTGGTGGAAAGTTCTGGTTGTTCATCCACTTATAAATTTCAGTCTTGTTCTAGGACTTTAAGTTCTGCTTACACATCCATTTCACAGATCCTGCTTATTTGCGTGCAGACTGTTGGTTCCTCGCCTCTCATGCATTCTCCCAAGCTGAGAACTTTATTACTCATTTTAGTTTTTCAGGTAGTTTCAACAATCTTCAGTAATCACTGAAATGCTACAAAAAGGAATCTGTATTCAAATACTTCTTCTTCTCCTTCTTTGTGTTCAGTTTAGTATGCTCAGATCAGACCATCAGGTGGGTTGCCTCTATGAACTCGCATGTCAGTAGCAGGTCCTTCATGGTTCCTCATAGCTTGCTCTGCACACTTTACTCTTGAGGCCAGGTGTCTTTTCGAAGTTGTAGGTAGAGTAGGGAGGGGTGTGTTGTTTCTCCTTTGTTCCATTTTTAGCAAGTCTGTCTGCTAACTCATTTCCTGGTATGCATCAGTGAGCCAGGATCCACTGGAAAATGATCTGATTATTTTCTGAGAGTCTGTTTAGATGGTGGGTCAGTTCTCTTTCCATGTTGTCTCGTGGATCCCTCTGTGTCGCCTGGAGGACTGACATGCAGTCACAAAATTTATATACTATAACAGCATTTTCCAACCTTTTTTCAAGTAACGACCACATGTTAGAAAAGGTTAACTAACTGATCAGCAACTCCACGCATTAAAATGTTGAATTAAGAATCGGCATCATCGCACTCGGGACACTCTCATAGGTGCTCATCCCCATCTTCAGCAGCAAGCGAAGAGTTCCAATTCCGATGTCAACAGTAACCGTCTGATTGTATATCTCACTCATCCTTCCCCTGAGTGTTGAACGTCGGCCAGATCCCCTGGTAACTCCTCGCAACGCCATTCTCTTCAGACCGTAATGATCTATCTGAGCCTCCTCACTGTTCACTCATTCCTAAAGGGCTCTCACAATATCTTGCTTGTCATACATCAATTCCCCACCAAGTGGTGCAGAGCCAGCCAGTCTATCTGCCTGCTCATTTCCCAACACACTGGCTTAACCTGGAGAAAATATCCAAAGGATGCTAACTACCTGGGACTTCTGAAGTGATGCACCCTTCACAAAGCATGCGTGTTTTCACCTTTCTCAACAAGCTTTGTGAGTTTGTTAGAAACAGGCTTTTCAATAGGGTAAATGGAAACAAATAGAAAAAAAAAGAAGAATTTCCTGTATTCCACAAACTAGTCTCTGTGCAGGACATGATGACAGCAGAGAGGTGCAGGTCTCCTGACCAGTATGGGCACTGGTCTTGGTGCAGTTCTGCATCCCAGAATTGAAACAATGACTAGGGGAAACATGGACTAACATAACAACAGGATTGGAACAAAAAGAGCAGTGCTCACCTCTCCTGTTTAAATAGCCCCAGTTTACTTATCCGGGAGCACACATCCTTATTCAAGGTTGAGTTAAACAGAGGCAGGCCAAAGCACAGATCTAGCAACACCCAGTCATCCTCTTTGAGGGCTTCTAAGGACCTGCCGGATGCAATCACTGGGTGTGATCTCATGGAAGACTGCTTCACATCCAAATGTAAATTGCTTTTCAGGCTACAGACATTAGAGTCATCAGTTGTGGTATTGTTTTCTAGATCATCCAGTTCAGAGTTGAGTACTTCTGCTGAATTGTGGTCCTTGAAACCATTCTGAGGTAAGTCTGAGGTCTGTGTATCACTCTCCTCCTCAGGTGGCTGGGGATTATCGCCAGTGGAGTCCGGTGGAGTATCTGTTACAGGCGGGTGAGGAGTTGTGCTGGAGATGCTGATGTTAGATGACGTTAATCTGGCAGAAGAACCGTCAGTGACAAAGGGTTCTCCCTCGAGATCATCCTCGTGGACTTCCTCTTTGTAGGGATTCAGAATGGATACGTAGCCACAAGTATGGACAAGGTCCAGCTTATCACACAGTTTTATGACAGCAGGATGCCGATGGAAATGACCTTCACTGAAAGAACCTAAAAAACACATTTAAAAAAAAAATCAAACAACTTTTACAAAATAAGCTTTAATCTAAAATGAGAATAATAGTTAATGCACTAATGAGATAAAAAACAATAAAACAACTTTTTACAAAATAAACTTTATTCTAAAATGAGAATAATAGTTAATGCACTAATGAGAAATGAGAAAAAAAAATAACAGATCATTTACAGTTTAATGGACACATTAGATTAAATTATTCTCTTTACAAAATTCATCAACTGTTTTATGTTGCAACTAACAAAAGCGTGGGCACCCTTGATAGTAATATAAATATATTACACAGTATATGCATGTAGAGTAAAAGTAAAGTAAAGATTTCTTTTCACGCCTTTAGGTGCATTGGGTATATGGGAAGAGCACCCATATTTTTACAGACCAATCGGCACTAGGTGGGTAATGTGGTCAGCATTACGCCGGCTGTCTTTACTTCCCCAGGACAGCCATCCTGGTACCCATTTTAGGCTGGGTTGACCTGCGATGCCCCATACCATGATGAAAATCCACGCAGCCAGCAGTGGGTTTGGATCGTGGTAAATTGGAATTACGAGTCGGACTCGCAACGCCTAAGCCATGGACGCCGCATATGTATGTACGTACAAAACAACTGAACCAAATGTAAAACAGAGTCATTAGACTTACACTTAAGACAATTCAAATCTAGTATTCTATATTGTAATAGAAATGTTTAGGCAACCACTAGTATCAACAGTTATTAGACAGAGAAGATGGCACCATCCTGGACACATTCTGAAACAAACTTAGAAGCAGCAAACAGGCACTGAAATGTGAATCAGAGTGACTGAGGAAACGAGGACGACCAAGAAAAACCTTAAGACAAAAGTTGATGAGAGAAACCAAAACTGGATTCCATTCTAGATACTGAACTGACTGCACACAATAGAAAGAAATGGAGAAACAACAGACTGCCAGACCTATGTGACACGTAATGGCACAACACGAAAATGAATTAATGAATGATATATTCTTAGTGAGGCACTTCATACGTTTATTAGTCGAAGGAAAGAATGAACTGTTAGCCCTCTGTACAACTACACAAGAGGTTGATGATGATGATGATGATGATGAAGATGAACTTACCTTGAGTCTTGTTAAAAGGGAATGGTATATGAACTGTCAAACCTTCTGCATGTATTCCATGACCTTGCACAAAAACCGCAGAGTGGCTCAGTGCATCGTTGAGTGTCAACAAGATATTGGAAGCAGCAACAACCCCGGGGTCATGACCCCAAGTTGTGACCAGAAGACGGTCGTAGCCCTGGCACAGAGTGAAGATAAAATATTACTACAACTATCAAGTTTTACCGACAAGGTAGGTGAGTGTGTGTCTGTGTGTGCACCTATGCATGTGTGTGTTTCTGTGGGCGGGGGCATGCATGTATCTGTGTATGTGAGTTTGGTACATCTGTTTTAAAGCATGTTTAAAGAAATGATGATCAACTTGATTTCTCAGATACAATTTCCAGTGTGGCTAATTTTATACATTGACCAAAGCTCCCATGTTGACTCTGCCTAAAAAACAAGTACCTGGAAATGCTCAGGGAAGTAAAATTGGCCAGCAGAAAATTAACCAAACCAAACCAGTCTAATGCAGTATTTCAAAAACCTTTGTTAGTCGCGCGCCTGTTTTTTTTATTCAAATAATTTTTTTTCACGCCGTCCTAACCTAAGTAAAAGTATGACTATTGGTATGTGAGCGATGGAAAAAAAAGTTTGTATATTTCGAGGCGCCCCTGTCAAAAGGTTGCGGCTACCCATAACGCCATGGCGCACAGTTTAGGAATCACTGATCTTATGGTTAACAGCACTATGACTGTCAGTCCAGCAAGAGCATGAGTGGCATATGAAGTTTCAGAACAGTGTGACTTTTGTGTGGCTGACCCGGTCGTGAACAGTCTGTCACAGATGTAACCTTGCTGTGTGCTAAACTCACCTTGCTGTTCAATTGTACCAGAGGTCAGAGGCATGACCACCTAGGCCAGCCGTAAAGGTGCTAGATGAGAATAATGGCATAGACGAGTGCAAAAGGTCCAAACGGCTTTAAAATGTGAGACAAGTGTTTCTTGAGATTAGCGGGAGACAGCAGCTTCACGGATACTGCAAGTCCCAAGCGTGGTTGGCCCCTGAGCTGATGGTGTCAGGTCAGGGCTCCTCAGTCTGTGAGAGAGTTCGGACGTTGGTCGTTGACTTTAAGTCGTTATCATGTGTATTATTTTATTCTGGTGAAAGTTTAGAATGTTCATTAGAATTTGGAATGCTCCAGTTGTGTGTATTTAATGGAGACAAGGCGTTGAGAGCCCAACACTTTATATTATCCTACTGCGAGTATGTGATCGTTCCTTGTCGGGTTCTGACTCAAGATTTTGTGTGCCGCGGGCAAGGTCTCTAGTCGGTTCAGGGATAGGAATCCTCGTTGGAGTCTGACTCCTGACTGCATGTCGTAGAGGCATAGTGTCGTTGGCATAGCCTCTAGCCAGTTATTAGTATAGGTTATTAGTGACCCGAAGTGTGGGCCTATAACCAAGGCGTTTATTAAAGACTACTGATGACCCCAGGAGTAGGCCCATAGGTTGAAGGTGTTTATGTTGTGGACTCACGTCAAGTCGAAGCTATGTGTCGCCCTTTCAGGATACCACCTTGGAAGTATACCAATGGGTATCTGGGAGTAGTAGATGGACATTAGTTCTGTAATCACCAATTCATCTTCACCGTCATAATGTGTTCATCAATAAAGAGACTGATGCACTATTATAGAGATAACTTTTAACGTATTGTTGTTGACACTGTTACCAGTGCTGGTGGAATGATGTGACTATGTGTAACTGTTAGCTAAGCACTCTACGGTAGGAAATCCAATTAGTCATTAGGCAATCGACTTGGGAACTTTCGTATATATATGGGGAAGCATTAATCATTCACCCCTTAGACACTTCGCCAGATATGCGGTCCATACCCCCCCCCCCCCCCCCGAACGGGGGTAAAACAAACGCCATTTCAAAGCTTCGCAAGCCACTCACAAAATGCTGGACTGGCAAGCAGGCGTCATACTGGACCTTCATTTGCCAATGAATTTCTATGTTTCATCCCTTTGCTGATCAAAAAACCCAATAAAGCTGCTTCTCTTTGGTGCATGTCAAAAGTGGAGTGGTTATCCATAAACTGTCGATTATGACGTCACCGTTTCCATCTGCACTGTGATATCACATGTTATAAACATTCTTGAAATCCTTAACAACAATACTGATAGGTTATAAGACAATGGCGTGGTTATTGTAAGTTCTACCACACTTTTAACATTTTCATTTGAAGTCCACTCGTGATACCCCGAATATGTAAGACTATAAGAAATTACATGAATGGCATACATATAACTGATACCTTGAATATGTGAGACTCTAAGAAATTACATGAATGGCATACATATAACTGATACCTTGAATATGTGAGACTCAAAGAAATTACATGAATGGCATACATATAACTGATACCTTGAATATGTGAGACTCTAATAACTGACATGAATGGCATACATATAACTGATACCTTGAATATGTGAGACTCTAAGAACTGACACGAATGGCATATATAACTGATACCTTGAATATGTGAGACTCTAAGAAATTACATGAATGGCATACATATAACTGATACCTTGAATATGTGAGACTCTAAGAACTGACATGAATGGCATATATAACTGATACCTTGAATATGTGAGACTCTAAGAACTGACACGAATGGCATATATAACTGATACCTTGAATATGTGAGACTCTAAGAAATTACATGAATGGCATACATATAACTGATACCTTGAATATGTGAGACTCTAAGAACTGGCATGAATGGCATACATATAACTTATACCTTGAATATGTGAGAATCTAAGAACTGACATGAATGGCACACATATAACTGATACCTTGAATATGTGAGACTCTAAGAACTGACATGAATGGCATATATAACTGATACCTTGAATATGTGAGACTCTAAGAACTGACATGAATGGCATATATATAACTTATACCTTGAATATGTGAGACTCTAAGAACTGACATGAATGGCATACATATAACTTATACCTTGAATATGTGAGACTCTAAGAACTGACATGAATGGCATATATAACTGATACCTTGAATATGTGAGACTCTAAGAACTGACACAAATGGCATACATATAACTTATACCTTGAATATGTGAGACTCTAAGAACTGACATGAATGGCATATATAACTGATACCTTGAATATGTGAGACTCTAAGAACTGACATGAATGGCATATATAACTGATACCTTGAATATGTGAGACTCTAAGAACTGACATGAATGGCATATATAACTGATACCTTGAATATGTGAGACTCTAAGAACTGACATGAATGGCATATATAACTGATACCTTGAATATGTGAGACTCTAAGAACTGACATGAATGGCATATATAACTGATACCTTGAATATGTGAGACTCTAAGAACTGACATGAATGGCATATATAACTGATACCTTGAATATGTGAGACTCTAAGAACTGACATGAATGGCATATATAACTGATACCTTGAATATGTGAGACTCTAAGAACTGACATGAATGGCATATATAACTGATACCTTGAATATGTGAGACTCTAAGAAATTACATGAATGGCATATATAACTGATACCTTGAATATGTGAGACTCTAAGAAATTACATGAATGGCATACATATAACTTATACCTTGAATATGTGAGACTCTAAGAACTGACATGAATGGCATACATATAACTGATACCTTGAATATGTGAGACTCTAAGAACTGACACGAATGGCATACATATAACTGATACCTTGAATATGTGAGACTCTAAGAACTGACATGAATGGCATATATAACTGATACCTTGAATATGTGAGACTCTAAGAACTGACACAAATGGCATACATATAACTTATACCTTGAATATGTGAGACTCTAAGAACTGACATGAATGGCATATATAACTGATACCTTGAATATGTGAGACTCTAAGAACTGACATGAATGGCATATATAACTGATACCTTGAATATGTGAGACTCTAAGAACTGACATGAATGGCATATATAACTGATACCTTGAATATGTGAGACTCTAAGAAATTACATGAATGGCATACATATAACTTATACCTTGAATATGTGAGACTCTAAGAACTGACATGAATGGCATACATATAACTGATACCTTGAATATGTGAGACTCTAAGAACTGACACGAATGGCATACATATAACTTATACCTTGAATATGTGAGACTCTAAGAACTGACACGAATGGCATACATATAACTGATACCTTGAATATGCGGGGCAAGCGGTGGAGCTTAGTTCCCTTCACAAGCAGCAAAGAAGGAGGTCCACATGCAGTAAGGTGATAGATGAACAGTTTAAACCACACCGAGGTCACCTGCAAAATCATCCACAAAACATCTGCTAAGTGCTGTTGATCATCATTTTGGTAACTACTCTCTATACCAGTGTTGGAACTGATATGTTTTTTCACTAGTTTTTCAAATGGAACAATGAGCATACTTTAGATCTTTTCTCCAGGCTATGCCGGTGTTGTGGGCAATGAACAGGCAGTAAATTGGCTGAATCTGCAATGGGTGGTGATACAAGACAGGGAAGATGTGGTCAAGGCCTTTGGGAACAAGCAATGGAATCAGTAGAGAAACAAGAATATTAATTGGCTGAATCTGCAATGGGTGGTGATACAAGACAGGGAAGATGTGGTCAAGGCCTTTGGGAACAAGCAATGGAATCAGTAGAGAAACAAGAATATTATGGCCTGGAGAACATGAGGCACCTGGGTGTAACTACAGGGTCTGGCCAGCTCACTACACTCACAGGAAAGGCAAGACGGACATATAACTAGATTGTGACCTGTGCCATCAGTGCTGGAACTCTGCACTGGCTGCTGAAGATGAGGACGGAGCACACATGGGAATGCCCCAAGTGCTGTGATGTAAATTCTTGACTCAACTTAACTAAACCAGTGTTCTTGAACTGTTGTGGTACATACTCTCTAAACCAGTGTTCTTCAACTGGTGGACCACATAAGTCAAAGTGGGTGGCCAAAAACGTCTGCCTAATCATGTAACATGGTAGGGTAGATAGTTAATCCTTCCCAGGACTGCACTCAGAATGGATCAGACAAGACTCCTCCATCAAGCCCGCACATGGACACTGGAAGGGAAAAGAAAACGGGGAAGACCAAGAGAGTCTCTGCGTAAAACCATCATCAGAGAAGGCTCAACTATGTGCCTAATGAATATCCAAGACCTAAATCAGGTGGCAACGAACCGCCAGACATGGAGAGCTATGACCTCTGCCATATACACCGCTTTAGCTCAAGAGGAAAGACTAACTAACTAACTAAGGATTGCTGTCTGTAACTGTAAGATTAACACCTCAAGACCATGGATGAACTTGCTAAGAAAGGGGCAAAATGTGAAAAGGAAGAGAATGCAGTAACAAACTTTGAGACGAAAAGGGCAACCCATTCTTTCAGAAGTGAACAGAATCTGGCCAGAGATGACTATCGCATATGTGACCGGCATGGGCTGGTCATTATTCTACGCCTCATGATGGGCTCCATCTAAGTAGTTCACCACTGTGCCCATGAGGGCTGTGTGTGCAGACTACAGAACATGTCCTGCAAGAATGTTCCTTGGACAGCCCATTAGGGAGGAATTGTGGCTTTCCAGTCCATTTTTTAGGGGAGAAAAAAGAACAGACTCAGTGCCCTTTAACAAGTATTTTGTAATGTTGAGTGTTGAATTATGAATCGACATCACAGCCCTCGGGACATTCCCATAAGTGCTCAGCCCCCCATCTTCAGCAGCAAGCGAAGAGTCCCAATTCCGATGGTACCAGTAATCGTCTGATTGTATATCCAACTCATCCTTCCCCTGAGTGTTGAGCTTTAGCCGGTTCCCCTGGTAATTCCTCACAGCGTCATTCTCCTCAGATCGTAACGATCTATCTGTGCCTCCACACTGTTCACCCGTTCCCAAAGGACCCTCACAATATCTAACTTGTCATACATCAATTCACCACCAAGTGTTGCAGAGCCAGCCAGTCTACTTGCCTGCTCATTTCCCATCACAACTGCATGACCTGAAGAAAAAATCCAAAGGATGCTAACTACCTGGGACCTCTGAAGTGATGCTTGCTGCTCTGCTCGAAGTATGCCTGTTTTCACCTTTCTCAACACGCTCTGTGAGTCAGTTAAATCCCAGCATGTGTTTACAGTCGATTCTTAAGCCAGCAGAAACTGCCTCCACCTCCATTTTCAAACTAAACGTTGTGATGTGATATATGCAAGGCTTTGCTGCACTAGGCAACGTCCATTCGCCTTTGCTATGAAACCCCATGCACTTCGCCTGCCCCTCAACACAGAGCCATCTGAATAGATAATCACATCATTTGAGCGGGAATTGTCATGAATTATTTGTTGAACATCTGATTCTGCAGCACCAGCTGGCCAATCTCTGGACTCATGACCTAACATGATTAGAACCCTACACAAGTATGATACTTGTTAGGACACAGTGACCCACTCCTTTCCTCACTCAAAATTATCACACCTGCACACGTCTAATTGTGTCTTCAGCTTACACCATCCAAAACCTTCCTCTTTTCAGTCTGTGACCCTTAGCTCTACCCAGGGTTTCATGCAGGAGGTGCTTCATGTCTGCAGCTACTCTGAGATATGGATTGGCCTGTAGAACTTTGAGCCTACCTGCAATACTAGGCAGTGCAAGTATATATCGCATACCTAATACCGGGGTATCTCTTGTACATCCCAGAATTACCCTCATGGCTTTATTCTGTATGCATTCGAGTTTTATCAGCTGACTCGTGGCGCGGTGATTTCGGTCACAGGCATGAGGGGAAGTTAAGTCTGATGTGATGTGTATAAGGAGATATTCCGTACCCCACTCGGGCGCCAGTCCTTCACTGTTCTGGTATTACGGAACCTCACGCAAGACTCCTGTTGCACGTCCCCGTCGTGCGCCACGGATAATGTCTCAAATGAGCATTAACAGAGTTGGCAGGGGATCTCGGAGCTGGCGGCCCCTAGAGGTGTAGTGTCCTTTCTGGCTCTCACCAGCCCGCCCCCAAACGCATGGGTGAAAAGTAACAAAACTCAAGGACTGCTTGCTAAATGTAACATCAAATGACAACTCTTGGTTAAAATTCGGGAGCGAATGGAAAACTGTGCTGCTGAGACTCAACCCTTACCGAGAGATTTACCCGCAGCCAAGACGAGTAACATCTCTTGTGGGCGACTTCTCGCAGCAAGATCCCACCTACGTACATCCTCTGTCAATCCTCAGTGTCGTCGTCACCGTGCTGAGGTAGACCATGGCAGCAACTATTCATATGCTGGCTTGAAAACAATGTCCGACAAAGTTACACCCCACGGCACACATGCAAGCTCAAAGTCCGACGATCATAACTCGTACCGATTAGGAAAAGTCTGAATGTCCGTATCCGCTGGTCCAACTCGCCCGAGTGTTGGGACCAAACAGGTGAAGCTACGCCTGACGCATTTTGCTTCCCCATTCTGTCGTGCTGAGGGCACAGCTGAAACAACGTTAAAGGTGTCTAACGTAAGATGAAAAAGAATGTACCTATTTGTGTGGCCACAAACGTCCTAGACCTGCGGGCTGCTCCCCCGCTGATCTCCGGAGAGCGCAGCCTTGTAGCGCGGGAAGCTCAATACACGGTTGTGAGGTTAAGCAGTCATGGGCAGGACGTGACGATTCCTTGGGTGAGCCCAGACCCAGAGCATCATGTGTCGGCTCTGCATTTATGGAAGCCTCCTTGGATGGCGGGGAATGCCCATGATCTGCCCCTGCCTTCCCTTGAGGGCTGAAAACTCTACATGGAGCTGCCTTAAGGACGACATGCCGGGGGCCACACTTGTTAAAAGTCAAAGAGGACACCACACAAATAAGGCAACATCTCGACCCACACAAAACAATGGCCACAGTCAACCTAGAAATAGGCTTGACGTCTTCCTCCGAAGTCGGAGTACATCTGCCGGAGAGGCGGGGAACGAGTACTGCAAACAAATAAGCCAGTAAAACGGATGTACACGCAAAACTCAGGTCAAGGTAAAAGCCAAAAGTCCATTTTGGACGAACAACCGTGACTTACCGCCGGAATTCACAGCCGGTGAACAAGAAGAAGAAGAAGAAGAATCAGCTGACTCTTTGATATAGTAAGCATTCCAAGTCCATAATCTATCACTGACAGGATCACATGCTGGAGCATTGTGAACAGCATTCTTTGTTCCATGTCAACTGCCTCCACGTGATCCTTATAGGACAGGCTTCTATCAAAAGTGATATCCAGGTACCTCAGTTTGTTTTCTCTTTTAATGTTACTGTTATTAACTGTGAGGCTTGGAACCTCAGTTCTTACAATTCTATTGTCTAGAGAGCACCACAAAACAGCTGCCTTTTCTGATAGGATGACAGTACCCATTTTTGCTCACAAGTCAGTCACTTTTTCTACAGTTGCCTGTAGCTCTTGGGATATCCGTTGTCCATCATTCCCTTGCCTACATGCAAGAACATCCTCAGCAAATGCCAATATCCTTCCAACACCTGGTGCTTCAAGTTCTGCAGTCTTGCTTGTATACACGTTAAAGAGCACCGGTGAAATTGCAGAACCCTGGGGTAGTCCCGGGGCTATATTACATAGTTCTGAGGTCCATGTACCCAGGCGTAGGGCAACCATATGTGAATGTAGGAAAGCTGGTATCCAGTTCACAAGCCAGGGAGAAACCTCCTTCTCCATAAATGCAGATTTTAAAATATCATATCTGACTCTACAATAGGCATCCTCAAGATCAAGTGCTGCCACAACTGTCTCCTGTCTGTTCTAGAACCCTTCATAAACATCAAAAGCAAAAGTAGCTGCATTAGACCCTTCCGTGGCCGGTAACTAACTAAACCTTTTGGCAACAGTTCTTCCCTTTCCAAAAATATCTTTAGTTTAACAGCAATAATCTTCTCTAGCACTTTGCCAAAAGTGATTTGTAGGGTGATGATCCTGGAACCGCTGAGTCTTGAATGATCTTTGCCTGGTTTTGAATGAGAAATCAGGTTGCTGTGTACCCAATCCTGGGGTACTGAAGCTGTTCTGATGCTCTGTTAAAGTGAAATGCCATCTCTCTCAAGTCTTCATCACCCATGCTCTTCATGTGAGCATACCTCACTCTGTCTAGCCAAAGGCAGTGTCTTTTGCTTTTTGCAATACATAATTTATATGCTTTTTTTTTATTAATAAATAAATAAGCATTTTGTAAATGGCAACCAATGAAGGGTTCACTAAAATCGGAAGTGATTAGTGAGAATTATCATCGCAGCACTTCAGACAGATCCACAGGTGCACTGATCTCTTCCTCAAAAGCTCCTTAAGCGTAAAATGCCTGATGACACCTGTTGTGTGTTGATTAATCAAATGTCTTGCCCGCGGTGAGATTTTCCTTTCTTGCAGTTCCAGGTTTCACTCCCACGTCCATCAGCGAAGATGGGGATACAGAGTCATGCCCTTTGCTGTATTCATATTCACAGTAAGTGCTATGCATGACATTGATAATACTGCTTCTGTCCAGTACCAGACCAGCCATTCAGATGTGTTGAGGAGAAAGCTGCAGGCACTGCACAGCAGTCTGTCTGTAAAGAATAACACATGTCAATAGCCCTGCTGGATGTGTGGGGGGAAGGAAGAAGAAGTCAGAAGTCAACAGTTGTGCTGTGGGAACTTTCTAAGAGTTGCCTTACCTCCGGTATAGCTGGACCGATATGTTGTGGTGTACAGCTGCTCACTGGGCGGATCTCCTTACTCAGAGGTGCCATAGAGACCAGAAGGCTGCAATTCAAAGCCTGTCATGAATAATTATGGTTCACATGTGTTTGTATTACAAATACAAAAACTGTCCCTCACATTTAAAGACCCAAGTAATAATCTTGTTAAGTGGTTGAGTTAGGAACTGACATAACAGTCCTCATTATTCTCATAAGCACTTCATCCCAGTATTCAGCAGCCAGCACAGAGCTCCAATATTAATGATCCCAAACCCAGGCTGATCATATATTTGTCTTGCCTTTCTTCTGAGCCAAGAGTGTTGATAAGGTCCTCTGGTCTGTCCACACTGCATCCTTTCCCAACTGTTGTGATCTGTTCGCTCCTCTATGTTGCTCATGTGCTCCCTAAAGCCCTTGACCACACCTGCCTTGTCATTAATCAATTCACCACCGAACAAGCATACCATAAATTAGGGGTTGGCTAAAATCAAATGTGCTGGGCTGAAAAGCACCGATGCTGCAGCTTAGCTATAAAACACAAGGTGTCAACCACCCATTTAAGGTTGATGGCTGAAAAAGAAAAAATGGCTAGGTCAAGCCCTTGTGTTACCCAGTCTCATATCTTCCTCCTCTTCAGCATTTCAAGCCCTTAAACTCCATTACTGTAGATAATACATGCCTCAATGTCTGGTGAGAGTGATGCAGCGGGGAGTGATGAGGGGATCTGGCCGATGCTTGACACTCAGTGGAAAGGTAAGACAGATGTATAATGAGAATGCTATTGGCGTCATTGGTATTGGAACTCTGTGCTTTCTGCTGAAGATGGAGATGAAGCGCTTGTTGGAATGCCCCGAGTGCTGTGATGTCGGCTCTTCAATCAACTCAATATCTCTGTGATTGGCCTTCTCCTTCCAGCTGGTGACTCCTAAGTGTTTATATTATCTCTCCACTGTCTTCTTGGTCTGCCTCATAATCTACTCTCAAACAACTATTTTCTGCTGTTTTTGTTGCTGTTTTTTGACATTATCTCTGCATGCCCCAACCATCACAGTCTATCAGTCCTTATGATGCTGGTAACTGATGGTGATTGAACCAGTTGCTGCTTCCCATGCTCCACAATTTTCCTCTTTGATGGATCCACAAAAGTCATGCAACATGGCCATAAGAGATTAACCTTAGAATTTCAAGGCAAGTAGGAAACGGGCCATATTATCTTGTTTTTCTTTTTAGCATTCACTGGCTGTCAACTCTAGCAAAAAGTCCTGGTTGTTCGTCCACTCCTGGACATTGGTTTTGCTCCAGAACTTTTACGTTTTGAGTGCACACCCATTTTACAGATCTGGTTTATTTGTGTGCAGACTGTTGGTTCCTTGGCTGTTGCACTCTGACTTTAAAGAAAACGCTTTTGAAGAATGTGGAAGGTTGGGGGCGGTGGGGCTATTCTGTTTCTCTAGAATGGAGCCCTGGAACCCACACGCAGATAATCTGGCCACATTATGTCTTGGGTGATAAAGAATAACCGAACAAATAATCTCAACTGCATTCCAAACACTATTTTTTCTTCTTCTTTCTATCCCCCAAAGGAGCATAGGCCCTCAACCAAATCATGTCAAGCCTTTCTATCCTTTGCTTTTGCAGGCAGCTCAACCCACGTCCTCCCCATCTTTTTAACTTCACTCTTTACCTTCTCTCCTTTTGTGCATTTTTTTTTTGTTTGCCTTAATTTTTTTGCCCCTGTGAGTTCTAGTGCAAAGACATTCTAGTTATACTATTATGACGTTTTCTCGTCTTGTTTTGTCTTGGCTTATCCAACACAAGCATCATTTCTCCATCTCTTCGTCCACTGGAACTTGTTTAGTTCTCTCCAAAAGCTAAACATTATTCGATCACACCTTTTAATTCCCTCTATTCTGCACAGGCACCAATTAATGAATGTTTGTAGTTTATTAGGAATTGTTTCAGTTGTACTCCATATTTCCACTCTATACAGCAATACTGATTTAAAGTTAGAATTAAAAATGTTAAGTTTAATATTAGTTTTTTGTCTTTTGACCTCCACAAATTTCCAAATGCGTTTTGAAACTGAGTGTATTTGTACTTGTATTACTCGGTTATACTAATAGGATTTGTCCCCCCGTATTCCTTTGTGCCTTGTCTAATATCATATATCATCAAGATAAAGCTGTGTTAACTATCACAATGATATCTGGACACTAAATTATCAGTTGCTGATGACTGTTTCTTTTATGTTATGGGATACTCTGATTACTGTGGTTGCTTGGCATTTTTTGTAATGAACTTCTCTTTTTATCATACTGTTTTTGTTTTTTAACTGGGAAGTAGGAGGGGTCTTGCTTTATATTCAAGGAAGGTGCCAACTGAAACAAGTTGAAAACCACTGGTCTCCATAATGATGACAAGATAATGTTTTTTGTCACGCTAAAATCATTGGATCTGTTCACGGTTGTCATAGCGCGGAAATTAGGTTCCGCACCGGCGCGCCGTTTCATTCATAAATCTTTGACTGCTCTGGGGCGCATGGGTGTGCGCTTAGTCTCGATGATTTCCGGGGACAACACTGCTGACATGATGTCGCCGAGTGTCACAGGCCGAGAGTCAAAGAAGATGTAAATGAAAGGTCAACCTCACAACCACCGTGAACCGACCCCTGCTGCTGAAAAGTCCAAGAAGCTATGAATGAAATTTTCGCGTCATAACAACCATGAACAGATCCAAATCATGTTTACCTGTAATTCTTATTCAGAACTCTGGATCTAGTTTCTGGATCCAGCCCCAGCAAACTCTCACATCTCAGTAAATCGATGCCCTGCCCTCCGCTCGCCACAACTCCCTCAGAATCCTCCACCAGCTCCCGGTTATGTCTCAAAAACCGCACAGTGTCTCTCAGAATTAGGGCATGATCAAAGTAACGGCGAGCCTCTCCCTCAGCATCTGAACCCACCTGTGAAATTTACATTTGATCATTTAACTTGCACAGCTCATTGAAATAATAAATTATATAAAATGTCACTTTTAGGATGACCCCTCTTTCAGTACCAGAAGATGTGGCAGCAAATGGTCAGGAGGAAAAATTATGAGTACATCCCACTAGAAAAAAAAATGCAGACAAGAAAATCTGGCCACTGTGGAGGCAGAAGTGCAAACCTTGATCTTTGAGAATTCTCTAGAGGGGGGATGCTGTCATTTTCACAGATGTGTCTGTGGCTCGACCTGTGAAAAGCTTATGGGTTTCTACAGCTCAGGTTGGAGTTAGAATTGTGAAGCAAGATTCTGTTCCGGTTGCCTTGATCACAAGTAGTATGACTATGGAGGTCATGGCAGAGACCAAGGCAATAATATCGCTGGAGACCCACGCAGAAATGGGCTGGGTTTGAAGACAGTGGCTGAAGTCTCTGAAGGGATTGGGGCTGACAAATATCAGTTTCACATTCATGCTAGGGTATGCAGATGTGTAAGGAAATTAACAAGCTGATAAAGCTTGCAGGTAAAACTACTGTGGAGGGTGGACAAGTTAGGGACGAGGCCGATATTCTGAATGGTTTATGGGAAGTAAGAGGTTTGCGAGAACCAAGTGATGACTGTGAAACTGCAACCATGACCAGACTGCAAGAACCAAGTGATGACTGTGAAACTGCAACCATGACCAGACTGCAAGAACAACATTTTTAAAGAGGAGTGGCCAGAAAAGAGAATTATGCAGGAAGTCAAAGAAGAATAAGAAACCAACACAGAATGCGAGTCCTCAGCCACTACACACTGTGGGATTTGCTGAGGAGGGAGTCGGAACATTAATGGACTGAACGGTTCGATGTGCAGCCAGGACAATCTGTCAACCAACTAACTAACTAACTGGGAATACTAAAAATAAGAGATTTATCACAGTGGATATAATCACTTGAGTTGCCAAATTTCCTGAAAGCTTAGACCAAATTTAAAATGTTAGAGAACACATTATTTTTTTTTTTGGTTGTGATTCACGAAGAGGATTGAAAGAGTTGAAGATTTGGTATATTGTTAAGCTAACAGACAATAACAGAAAAAAATTAGACTGGTAATACTGAGATAGATATGGTATAAATTAGATCTGGCATACTGTTAAGATAACAGACAATAAATAATGAAATAAATAATTCTGATAAGATAAAATGACATGTGATACTCTGGTAAAATGACAGATAGTTATAATAAATAAGGGAAAAAGTCACACTTTTCTTCTTTACATCTTTTTTTTTTACCGCTTCGGGTGTTGAGGGAGATATAAGGTCCTGCTTCATGCTTTTCTGGCTGCTTCAACCGATGGCTGGCTGTTTCTCTGATGTTATCCTTCCATCTTGTTCTTGGTCTACGTCTTGCTTTACATCCCTCTCCTCTTCTGGTTTATGCCTTGAATGATATAGCATCTCTCAAGTGGGCAAACCATTTGTTTTGCTGTCTTTCTATGTAATTTAGAATTGGTTCTGTGCCGACTTTTTCTGGTATGACCTCATTCCTGATTTGATCTCTTCTGGTCACTCCTACAGCCTTTCTCAGACGCTTCATTTCCATTGTTAATGTTTTGTTGTGAGTGATGTCTGGCACTGGTAGCATAGGGTGGGAATGAATATGCTTTGTATGTCTCTTTGTGCTGACTGGGATTGCCTTATGCTGTAAGAGGAGGGCTAGCTGTCTCAATACTTGGCCTGCTTTGCTGTATCGAATGTCATGGGAAAGTCATTCTGATAATATTAAATGACACCTGGTAGTTAAATCATATTTCTTTTACCTGTTAGTAAATATAAAGAAACTTGAACATTCTGACCAACCTTTTCTAGTTCACTAAGAAAGCTGTCCATAGATTCATCACTCAGTTTTCCAACTTCAAACATTGTTACAGCATGACTCTTCAATCCCTGAAAGCACATTAGGAACAATCACTCAGTTTTCCAACTTCAAACATTGTTACAGCATGACTCTTCAATCCCTGAAAGCACATTACGAACAATCACTCAGTTTTCCAACTTCAAACATTGTTACAGCCTGACTCTTCAATCCCTGAAAGCACATGCTGATATTATTAATGCCCTCAGAGAAATGGGAAGGATAGAGGACTTTGGGGGCAGTGAATCCTCATCACTCGCCAGAATGGCAGTCTTGGGAATTAAGATCAGCACAGCAAAAAACGAGACGCCACCAGAAGACTTGTTAATCAACATAGAACTGGTACTATTAGCCATTGGACGTTGGGATTCATACTGAGGGGAGGATCTGGGCACCTATGGACATGTCCGGAGTGCAATGATGATAACCAAACTAACTAACTAAGATTTATATATACACCATTACTAGTTTTCTAGTAAAAGCACACAAAACTAAAGGATTTGGATTCTGCACTTGATACCCTTCGTTAAGTTAGAATTAGAACTACAATGACATGTAAAGAAAGACAATGATGAATTTCAGAAAGACATTCAATAACAGATCAAACAGACTGGAGGGAAAACAAAGTAACAGATCGATTTATGTATTTAGTTAGCGACTGTGATTGCCAAGGCAATACGAGAGAAGAAATAATGATATGCTTACGCAAGGCAACAGCGCTTTCAAATGTCTGAACAAAATATGGAACTCAAAATTGTATCGTTCTAACACCAAGTTATGTATTTTTAATTCTAACATTATTCCAGTTTTAACTCTTTGAGTCCCAAGGAATGCATCATACATTAATAGGTTACTGCCTAGAAGCCCAATGAACGCATGGTGCGCCGATTTTACATCTCTTTTGACTACCCCTTGGGCCTGTGATGCTAAACCCTCTGAGACTCAAAGAGTTAACATATGTCATTGAACACTGGAAAACCACTAAAAACATGTAAAGAAAATTAAATGCATCTGAAACAAATGCTCAAGGAAACTGACAAATATTAAACTGATGAATTCAAGAAAGGTGAAGGAATAAAAGAAATGGCTGGATACGCAGTTTGTATCACCAGTTTTCAGACAAAGAAGATGGCACTACATCGGGCACACCATGAGGAGAAATGACAAGGGAATCACTAAGCAGACACTGAAATGGGAAAACAAATGGAATAAGGAAACAAGTACATCCAAGAGAAAACTTCGGATAAATGTTGAACAGAGAGGTTGAAGGTGCTGGACTGGATCCCATCCTTGACATCGAAAGGACTGTAAGGGATAGAATGGAAATGGGGACTAGACTTGGAAACCAATGTGCATGACGATGATGAGGTAACAGCACATTAAATTTACTGACAAATGTGTTGGCTGCCCCATGACAAAATTACTAATTTATTGCTATCATCATCATCATCATGGAGTAGAAGTCCTTGCAGATTGATGCTCTTGTCATGGTCTCATGGAAATTCTCATATTTCATAAGCCAATTTCTCTACCTCAGTTTTCAGATTATCATTTTAGTAGTAAAGACACTTCTCTAAGCTTTTTTCTTTCTTTCAGGAACAATCACCATCATCATGTAGCAGGTCCTTTGCAGAACATCGCTCTCATCACGGTCTTCCTGAAAGAAACTCGGTCTTTCGCCAGCTCTCCCACCTCATGTTCTTTTATAATCAAGGAGTCACTTACATTCTGTGCCCATCTTCGTGTTGGTCGGCCCCTGCCCCCTATTTCCTGGTATGATGCCTTTTGACCATACCATTCTATTATGTACTTTCTAAGCCACTGCCATGTCAAATATGGCGACAGTATTTCAGTTGCTAGCACATGATTATTAAGCCAGTTTCAGTTGCTGTTTAGGTCTTGTAAAATGTCAGTTTTCTTCAACTTGATCCACAGTATTCTAAGAATTCAATGCATGATTTTAAGGACGTACATCTGTGACACTTACAGGAGAAAGATTCCCCATCATCAGAAATGCTGTCAAGGTTGAGTCAAACAGAAATGCTATTCTCTTGATTTGACCGGAAGTTTGTGACCCTAAATCTTGAACAAATGATACAAATAAAGAATGATCATTGCATGCCATGCCAGTGTCTCTCTCTCTCTCTCTCTCTCTCTCTCTCTCTCACACACACACACACCTAAACTCCCTCCCCCCCAATTTTTCACCCACTTCTGGCCTTTCGTCTTTTACAGACACTGCTTAAATGTGTGCAGACTGTTGGTTCCTCAGTTCTCAGGCAAATGCACTCCAACTTTGTGAGAAATGCACACAAAAAGTTACCCTTTATATAAGCTTGTTTTAGGGGGTAGTGTGTCTCATTTTTTCCCCATCCAAAATTGAGCCCAGAACCCACACACAGATCCATGCCAATAAAATGTATATAATCATGGCTCAGACATAAAAATTTTAAACAATAAATTTACAAAAATAGTGCAATATAGAGTCATTTGAGGAAAATCAGTGTGGTGTTGTTATGAAGAGTTGGCTGCAATGAATCTCTACCTTTCTATTTTTCTTGCCTTGGCTGCACCCTCTTACATTGCTATTTGTCAATCTCCCAACATTAATCTACCGCTTGAATCATTGTCTACCTACTGCTCACCTACTGTCGACTTTACATAATGTTTTTATAAGAGTCTTTGGCGCTCCTTTGAATCATTCCCCAAAATGGCGGCATGCCACATTCTGGCCATAAAATATCCAAAAATATCCGAACGACGGTGTTTGCGTATATTTAAAATACGGACTTTCTGCCAAGGAACAAATCGCGGCAAAACTAGGATTACTTGACAATCAATATCAACATTTGCACAGGGTACTAGTAGCAGACGATAAATACCGACCGTTGACAACAATTTCGAGCGTTTCTGCAGACGATACTAGCAGACGATATTAGCGACCGTTGACCAATTTCGAGACATAACAGACGATGAAAGCCGATTAGCAATACTGTGTTCTTCCGATTGGAGGATTTAGCAGCGGTAGATGTCAGACTTGTTGGCATGCGCCAAACGCGATTAAACTCATCGCCGAGTGTATCCCCCGCGCCGCTACGCACGGCGCGGATGGGGGCTAAACTAGGTGCCTGGGACTCACGAGTACAGTAATTGGAGGAAGTTGCAGGAGATGCGGTAGCTGCCGCTCGTGAGTCCCAGCGGCTTCCGGTTTAGAAATGGCAGCGTGAGGACGTGTTTGCGGCGACACACGATTTTATTCTAAAATTTTCACTTAATCGGTGTTTTTCTCTTGATAACAGAGTGCGATTATTACTAATTCATTGACGATGGATATTTTCTTGTTCGTGGATACAAGCATTATGTGGTTTAGGGGTAATTCCGATAATGTAACCGCGTAGGAGCCACGCTCCCATTATAAACATGGGAGTCCACGGGTAAGACCCCAGTCTACTCTAGCATATCAAGGTGCTGAAGTCGGAGGCAACCAGCCAGGAGGCGCACCACAGCAATCAGGATGCCACGCACAAATCAACAGGGAATATTTCTATATCTGCTAATAAGTTTGATTTCCACCATGAGACCCACTCACGTACACGTGGTTCGATTTACCGGCCTATGACAAGAAGAAAGAGTCCAGCTTCAAATACTCGAAGCCTCCCCCTCATGCCCCGTAGAACCAGAAAAGCAGAAAATACAGCTAGCTTTAAAATAATGCACTGGAACGCGGAGGAAGTACATACCAAGAAATTAGAATTAGAAAACGTCTTGAACGAAGAGAAGATACATGTATGCTGCCTACAAGAGACGTATCTCAAACAAGATATGGCCTTTAAGATCAGAGGCTACCAGTGTTTCCGATCTGACCGCACAGACAGGAGAAAAGGTGGAATTCTTACCCTGGTCAAAAATAACATCCTTGCGGGCCGGATTGAAACATACATGGAAGGTGCTGAGTATCAAACTCTTGAGCTCAAGTTAGAAAATACAGATTTACATCTGACCAACTATTACTGTCCGAGCGACCGCCCTCAGGCACTGGATACTGTACTAATAAATGAAAAAATGATCATTTGTGGGGATTTTAATAGCCATTCCCAAAGTTGGGGCTACGATCATATGGACCAGAGAGGAGAGAAACTAGAGGACTGGCAGGATGAGAATAGGTTCATCCTCGTAAATAAGCCAACCGACCCACCAACCTTCTACTCTAGAACATGGCATACCACCTCGACACCAGACCTAGCCTTTCACTCAGCAGACATGGAACTGAATATTACCAGAACTGTCGGGAAGCAACTAGGAGGCAGTGACCACCTGCCAGTCTTTCTAACTATCGAAAGCCAGTATGTAAGAGAGAGCAGCACACTGCCAAGGTGGAATTTTAAGAAGGCAGACTGGAAGTTATATCAGCTTCGCACAAATGTTCTGCTGGAAAATCTTAACACAGATAATGACGTAGAAAAAGTAGTCCAAGAGTTGAGCAAACACATACTGCAGGCAGCCCTAGAAGCAGTTCCAAGAGGTGCGCGTAAACAATACAAACCGTACTGGAATTGCGATCTGGAGCAACTGCACAACAATATGGAAAACAGAAAGAAAACAGGCTGAGACCAGACCTTGTCAAGAGCAGTTTAACAACTACCAACATTCAAAGGCCAAATTTCAAAGAGCCAAACTGCAGGCTAGACGGAGAAGCTGGCAGGAAAAGACAAAGTCCCTAAACTTTGAAAGAGACACAAGGAAGTTGTGGAGGTTAATTAAGCAAATTAATGATGAGAATACAGGGAGAAATGGTTATATTGCACTGTGCAAAGAGGGAGCTATCCTAACAAGAAAACAGGCAGCTGACCACTTTGCAGATTCCTTTGCAGAAGACAGCAACATTAATGTCAGCCCAGAGAAACAGCGAGAGGTTCAAGAAAACAAACAACATACAAGACAAAAAGATATAATTCCTGAGGCACTGGTGGCAGCATTTACATCCAGCGAGTTAGAATTAGCAATATCAAAGCTGAGAATGGGAAAATCACCTGGAACTGATGGAATCACCAACGAAATGATCAAGAACCTTGGAACAACTGCCAAAATAAAGCTGCTACAGATCTTTAATCATTGTTGGACCAGTGGCAAAGTTCCTCAAATATGGAGAGAAGCAATCACAATACCTTTGCTTAAACCAGGAAAGGACAGTTCTGATGCCTCCAGCTATAGACCGATCAGTCTTACCAGCTGCCTCTGTAAAACAATGGAACGTATTGTCAACCTTAGACTCCAATGGTACTTGGAAAGTGAAAACATTTTCACGCCGCAGCAGGCAGGATTTAGACAGTGCTACTCCACAGAAGACCAGACAACTTACCTTTCACAAGAAATTGAGGATGCCTTCCAGGAAAAGAAGCTAGTGCTAACGGCATGGATAGATCTGAAGAAAGCCTTTGACAAGGTCTGGAAAGAAGGTCTACTGAAGAAACTGAGAGACTGCAGGGTGAATGGGAGTATGTACAAATGGGTCAAAGCATACTTGTATAACAGAAGATCCCGAGTACAGATAGATGGACTTAAGAGCAAGAAAGTTTTGCTGCGCCATGGCGTCCCACAAGGAGGTGTCCTGTCCCCCACACTCTTCCTAGTCTATATCAACGACCTGCTTTCTGAACTACCCCATGGAATTAAAGCTGCAATGTATGCTGATGACTTGGTACTCTGGTGTACAAATGAAAATGCGACAGTGGCCACCAGACTGCTACAAAGAGCCATAGATGCAATGGCTAAATGGGCCGACAAATGGTGTGTCAGCATCAACATAGGCAAATGCAGCACCACTCTCTTTACCCTTTCTCCTAAACAAAAATCAGGCGCCATGCACATAAATGGAGTACCCCTGAGAGAGGATAAGGAGCCCACATACCTCGGCGTAACGTTTGATGATAGATTAACATGGAGAAAACACATCAACAAGGCAGCAACCAAAGCCAGAAGGAGGGTAGCCATTCTGAGAAAACTAAGTGGAACCACATGGGGTGCTAGCGAGAAAATACTTAGAAAAGTTTACCAACAAAGTGTTCGACCACATCTTAAATACGGATCAACAGCATGGAGTTCGGCATCAAAAACCACATTGCAAGAATTAGACAAAGTGCAAAATCAAGCACTCAGAGTTACCACAGGCAGTATGAAATCAACACCTATAGCTGTGATGGAGAAAATGGGGATGACCCAAGCACTAAGTGAACGCAGAGACACCAAGATGTTTTTACAAGCAGAAAAGTTTCTTAGTATGCCCAGTCACCCTATGAATGAAAGATTCAAAAATTTAGCTTTGGGACGACTAAAGAGAAGTAGTTTTATCCACCAGGCCAAACGGCTCGGCAGACAAACCACTGATTTACCTGCAACTGATAGATCCTTAAATGCTGTCCCAGAACGGACCCCCTGGAGAGAGGAGTATAAGTTTCCAATACACATCAAGACTGAAGTGAAAGGGATATTTGACAAGGAAGAACAAAACAGTGTGCAGCGCAAAACAGCCACCCTCAGTTTACTTGATGATGAATACCCGCAGAACCTTTGGGTCCGTGTTTACACAGATGGGTCAGCAGAAAGCGCAGTCAGAAACGGAGGTGCGGGAGTGTACATTGAGTATCCTAATAATACCAGGGATACAGCCAAATTACCAACGGGAAAGCACTGTCACAACTATGATGCAGAAGTTCAAGCCATCAAGATAGAGGTAGAGAAACTACTAAACACAGGGTATTTTTCACAACCAGTGGTATTCCTGACAGATGCAAAAGCAGTACTTCAGTCACTCCAGTCTGGAAAATTACCAAGCATACGGACACTATTATCCGAACTAGGCAACCGCTGTAAATTAGTAATGCAGTGGATACCTTCCCACTGTGGAGTTCCCGGAAACGAAAAAGCTGATAAACTAGCTAAGGAAGGTGCAACTGAAGAACAACCTGACATACCAGTCTCTTATCAACAGAAGAAGAGAATGATCAAATCAATCAGAATGCCACCGAAACTGGCACAAGATGATTACCATATTATGGACAGACCAGAGCAAGTTATTATCCTTCGCCTTAGAACAGGGCACAATAGACTTCGCTCCCACATGTACAACAAATTTAAGATTGGCCAATCGGCCATGTGTACTTGTGGACTGGCACCTGAAATAACAGATCACATCCTTCAAGACTGTCCCATATTCAACGCTTTCAGGCAAAACATTTGGCCAAAAGAGACACTTGTGGAAGTCAAACTTTACGGGCCGCTTAGTGAATTACAAAAGACAGTGAAATTCATACAAGAGACGGCTTTGCAGATATAGACAATTTATTTCATGCGAACGAAAGAAGAAGAAGTGAGTCCCAGCCATCTAGTTTAGCTCCCATCCGTGCAGCGCGTAGCAGCAAGGGGGATACGATTGGCGGTGAGGCACACTCGCAGAAGCAGGTCGACAAGCAACGTATCGCCGAGACCCTGTCAGAGCATTTGTTTCGTTATCCGGAGCCTGCACATATATTTTTAATAGAACTGACCCGCATTTGGATATTTTTGGATATTTTATGGCCAGAAATTGGCCAATTTAGCTTTCTTTCGAACGCCATCATATTAAAGCTGCCATTTTGGGGAACGATTCAAAGGAGAGCAGAGTCTTTTAATGTGGTTGAAAGATTTTTCATGGTATGATAGAATAACTAATGTAGAACTTTGGGAGAGAACTAAACAGGCTCCGGTGGATCAGGAAGTGAGGAAAAGACGCTGGCATTGGATAGGGCACACACTGAGAAAACAGGAGAACAGCATTACTAGAATGTCTTTGCATTGGAACCCACAGGGGCATAGGAATAAAGGAAGGCCAAAAAACACATGGAGAAGAGAGCTGGAGAACGAGGTTAGAAAGACTGGGAGGACATGGGGAGAGCTCCATGCAATGGCGAAGGATAGAATGACTTGGCGTGAGTTGGTTGAGGGCCTATGCTCCATTGGGGGATAGAAAGGCAGAAGAGAGAAAGATTTTTCTTGTCACTGGGTTTTTTCAACAACCCCCACCCCCTTTTTTCACTTCCAGTCTTTTTATAAACTATTTTTTGGTTTTGTTTTTGTTTCCAAGAAAGATAATCTATTCTGCTGTACATCAAAATCTCCTAGGCCACAGTTTTACTTTCTTTTTAATTGCTTCTCGCCATTAGTAAGTCTGATCATGTATATAGTCTTTACTGTTTACCACCTTTCAGGGCAGTGCAGGAAGAGGTGGCCAGAGAAAAATGTCATGAACTGTGCAGGTTCAAGTGTTTTTTGAAAGAAAAAAAAATTACATCTCAAAAACTCCATCCCCTTACTGAGGATTCAGAGCTAGGTTTTGTCAATCAGAACACAGGTTCTAACTATTTGGGTCACCATTCCTCTTGGCATAACTTCTTATAACACACTTAGCAGGAAACAAGTCATCTACAACTTACGTTCTTTGGTCATGCCATAAGGAGAAGAAAAATGGCATTTATCATGACGGTGAGAAAGTTGGGAGAAAAACAAAGAAAGAATGTTGTATGTTGAATTAAGAATCAACATTGCAGCACTCAGGACACTCCCATAAGTGCTTAGTCCCCATCTTCAGCAGCAAGCGAAGAGTTCCAATTCCGATAGTACTAGTAACCGTCTGATTGTATATCTGTCCCATCCTTCCCCTGAGTGCTGAGCATCGACCAGATCTCCTGGTAACTCCTCGCAGCGCCATTCTCCTTAGACCGTAATGATCTATCTGTGCCTCCGAACTGTTCACTCGCTCCCAAAGGGTTCTCACAAAATCTAACTTGTCATACATCAATTCACCACCAAGTGGTGCAAAGCCAGCCAGTCCATCTGCCTGCTCATTTCCTAACCCATCAGCATGACCTGGAGAAGATATCTAAAGGATATTAACCTTCAAACCTTTCTCAACATGCTCTGTGAGTCAGTTACAATCATGGCATGTGTGTAAAAAAAAAAAAAAAGAAAGAAAGGACACAAAGCGAGAGGTTGCTGGACAGTCTGACATCACAGCTTGGAAGATCATCTGAATTGATTGAAAGTACATGCTACAGAAGGTTGTGGATAGACATGACTGCTAAAGCTACACAGCATGGACTATGGAAGATCATCTGAACTGACTGAAAGTACACAAGACAGAAGGTTGTGGATAGACATGACTGTCAAGGCTACACAGCATAGACTATGGAAGATCATCTGAGTTGATTGAAAGTACACAAGACAGAAGGTTGTGGATAGACATGACTGTCAAGGCTACACAGCATAGACTATGGAAGATCATCTGAACTGACTGAAAGTACACAAGACAGAAGGTTGTGGATAGACATGACTGCTAAAGCTACACAGCATGGACTATGGAAGATCATCTGAACTGACTGAAAGTACACAAGACAGAAGGTTGTGGATAGACATGACTGTCAAGGCTACACAGCATAGACTATGGAAGATCATCTGAGTTGATTGAAAGTACACAAGACAGAAGGTTGTGGATAGACATGACTGTCAAGGCTACACAGCATAGACTATGGAAGATCATCTGAACTGACTGAAAGTACACAAGACAGAAGGTTGTGGATAGACATGACTGCTAAAGCTACACAGCATGGACTATGGAAGATCATCTGAACTGACTGAAAGTACACAAGACAGAAGGTTGTAGACAGACATGACTGTCGAGGCTACACAGCATGGACTATGGAAGATCATCTGAGTTGATTGAAAGTACACAAGACAGAAGGTTGTGGATAGACATGACTGCCAGAGCTACACAGCATGGACTATGGAAGATCATCTGAGTTGATTGAAAGTACACAAGACAGAAGGTTATGGATAGACATGACTGCCAGAGCTACACGACATGGACTATAAGAAGAGTTAGTCTACAACAGCTTATTTTAACTGCCGCTACTAATACACTCATAATATTTAACATAATATAACATAACCCTTGACCCATTAGAGTCGTGGAGGTGTATTGACGGAAGCACTGGCAAATAAAACCCGCCATCTTTCTCTGTCTTCTGCTTGATGAATAAGTGTGTGATAACTTAGTTCTGTCCATTTCTTGATGTTGTCATTCCAGGTTCTTCTTTGCCCTCCTCTTCTTCGACTACACCAACAATGTTCCGTGAAGTAGTCTTTGCAATCAAATCATGTATCACCACGGGCCCAAACCAAGTTAACTTGCGATGTTTCAACACTGCCAAGAGAGGCTCCTGATGTCCCGCAAAATTGTATATTTTGTCTCTGACATATTTATTAGTTTTGTGTTCTAAATAACTAATTCGTAAAATGCTTCTGTTGGATTTACATTCGAAAGCCTGAATCCTCTTTTTTATTTATACATTTAGCCACTTTCAAAACCAGGTATGTCATTATGCACAAATATGGATTTGAACAGAACTCACATTCACCTAAAGTGGAGTCCAGTCCAACAACGCCACCTGTGTTGCCATCATCGTTGACCGATGTAGACTTGCTCATCTCCCCTGCTGCGTCCAAGTGCACTGAGCTACTCAAGTCAATCAGCAGTGTCCTCTCTTCATTTACACTGAAAGTAGGAGAAGTGAATAAAAACACTTAACCCTTTCTACAATGTGACAAACGAAGGAAACATGTGTTAGCAGTCCATAACTTCCTCCTCTTTTTTGTGTTCACCCTTAAAAGCGTGCCTGGCGTGTTGTGCTGTGGTTTACAGCTAGGCTGTGATATCTGTGCCTTAAGGCCCAACACATCCGTTTTTAGTCAACCATTAATACTTCACCTTTTATGACATGCTTATTAAGGGTCAGTAAATCTATTCTTTTGTCTCCAAAAATGGGGTCTTAGCACCTACACAGAGGGGAGACTAAGACAATCAGCACTAGCAAATCAACAAGTTTCTTCTTCTTCTCAAAGTCCATACCGTGTGGCATTGGTTGTCATGTCTTTCCACAATCCTCTGTCTCATGTACTTTCAATCATCTCTGACAAAGATGATCCTCCATGCCATGATGTCAAACTGTCCAGCATCTGTTCTCTCGGTCTCCCTCTGCCTCTCCTCCCCTCCAACTTTACTAGTGATGTACTCCAGTTTCCTTCTCCTCTTCACATACCCAAAGAATGTAGATTGTCTCTTTCTGATGTGGGCAATCAGTTCTCTTCATGAGTCAGTTTCTTTCAAGATGTCTTCATTTCTCTTTTTATCTGTCTAGGGTATTCTTATCATTCGTCTATAAAACCACATCTCCGCAGCTTCAAAACAAGTTGTAACAGGAAGACGTCATCACTTGTTTGTTAGGAGGTAGGATATTGTGCAAAGCTAAGATGTACCGGAATCAACAAGTTTTGGTAACCTTGACATTCCCCCTTTCTAGAACCTTCGTTTGTTATTAACAGGGAAATACTTTACAAAAGTAAAATCTATAAATAGTATATGATGTCATTGTTGATGTGCCCTATCAAAGAGAACGTAGTCGGACTGGTTTTCTAGAAGACTCTAAGAGGTCAGCTGTCAATTTAATTACTATATTTAGGTGCAAAATAAGATGATGAAATCTGATGCAACTGAGATGAAATTAGAAAATCCCACTTAAAAACACACATAGTAAACATGTTGAAAGGTACTAGAAATTTCTAGAAGAGCTGAAAACACATTCCTTGCATTTCAGCACCTCAGTATAGATAATGGAAATAAACCATTTGGGTAAGCCTTCAGTGATCCAGTCTTGGAAGAGGAGGGACTAGTAACATGGACCCTCAAAGAAATCCTTCAGTATGCCAGACTTGGAAGAGGAGGGACTAGTAACATGGACTCTCAAAGAGAACTTTTAGTTGTAGAGATGTCAGCTCAACATTAGAAGCAGAGGAACCAGTCACATGGAGCCTCGAAGACAGACACTAGAGAAGAGACATGAAACGTGATAAGGCAGGTGTTTTTAGGGTCTTGTGGGAGAACATGTACAATTTGGAGGAGCAAATTGATCACCAGTCTGGTGAGAGTAATGCAGTGGGAGTGACGAGGGGATCTGGCCGATACTCAACACTCAGAGGAAAGGCAAGACGGACGTATAATCAGAATGCTACTGGCACCATTGGTATTGGAACTCTGAGCAGGCTGCTGAAGATGGGAACGGAGCACTTATGAGAATGCTCCAAGTGCTGTGATGAATCAACAACTCAACTCAACTCTGGTGTCTAATTGAAAGGGGGGGGGGGATCGACCCATTGGCTTAAACAAGTCATAAAAATCAACTAATTGGGCTGCCTTTCCCTAGATTTTGGACTGCATCTGCGTGACAGGCAAGAAACCAACAGTCTGCATACAAATAAGCCAGATCTGTAAAACAGATATGAATGCAAAACTAAAATCCTGGGTGGATGAACAAACAGAACTTTCCTTTATAGTTTAAAGCCGGTGAACACCAAGAAGAAGAAGAAAAATGTTAAGGCATTCACATTTTCTTGGCCATGATCTATGAGGTGGGATAACCAGTTTTCTTTCCACACTACCTTCCATTCCAAAACATTCGGGAAATTATCCAGTAACCATTTTTTAAGAGGTTGGGTTGACTCCAAAGCCGTACGGGTTAGAAACATTCCTGTCACGTCTAGGGACTGAGCCCAAACAGCTGCCTCAGGAAAATATAAACAGTACATAGCACAGATATTTGTAACACAAAAGTAATGGTTACTTTTTACAACAAACTTGTACTGTTGTTTGTAAATGGAAAATCATGTAAATGGATGTGCTTACTCTTGGTTTGTTTTAGTGACTCCTGCTACTGGAGATTCTTGGTTGACACTCCATGAGGGGTGAAGATCAGCCATGTCAAAGTCTGTGGATTTTTTCTTGGCAAAGCCCAGCCGGCAGTACATGGACACTGCCATCTTTGTAGAGAAGATATGTGGGAATATCTCATTAATTTTAATCTTCTGTGGTAATTGTGAGGGCAGATGAATAATGACATTGAAGTTACTGAGCCGGGGTTTGCTGATGATAAAATACCTAAAACACCTGTTACATTAACATTTGAGTTGAGTCGAGAACTGACACCACAGCACTCAGGGCATTCCCATGCATGCTCCGTCCTCATCTTCAGCAGCCAGCGCAGAGTTCCAATACTGATGGTACTGGTCAATATCTGGTTATATGTCCGTCTTGCCTTTCCTCTGAGTGTAGTGAGCCGGCCAGACCCTCTGGTTACACCCAGGTGCCTCATTCTCTCCAGCCCATAATAATTTATCTCTACTGATTCTGTTGCTTGTTCCCAAAGGGCCTTGACCACATCTGCCTTGTCATGTATCAATTCACCACCCAGGGGTGCAGATCCAGCCAATCTGTCTGTCTGTTCATTACTCACCAGGCCAGCATAGCCTGGAGAAAAGATCCAAAGTATGCTCACTACCAGTGACCTTTCCAGTCAAGCTTGGCACTCTGCTCGAAGTATCCTTGTCTTCCTCTTTGTCAGCATGCTTTCAGAGTCTGTTACAATTATGACATGTGTATGCATCTTGTTCTCTAGCAACCAGAGAGCTGCAGTTAACCCCCTCAACCTCCATTCTCATGCTAGATTACACAATCATTATCAACCTAGGCCTTGTGCAGTATCATGACCAAGTGTAATTTCTTCCTACACCTTCTTCTTTTTTCACCTGAGGACATAAGTGCTCGGTGACTGTTTACAGCAGGGCTATTGAACTGGTGGCCCACAGGCCCAATGCTGTCTACAAAAGCCTTGCAAGCGGCCTGTGGATCACTGCCAGTTGCAATGTATCAGTAAATCTTTCTATTTAAATAATGCATGCAGACACAAACAATACATTGCACAATTTATTATAAGGCATATTTTGATGTATCTCGTCAGGTGTGTTACTACAGAGTTACTTTAGAGCTACCCTGGTAAGTCATGTGACTGCAGTGAACTTTTGGCACGATGCATCAAAAGAGACTATATGCATTTCAGTTGGATTTATTCATGTTTTTGTTGCTATTTTATGTTGATGTAACTCTGTAGTGACGCACCTGATGAGATAAGTGAAATATTCTTCTTTCTCAGCATTCTTAGCCCTTGAGGTTCATTGCTGCAGATATCACCCGCCTCCATTCATCTCTATGGTTGACCTTCTCTTTCCAGTTGGTGACACCAAGTGTTTGCAGGTCTGTCTGGATATTATCTCTCCATCGTCTTCTTGGTCTGCCTTGTGGTCTACAACCATTCATCTCCCTGGTGTATACAGTTTTTACTTCTCTGTCATCTGTCATTCTTTCAATATGCCCCTACCATTTCAATCTATCAGCTCTCATGATGCCAATGATCAGTGGAGATTTAAACAGATTATGAATTTCGTTGTTGCTTCTCACTCTCCATTCCCCGCTGTTTGGAAAGACTGGGAATGTGTTATTTTCTAATATAACTCTCTGTATGTGCTACAGAGTCTTGCTACACAGTCTTGTCTTATCAATTGTGTCTAAGCGTGGTGAAGTGATAGAAAGCCTTGCAATATATCCATAATAAATATTGTAATCTTATAATGGGAAGGAAGAATAGTCTCCACACCAACCTTACCTCAACAGATTTAAATCCATTTTCTCCCTGTGTGTGTGTGTTTAGAGACCCCATTTGTCACTTAAAAAAGCATGTGGCCAGAGGCAAATTATTACAGATTTTGCAGAAATCAGATGTGTTACAAAAGACACAGACTCTGCAGCCTAACTGAAAACTATAGTACAGAATCCCAAATGTCTTTTCAGAGGTGAGCCCAGAAGAAAAACTCTTTTCAAGGCCAAAAAATGTGAACAAATTTAGAATTCTAGAAGTGTCATCAATTAACCAACTAAAGATCTTACTGACAAAACAACAGTGACAACAGTGCCCCCTGAAATTGCACATAAAAGTGTACCTGTGCATAAAATAGTAACTGACAGCCCAAATAGGGTTATGACTCCACATCTTGGAGTAGAATGTGTCGCCCATCTTTATCTACATTATTGCCCAAATAGGTGTAAGACTCCACACAAAAGTCAGAGCATATTAGCAAGAAATAATCTTGTCTCTTTGAGGGACAACCCAGATCACTAGCGTGGCAGACAAGCCCACCATGACATGAGCTAAGGTAACCAGTTACCACTCTTACAGCCTTTGAAGCAGCAACATTTTTATCACATGATGAACAAATGTGCACATATTTATACCCACCTTCACCAGAGATAAGTCTATCTGCAGAACACTGGCAAGCTAAAGGACAGAAGAGCAAATATTATAAAGAAGCAGTGAATTTTGCTATATACATAAATATAAAATGAATGCAATAAACATTTCTTATAACCGATGCTGTTCACAGTAGGTTGAATGTGGCTTTTTTGTTTTGTTTTTTATAAATGGATGGATGGATGGAATATACAATTTTAAGAGTGGACCTTCCATGCATGTATTACAGGGCTCTACTTGTGTTCACAAGTTTGCCGGTGTGTTGGGAAATGAACAGGCTTAGAGACTTGCTGGTTCTGCACTACCTGGTAGTGAATTAATGCATGACAAGCTAGATGTTGTAAGGGTCCTTTGGAAGCAAGTGAACAGTGCAGAGGAACAAACAGATCATCACTGTCTAATTTCCATTTGGGTATCGAGACCCCATTGTGGAGAAAACAAGAACAGTCCCACTCCCTCCCCAACAAGCATGTTAGTTGTCTAACTGGGGGCTTCCTTCGAAGTCAAAGTCCATCTGCCTGAGAGGCAAGACAAAAAAAAACAATCCGCATTCAAATAAGTGAGGGGCTTCCTTCGAAGTCAGAGTACATCTGCCTGAGAGGCAGGGAACCAACAATATGCATACAAATAAGTCAGATTTGTAAAATGGTTGTGCATGCAACACTCAGGTTCAGGAATAAGAGTTAAGTACAGAGGTGAACAAACAACCAGAACTTTCAGACAACCGGTTTACAGCCTGTGAATGCAAAGAAGAAGAGATCTCTACTTCAGTAGAAAGAAGTTGCAAGGAGTGACCAGGGTCAGGATGTTGTTTTTGCCTCTGACAGAAACAACATTCATCACCTTACTGACGAATCAAACCTGGGTCACCTGAATGTGCCCAGCGCTCGTAACGGCTTGGCCAGCTGCTAATGAGCCCTGGGACCACAATTATCTTACTTTAATATAAGCATGTAGCATTTTGTTCTGCTGGCACCTTTTCGTCTTTCCAGATGATAGTGTCACACTGTGCCATAGGAAGGCATGGGACTTACAATAAGACCTGATGACATTTTATAAAGCTCTCTACAATTTGCAGGACCATTGTTGCCATCAGATGTATTTAAGTTACTTCTCAGATGTTTAGCTCTAAACCTTTCTGCAATCCTTTTCTCTTTTGTCCCTATTCCCTTCCTCATTCCAAACCAGAACAATGAGGTCAATTCTCTTGACTTTAACTTCATCAAGGCTATTGGATAATCACAGTTCCCACATCACAGTAAACGAGTCACCGCATAGTTGCTCCATTCCTGTGCCAACAAAGACCACACAAAATGTCCATCTCTGTTCCTTGTGAAAAAGTTGATACAGATCTGCAGTCTCAACAAAGTTATTAGCATACATATGCAGTAAATGCATAAGGCAGGCATCAGAAGTGCCAACACAAACAGACTGACACTAGAAATGCAGTCCATTGTCATTGGAAGCAGAAGCATGTATGAATAAAAAATGTAATTAAAATGTGGCAATTCCCAAGCACTTTATGAACTAAGAATATTCACCATCACCATCATCAGGTGCCTTGTCGACTGATGTAGGCGATCATGACTTCCACAATCCACGATCTCCTGCAGCATGTATCAGTTCGTGTGCTGATACACATCCATGACAAGACTGTCAAGAATCTTCTCTTGTTGTCTTCCTCTATCCCTCTTTCTAAAGATATTTCCAGTTGCTACAACATGTTCCATTTTCCCTCTTCTCATAACATGGCCGAAAAATGATGACTGTCTCATTCTGATGTCTGTGATAAGTTGTCTTCAGGCTTCCACCTCTTTCAAAACCTCTTGGTTGCTCTTTTTGGCTGTCCAAGGTATTTTAAGCATTCTTCTGTAAAACCAAATCTCTGAGGCCTCAAGAAATTGTTTGGCCTGCCTACCGATTGTCCAGGACTAATAGCCATACGTCAAAATTGGATGTATGTAGCAAGCTTTTTATAACCTTCAATGACAGAGATATATTGCATAAGTTGTTTTTCATTTTATAAAATGCAGTTTTTGCCTGTCCTATTCTGTTTCTTATCTCAGTAATGTATCTTCCATCTGATGTTTTCAATGTGCCCTGATACTTAAAATTCTATACTTGTCCCAAAATAACACCATTGACTTTTATTACAAATTTAGGGATAATTCTTTTCTTTGATACCACCATTACTTCTGTCTTTCCATTATTCAAACTGAGGCCCATTCTTCCACTTTTAACCCCACAATGTCTATCATTTCCTGTAGTTCTTTCTCACTTGTTGCTATAAAGACTGTGTCATCAGCATAACATAAAATGTTTATATTATGCCCATCAACCACAATTCCGGGCACATCAATTAAAGATCTCATCATATATTCACTGTATAGGAAAAGCAAATCAGGTGACAGTACACATCCTTGTCATATGCCCCTCTTTATGCACTGAAATGTACCTCAACAGCTGTTAATTCTTATAGCTGCTGTTTGCTGCCAATACATATTCTTTATTATTCATAGATAATATTCCTATTTCTAATAAATTTATTTCCAATAAATTCAATTTGCTTACCTCAGCAACAGGTGTGTGCTCATCTATAGAAACAAATATTTTGTACAACAAAGTTTCAAAGTAATCGCCAAGAACTCTGTTCATAACAAATCCTTCCAAAGGTGGCACTGAAATATACAATTCAGTACAATTAATAAACAATAAACAAGCAATTCTTCTTTCCATTCACAGGTGTAAACTCCAGTGAAAATGTTCTGGTTGTTCATCCACTTCTGGACTCTGATCTTTTTGCATTAATTGAGTTTTATTATACATCCATTTTACAGATCTGACATATTTGTATGCAGACTGATGGTTAATCACCTCTCAGGCAGATGCACCCTGACTTTGAAGGAGATACGCCTAGTTGACTTTCACAACATGCTTCTTGGGGGAGAGGGGGGGGGGAGGTTTTTAACATTGCTTTTGCATGGAAACACAGCTTTATCAGCAGTCACTGCTGCCTTCCACTGGCTTGAGAATCAGCAGTACATACATGCCGTGATTGTAACTGACTCACAGAGCACGTTGAGAAAGGTGGAGAGGCATGCTCCGTGCAGAGTAGCAAGCATCACTTCAGAAGTCTCGGGTAGTTAGTATCCTTTGGATATTTTCTCCAGGTTATGCCGGTGTTTTGAGAAATGAACAGGCAGATAGACTGGCTGGTTCTGCACCACTTGGTGGTGAACTGATGTGTGACAAGCTAGATGCTGTGAGGGCCCTTTAGGAGCAAGTGAACAGTGTAGAGGCACAGATATATTGTTACTACAGTTTGAGCATAATGATGCTGCGAGGAGTTAGCAGGGGATCTGGCCCAAGCTCAATACGCAAGGGAAAGGCGTGACGGTAAAACAATTTGACAGTTACTGGTGCCATTGGAACTGGAACTCTTTGCTTGCTGTTGAAGATGGGGATGGAGTGCTTATGGGAGTGTCCCGAGTGCTATGATGTTGATTTTTAATTCAACATTTAACTTCGTCAGCTACACACATTTCTTTCCCTGATCTATTACTTGTTTTGCTTTCCAGCATCACGTTATGAAGAGTCTTCAGAGGCAAATGGTGTTGTATGCTTCCTTTATGGTAGCGTTCAGAGTGTCATATATGTCCTTAACCCTACCAGGCCGCTGTCCCGATTTTTTAGGAATTTCTTAAACTGACGCTAAACCGCTGTCTCTAATTTTCAGCAATTTGCGTAGTACGTGAAAAAGATGCGTCTCAGACTAAAAATAACCACCCAATCGTCATCAATCCTCCATGTTAGACATTGCAAATGTCTTCCCCATGTGTGTAAATCAACTTTTTTGTTATTTAACGTGAAAAAATTATGAAAATTCACAATGAAGCAAGTGGCTAATAAACCAAGCAATTCAACAGGAAAGCGAAGTAAGTCTAGGATTTTCACAGTCCAAAAGGTGATCGATAATTTAGTTGATTCAGACTTTGAGTCCGAATTTTATCAAGAATACATTTCTAGCTCTAGTGACACAGACATCGACAGCTCAAGTGAAGAGGAGAATGGTGAACATTATAAATCTAGAGCTAGATCGATAATCAAAGAAGAGGGGTTTGTCCCTCAATTAGCTGATGGGGGAGATCTAGATGATGATGAAGGTTGAACAAGGAATTTTGTATCACCAAAATCAGATCTGAATTTTAATGAAGATGGAAAAGGCCTAGTGAACATTCCTGAATCTATCACAAAGGAGAGTGAACTATTGACTTTTTATCCTTGTTTCTGGATGATATTTTCTGGCAAAATTTGACAGAGAAAACCAACCCCCAGCCCACCAATTGCATATAGCAAAGCCCAACTCCTACAATGCCAAAAATTTCAAGGATGCCACAGTGGAAGAAATGAAGGCTTTTCTTGGACTGAGGATCTATATGGAATACTTGTGCCCAGCTATTGGGGTTATTGGACAAATGAGGGCTCTGACTGTTGGGTTTGCTCCCGGGTTTCAAAATTTTATGATTTGAGACAGATTCCTGGCCCTTTAGAGTTTTTTTTTTTTTTTTTTTTTTTTTTTTTTTTTTTTTTTTTTTTTACATATTATTAATGAGGAAGGCACAGATGTGGATAAGACAGACAGAATATATAAAGTCAGGCTTATTTTTGGACAGTCTGCTGCCCAAGTTTCTCCACTTCTATCTGCCAAAGAAACATTTGAGCCTAGATGAGGGGATGATCCTGACAAAGAAACTGCTTGGCCATCAAGCAGTATTTCAAGGATAAGCCCACAAAGTGGGGCATTAAGTCTTTCCTTCTCTGTGAAGGTGTGAGACTTGCTACATTTTGAATGCAGAAATCTACACTGGTGCTGCACCAATGCCTATAAAAGACCTCGGCGCAGTAGGAAATACAGTCGTTCGACTCCTGACCTCATGTGTAATGGAAAATAAATCTCATGTGCTTGTCATAGATCTGTACTACAACTCTGTAGCCCTTGCTAAATATGCACTGTCAGATTTACACACCAGAATTGTGGGAACCCTGCAGCAAAACAGAAAGCAGTTTCCTAAGTCCCTGAAAAGTGTGTGTTTTTTTAAAACTTGCTAGGGGTGACAGTCATTATCTATGTCAAGAAAGTGTAACATGTTTAGTTTGGCAGGATAGAAAGCCCATCACATTTATTTCAAACTACCATGATCCAGCCCAGAATGGAGTCAGAAACAGAAGAAATAAAGATGGCAGTCTGCAAGAAATACAGATACCACAGCTGGTGAAGGACTATAAAAAATATATAGGCGGCTGTGACAAAAATGACCCACCTTCACCGGTCTTGTCGTCATTACTGCTAGCCCCGGCGGCTTTTCATAAAATATTTTTTATGTGGGCTACTTATAATTCTCATATTTTGTATGCTTCAAAGCAGCAAGCTGCTTCAAAAAAGCTAGTTTATTTCACGCTACATGTTCAGAAACTGTACCTGCAACTTATTGATGGATACAGGGCATCAGACCACCGCCACACACAAAAGGAACCCTGCCCTCAATGGATGACCCCAGGCAATCATTTTCCAGAGATTCCTCCTGGGTCATCATCTAATCACGTCTGTGTTGTGTGCATGGAAAAGCACTCCAGATACAACAAGTAAAATCCTGGAGTGTCTTACAAAGACAATCCATACCAGAGGGTGAAGAGCCACATCTGGTGCTCACTTTGCAAGAAGTACCTCTGTGTGAAACAAGGCTCATCCTGCTGGGTGGCTTGGCACACAAAGTTGGAATATTGGCGCTAGATAAAAGGTAGGCCTAATTTCTATAGTCTCCAAGTTTCATCTAATTCTAACTACTTGTCTACATGTAACTAACATTTTTCTACATCATGTCGGCTTTTTTCTCTTTAATGCTCAGGAGCCCAGGTAATGGGGATAGTTAGGTTCAGGGTCTTAGGTCTTGTAGGGTTAAGCCACTGGTTGTATGGGATGACATTCTGCTCTTTGCCACTGTGGTTAGCTCTGTCTACAAAGCTACAAACTCAGCATTTCTGACTGCAACTCAATCCTGCAAATGTTGCTTAACCATTTATTTCTGCTACAGTCTGTCTTCAAGAAGCCCAGTAACATCAAGTCCATTCATACTCTTAGCAATCTCTTTCTAAGCACATGTTAGATGCGGTGTTAGTATTCTTTGCTTCCCACAAAGACCTGGATAACACACTGGCAAAAGCAAAGATTACTCTAACGAGAACTTACCACTAATACAGTCATCATCTCCGATGATCACCTCAAGATAGATTAAACCTTTTCTGTACAAACCTGCAACCAAAAATAATGGAACACATTTCAGAAGTCAATAATATAATTATGTGTGGGACTGTGAGTTTTAGCACATGTGACAGATGCCTTTTGCATCATTTACTTTAAATGTGCGAGCTTCATGATTTTTCTGGGACTGACATGTTTATCAATAGTTTTCAAATGGTGAAGGACATTTTGCATATCTCCACTCACAAAGAAAAGCAGCACTTATGGGACAACCTGTCTGCAGTGAGATTTAAACCTCTACTAACTAATATAATTATGGCATTCTTCAGCACAAATTTCACACTTTAACACTGTACTCATTTATGACACACTTTCAATATGCACTTATCAATAATTGTGGCACACTCAAAGTATGTGCTCATTTGTGGGACACCAACGGTGAACTCATTCATGGCCCATTTTATCGCTGTACTCACCTACAAACAGTTATAGATTGGAGGAAGAAATGTATGTAGCCGATAAAGTTGAATGTTGAAATAAGAATCTTTAATACTGCACTAACTCAAGGGATATGCATACATACGTTAACACTGCACTCTCTCAAGGCACATTTCAAAACTGTACTCACTCATGACAAACTTTAACTCACAGATCACTTTAACATGGGATTCACCAACAGCACACTTAAACACTGCATTCACTTAATGGCATAATCCAACACTGCATTCATTCATGGGGAAAAAAATCAACACTCTTTTTAGTCTTCACCAGTTGTGAAATCTAGCAAAAGTTCTGGTTATTTCGCTCCTCTGGACTTTGGTCTTGTTCTAGACTTGAGTTTTGCATGCACATCTGTTTCAGAGATCTGGCTTACTTGTATGCAGACTGTTGGTTCCTTGCTTCTCAGGCAGAGGCACTCTGACTTGTGAAGGCAATCCTCATAATTAGTAATCTTTTTATGACACACTTGCTAGCAGGTCAATGGGTTTTTATTTTCCCCCCAAAATGGGATTCCGGAACCCACACAGGAAAACATTATTCTAAGACAGAAGATCCAGCCTAGTACTCACTGTGGACAACTTCTCTGTCTAGCTCACCAGCCGTCTGCGGTCCAGCGTCAATGATTATATCAATGACTTTTTTCTCATCATTGCCACATAACTGAAAGGTAATTGAGCAAAACACTATACTGGCATAAACAAATGTAAATGAGTAAAACACTATCTTGGCATAAACAAAGGTAAATGAGTAAAACACTATCATGGCATAAACAATGGGTAAGATAAATGAGCAAATCACTATCTTTGCAATGGGTAAGATAAATGAGCAAATCACTATTTTAGCAAAAACAATAGGTTAGATAAATGAGCAAATCATTATCTTGGCACAAACAATGGGTAAGGTAAATGAGCAAAACACCATCTTCACATCAAATTGGTCAAGATTACTGAATACAGGGATTGTAGAAGTGTAGTTAGAATAAATCAGGGAACATCTCATCCTTTCACAGTGACATCTGGAGTAAGACAGGGGTGTGTCTTATCACCACTGCTGTTTATCACCTACATCGACAGTATATGCAAGAATGCCAAGCCCATAAATGAAGATCTTAGTAAGATCAACGAATTACTCTTTGCAGATGACCAGGCCTTGATAGCAGATACAGCCATGAAATTGCAACAACATCTAACATCCATGAATGAAGAATGTAAAGTAAATAATCTGAGAATCAACACTGAAAAGACAGAAGTAATGTCAATAGGAAAAAAGAAGACAGATCTAAACATAGCAATAGAATACAAAGGCATTAAACAGGCATCTGAGTTTAAATATCTGGGAACTACATTTACCGAAGATGGGAAATTGGATAAAGAAATTAACATTAGATGCAGTAAAGCAAACCAAGTATTGGGACAGCTAGCACCCCTCTTACAGCATAAGACAATCCCAATCAGCACAAAGAGACATCTTATTCAAAGCATATTTATTCCAACTCTGTGCTACCAGTGCCAGACATGGTCACTCACAACAAACCATAAAAGAAAATTAGTAACCACGGAAATGAGATGTCTGAGAAGGGCTGTAGGAGTGACCATAAGAGATAAGATCAGGAATGAGATTATAAGAGAACAAGTCGGCACAGAACCAATTCTGGATTACATACAAAGACAGCAAGTGAAATGGTTTGCCCACTTAGAGAGAATGCCTTGTGACACCATACCATACAAAGCATACATGGAAAGAGAAGAAGGATGTAGAGCACGCGGTAGACCAAAAACAAGATGGAAGGATAACATCAGAGAAACTCTACAACAGCACGATGTGCCTATGGTCGAGGCAGCCAGTAGAGCTAGAAGCAGACACTTATATCTCCCTTGACACCCACAGCGGTAAAAGAGGAAGTGAAGAAGAAGAAGAAGATTACTGAACAAAACACTTCCCACCCACCAATTGGGGGGGGGGGGGGGGAGAGAGAGAACAGAACCTCTGACCTCCTAACAAGCATCTTGTTAAAGGTAACTAATTTGGGGGCCTTTCCTTCAAAGTAGAATGCATCTGTTTGAGCTGAGAAACGAGGAACCAATAGTCTGCATACACAAAAGCCAGAATTTTAAAATGGATATGCACATAAAACTCAAGCCCTCAAACAAAAATAAAGTCCAGAAGTGGATAAACAACCAGAGTTGTCTGCCAGAGTTTACAGCCGGTGAATACTTAGATGATGCAGAAGAAGAGCAAACATAAACTTGGCATTAGCAAGGTAAAAGTAATTGAGCAAAACACCATCCTGGCATAAGAAAGGTAAAGAGATGAGTAACAGGGTCAAGACAAGGATAGAGTATAGTAATTTTCCTTAACTGTTATTTCCTCTAACAACACATTTCTAAAAATTTCTGTTGACAATACAGTGATGTCCCTAACAATACAGTAGTTTCTTCTGCAAGTTCCTCTACCAATATTGCAGGACTCGCCAATGCTACAATGTTTAACAATGGAGAAATGCCCCTAAAAATACAACAATTTCTGTTGAACCGACAGCAATTTTCCCTACAATTACCTCTAACAAAGCAAAAAACATTAAGTTCGGTGTAGGAAAGTCAATGTATATAGTAAAAATAACTGTTAGTTTAATGTAGGAAAGTCAATGTATATAGTAAAAATAACTGTTAGTTTAATGTAGGAAAGTCAATGAATATAGTAAAAATTACTGTTAGTTTAATGTAGGAAAGTCAATGTATATAGTAAAAATAACTGTTAGTTTAATGTAGGAAAGTCAATGTATCTAGCATAAATAACTTTTAGTTTAATGTAGGAAAGTCAATATATCTAGAATAAATAACTTTTAGTTTAATGTAGGAAAGTCAATGTATTTAGCATAAATAACTTTTAGTTTAATGTAGGAAAGTCAATGTATCTAGCATAAATAACTTTTAGTTTAATGTAGGAAAGTCAATATATCTAGAATAAATAACTTTTAGTTTAATGTAGGAAAGTCAATGTATCTAGCATAAATAACTTTTAGTTTAATGCAGGAAAGTCAATGTATCTAGCAAAAATAACTTTTAGTTTAATGTAGGAAAGTAAATGTATCTAGCATAAATAACTTTTAGTTTAATGTAGCATAAATAACTTTTAGTTTAATGTAGGAAAGTCAATGTATCTAGAATAAATAATTTTTTAGTTTAATGTAGGAAAGTCAATGTATCTAGAATAAATAACTTTTTAGTTTAATGTAGGAAAGTCAATATATCTAGAATAAATAACTTTTAGTTTAATGTAGGAAAGTCAATGTATCTAGCATAAATAACTTTTAGTTTAATGTAGGAAAGTCAATGTATCTAGCATAAATAACTTTTAGTTTAATGTAGGAAAGTCAATGTATCTAGCATAAATAACTTTTAGTTTAATGTAGGAAAGTCAATGTATCTAGCATAAATAACTTTTAGTTTAATGTAGGAAAGTCAATGTATCTAGCATAAATAACTTTTAGTTTAATGTAGGAAAGTCAATGTATCTAGCATAAATAACTTTTAGTTTAATGTAGGAAAGTCAATGTATCTAGCATAAATAACTTTTAGTTTAATGTAGCATAAATAACTTTTAGTTTAATGTAGGAAAGTCAATGTATCTAGCATAAATAACTTTTAGTTTAATGTAGGAAAGTCAATGTATCTAGCATAAATAACTTTTAGTTTAATGTAGGAAAGTCAATGTATCTAGCATAAATAACTTTTAGCTCCATGTAGAAAAATCAATGTATCTAGTATAAATGACTTTTAATTCAAGGCAAGGAAGTCAATGTAATCAGCATAAACAACTTTTAGCTCAATGTCAATACATCCAGCATTAATAAATGGCAGCTCAATGTAGAAAGTCAATTAATCTAACATAAATAACCTTTAGTTCAATCTAGGAAAGTAAATGCATCTAACATAAACAACTTTTAGCCTTATGTTCAAAGTCACTGTATTTAGCATAAACAACTTTTAGCTCAATGTATCCAGCATCCAGCAAAATAATGTTTAGCTCAATGTAGGAAACTGAATGTATCTAGCATAAATAACTTTTAGCTTAGTATAGGAAAATCAATGCATCTAGCATAAATAACTTTTAGCTCAGTTTTCACTGAGCATCTAGCAGAAATAAATCTGAGCTTAATGTAGGAAAGTGAATGTCATCATCATCATCAGGTGCCTTGCCAACTGGCGTAGGCGATCATTCCTCTACACAACCTGCGATCTCCTGCAGCATGTATTAGTTCAGGTGCTGACACACCTCCATGCCATGCAACAAGACTGTCAAGAATCCTCTCTCGTTGTCTTCCTCTATAACTCCTTTCACAGATCTTTCCAGTGGTCACATGTTCCGTTTTTCTTCATCTCATAACATGGCCGAAAAATGATGACTGTCTCCTTCTGATGTCTGTGATAAGTTGCCTGCGGGCTCCCGCCTCTTTCAAAACCTCTTGGCTGCTCTTTTTTGGTTTAAGCATTCTTCTGTAAAACCACATCTCTGAGGCATCAAGAAATTGTTTGGCCTGCCTACTGATTGTCCAGGACTCACAGCCATTAAAGTGAATGTATATAGCATAAATAACTTTTAGCTCAGTGTAAGAAAATCAATGCATCTAGCATAAATAAATGTTAGCTTTATTTAGGAAAGCTAATGTATCTAGAATCTAGCATAAATAACATTTAGCTCAATGCAGGCAAATCAGTGTATCTAGCATAAATAAGTTTTAGGTCAACGTAGGAAGATTAATTATCTAACATAAACAACTGTTAGCTCAGTTTAAGAAAGTCAAAGCATCTAGCATAAAAAAGTTTTAGGTCAATGTAGGAAAGTTAGATGTATGTTACCTTAATATCATCTTCAGTAATAAATCCAACTTGTACAACCCACCATGGTTCAATAGGCACACCTTCTATTGGCTGACTCGGCAGTAAATCTTTCACAGGACGTTTCCTAAAGAATTTCTGAACCCAAAAAAATAACATTCATTAACTGGTGCCTGTGCAGAAAAAAAGGAATTAAATATAAATAGTATGTGGGAGAGAACTAAAGAACTTCCCGTAAAGGTACCTTTTCCACACCTTTAGGCGTATAAGGCATATAGGGCTAGACCTATATTTTATAGACCAATCGGCACAAGATGGGAGATGTGGTCAGCATCACGCCAGCCGCCTTTACTTTCCAGTACTGCACTCGGTACCCACTCAAGGCTGGGTTGACCTGGGAATTGAGGTCATTTTTGAAAAATTTCCGGCTCCGCCAGGGAGCGAACGCATGACCCTCCGATCCACGGCGAGCATCTAGCCGCTTCACTGCGGCAACCCACTAAAGAAGTTCCAGTGAACAAAAAAAAATTATTATTTAACTGGTGCCTGTGCAGAATATTGGTAATTAAATAGTATGATAAAATCACTAATGTTGGGCACTGGGAGAGAACTAAAGAAGTTCAGTGAACAAAAAAGTATATTCATTAACTGGTGCCTGTGCAGAATATTGGTAATTAAATGGTATGATAAAATCACTAATGTTGAGCACTGGGAGAGAACTAAACAAACTCCAGTGAATCAAGAGGTGGGGAAGAAAAGACACTGGTGTGGATACAACACATTCGAAAAAGGCAGAGAACAATTTAACTAGAAGGGCCTTAGACTGGAACCTACAGGAAAATAAAGTCAGAAAAGACACACCGAAAAGGGAACTAGAGAGAGAAGTTTAAAATGGGGAGGACATGAAGTGAGCTGCATGTGACAGCAAAGGATAGGATGACCTGGTGTGACTTGGTTGACCGGCTATTCTCTAACTGGGGAACAATGGGCAGAAGAAGAAGAGGACAGAAATCCTTGGAAGTCAAAGGAAACTGAAACTTCAAACTCAAATTAATAACTACAAGTGCTGTGCACACGCACCCAAGTGGTAAACATACAATGATTGCCCACATCTCCCCTTTCCCCTTCTAACACTAGAAGCTCCTGGCATACTCTGCTGCTGACAAAACACTCGGAGAGTTATTCAACACCACAGTCAATATGAGTCTGGCTGATAAGCACAGGTGGTCATGTTTCGCCATCTCACCAGATCAAGAGAATCATGGATCAGGTCAGTGCTCTTGTCTTGCCCCCATCCATATGGTCAAGCCATCCAGGTATTTACATCTTTGCTTTCCCCTTGGCTCCTGTCTTGACAGTTGTAACCAAGTTCTCAAGTCCATTTATTCTCTGAACATCTCTCTCTCTCTCTTCCCCCTCCTCGTTCTCCCCACCAACACAAATTACACACAACTGACTATCTTGGTCTAACCAGTTCTCTTACCAGTTTATGACTTTCATCTATCTCGAGGAGAATGCCTCGGTTGTTTTCCCATATTTTTGTGATGTTCTCTGCTTTTCTTCTCAAAAACCACACCCCCAATGCAAGTAGGCGATTTCTCTGCTTATAATCTACATCTCAAACAACAACACAGGTTCTATGTAGCATTAAAAAAACAACAGCATACCTTCGATGACCGACACTGGTTCATCAAATCAATATACTGATTGCGTCCAATACCCAGCAGCCTCAAACCTGAAATTGACCATTTCCACAGACTAATGGCAATCATTAACAACAAGTGTGACAGTCTGGTGACTGTAATTGATTAAGAACAAGCAACTCATCATCATATAGCAGACCCTTTGCAAAACATCCCTCTCATTACAGTCTGCCTGAAAAAAACTCATTCTCCCACCAGCACCCGCACCTCATACACTTCCATATCCAAGGAGTCACTTATACCCTGTGACCATCTTCATGTTGGTCTGTCTCCTTCCTCATGCCATCCTTCTGCTATTATGTGTTGTTGTTTTTTTTCAATCCGCTGTGGTGCCTGAAGTGGGGAAGAGAAGAGGCTTAGCCACATTCCTTTATGTTCATATCTTTTAGAATGTCAGTACTTCTTTTCTTCCTTGTCCATGGTACTCTGAGAATCTTTCACAGCATTACAGCTCAAAGCACCTATTCTCTTCCTTGAAGACTGGGAAATAGTCCATGACTCACATCAATATGTTCCTACAGGGAAAATGCATGCTCAAAAAATGTTAATTTTGATTTTCTTGCTGGCGATATCTATTTTGTTTCTTTAAAGTTCTCTGTCAACAATGGAAAGCTTTCCCTGATACATGCTCCTAAGATTATATCTTCCCAACTTTTAGTTTAGCCCAGTGATAAAGTCTTTCAGTGTAGTACCGTCTGGCTCAAGACCATCACCACAACTACCCTTACTAGCTCTGTCATAATTTTCTTTCCCAGTTCATGTGTTTGTGATCTGCCTGGCCTTGGGGCCTCACCCTCATATCTTTGGGTTTCCTTTCTGGCTTCGATGATAAGTTTCATGGATAATAATGTGGTAGTTTCCTCTTGCTTTCCATATCCACATGGCTTTATACCATGTCCTCAGCCTTTGGTAACCTTTTAGGTTACCAAGGCAAGTGAGAGCCCAGCTCTGTGTTACTCCTCAAACTACAAGACGACAGACAGACAGGCACAAAATATAAAGAATCCATTCTACACCAGTGGCGCATTGGGTACATGATGCTTGACCCTATTTTTACAGATCAATCAACAATCAGTGGGTTGGTGTGGTCAACATCAGCTGACTGCCTTATCTCATTACTTGGTACCCATTTTAGACTGGGTCAACCAGTGAGTCAAGGTCAATTTTAAAGAAAAAAATCTGATTTGATGAGGATGAAAACCATGACCTTCAGCCTCTGTGATATCACGGGGCCAAGAACAAATAAAGTACAAAATAAAATCATTAATGTATTAGAAAGCAACAGCTGGTCAAGATGCTAGAATCACATTTAAGAGACCCAGGTTCAAATTCACTGTGTTGGAAATAGTTCATATCAGATGAAAAAATTAATAATTCTAACCTGCGAAGTCCATGGCATCTGCACTATCCAGTGGCCCTAAATTATCAGGCTCGTGACTCCCCTCCCCTCCCCCCTCTTTTTTTCCATCCCTACACTGCCCCAAAAAGTGATAAACCTTCTTATTTTGTCCTACTACTTATGCTGTAAAGATGTAGTTTCCTATCTTCTGCTAGTCGCACAGCTTGTGTTAATGACATACTGTGTTTCTGTAGTGTCTCTTTTACTCCCTCCACCCATTTCTTTCTTGTTCAGCCTCTTGACTCGTAGCCTGCTATTCCCAAGTGGTAACCTCTAGCTGCTGGCTGATTATGTTCCATTCTGAGAGGGAAGAGAAGTGCCTGGGGGTTCGTAGCTAAAGCCAATGGAAAATCTTTAGTGCAAGACAGCCTAGCCTATGACACCACAACATCTAGCATGAGAATGGAGGTGGAGGTGGTAACTGCAGCTCTCCTGTGGCTAGATAACAAGATGCATACACATGTCGTAATTGTAACAGACTCTGAAAGCATGCTGAAAAAGGTGAAGACAGGGATGCTTCGAGCAGAGTGGCAAGCTTCACTGGAAAGGTCCCGGGTAGTGAGCATACTTTTGATCTTTTCTCCAGGCTATGCCAGCGTGGTGGGTAACGAACAGGCAGACAGATTGGCTGGATCTGCACCACTGGGTGGTGAATTGATACATGACAAGGCAGATGTGCTCAAGGCCCTTTGGGAACAAGCAACGGAATCAGTAGAGAAAGAAGATGATTATGGCCTGGAGAGAATGAAACACCTGGGTGTAACCAGAGGGTCTGGCCGGCTGACTACACTCAGAGTAAAGGCAAGATGGACATTTAACCAGATTGTGACCAGTACCATCAATACTAGAACTCTGCGCTGGCTGCTGAAGATGAGGACGGAGCATGCATGGGAATGCCCCGAGTGCTGTGATGTCATTTCTTGACTCAACTCAACTCTTACCAAACTGAATGCAATCCTTTACTAGTACTGTGCCTAATATTTTTCTTTGTTTTTCGTTGGTTACTCTATCTCTTCTTGTTCTTCCTGCTGCATTTCTCATAATCTCATCACGCATGTTGTAATTTCGTGTTTAGGTTTTCTTCGAAAATATAGGCGGTAAAGACCATATTTTTAATCAAGTTTGAAATGTTGCACACAAGTGCACATATTAAGCTCCCAAATAACAGACAAGGGACGTCATAGTTGGAATAACGTATACACATTTTCCATTCTCAAATAATATTTTGTATCTGGAAATATTTTCAAAAGAGACACTACAAAATGTTGACATAGACAATACTCACAATCCGCAGCGGTAAAGTTGGGCAGGGAATCATAGCTCTTCTCCTGGTTCATAATGTCTTGCATCATGTTGCTGTAGTAGGCAAATGGAGTGACCCGCAACCCTTTGACCATGATGTCAGACAGATGGTAAGGGTACAACATCAAGTGCTCTCTGCTGTACTGTAAAACATCCTCATAGTAACGCTGCTCATCTTTGCGTATTGTACGAACTGTGGACAATTACAGTTTTTCATATGTGCCTTGACTCACGTCACTGATATAAAATGAGTTATACAAAGCTAAGGGTTTAGAGGGCAACAGTTTCACCAGTACTATACTATTCTATGTAATCTATATTTGTCAACTGAGACTAGAAAGAGAATTCTTAAAATCTATATACATCCTATCTTGATATATAGAAGTGAATCATGGACAGTTGGTTGATTAGTTCAAATTTATTTGGAAGCTCAAGGTCAGCATGGGCATACACAGAGCAAAGAATGGGGACAACAATTCAAGAAGACAGCAGCGCTTACCAGGAACCACATCAAGCATGACAATGGAGATAGCTGCTGCTTCTAGAGCACTAGCATGGGCATCAGATAGAGCAAACAGCCACACAGGCAATAATTGTATCAGACTTCATGAACATGTTTCAGAAGATAACAACAGGCGGTATGCGCTCTGAATGGGTACAAAACATCCGAAAATCAATTTTAACCTCCCTCACCTGGATCTACACACCTGGTCATGAGGGTGTAAAGGGTAATGAACCGGTCCCAACAACTGGCAAGCAATGCACCAACTCATGTTGGAAGAAGCATGGACAGAACAGATATCATCAACGCTGTATGCACTGGCCTAGTAGATAAAGAGGAATCTCTGACACTAACACAATTGTGGGACATAGGAGTAAAGCATGGTGAAGCACGTATATGCCGCCTTAGAGGCCGAGTTAGGAGACATTACAACAAACTTCTCATGTGAATAATTAGAAGTACCTTGGAGTGGCTGCTGCATCGGAGGACTGAGCATCCATGTGAATGCCCAATGTGCAGTGATGTCGAATGTGATAACATAACATAAACTATAACAACTTATAACCACATAAACTATAACAACTTATAACCACATAAACTATAACAACTTATAAACACAAAACTTACTTAAGTTTCCTTTGTAACGTAACTGATTCTTCACACTGAATGCCACAACAGCCTTTTCATACTCCCTTTGTGAATTACCATAGCTCTGAAGGAAGAAACAAAAGTGAATCATTATTCTTATCTCCCAATGTGGGTTTTTGAGCCCCATTGTGAGGAAAACAAGAACAGATCCACTGCCTCTCCAACAAGCATGTCGTAGGAATTGACTAACTGGGGACTTCCTTCGAAGTCGGAGTGCATTTGCCCGAGTGGCAAATAACAACCAACTGCACACAAATAAGCCAGTAAAACTGATGTACATGCAAAACTCAGGCTCTGGCACAAAGCCAGAGTCCAAACGGACGAACAGCCAGGACTTTTCACTAGAATTTACAGCCAGTAAACAAAGAAGAAAAAGAAATATTCTTATCTTGAAAAGAAGTCAGGGGCCCTTTTTACGTCGGTGACCCATCAGCAAAACGCTAGACTCTTATTTTTTTCAAATTAAGCGACATTTGGCAGGTAGTCTAGTCAACATCATGCTGACTGCCTTTACTTTCCAAGACATTACCTAGCATCCATTTTAGGCTGTGATCACCTGGAAGCCGAGATCAATTCTGAAGACAAAATCCACCATAATAAAGATTTAAACTCAAGATCTTCAGGCTTGCAGGTCTGACTGTCTAGCCACTATGCTACCACAGTTCCCTGAACTCTTATAGTTCCAAACAACTCACCACGCATTTACTAGTTACCCTTTACCCAATATAACTGTCACAAATCCCTATTCCTCATCTACCTGGTACCTTAACCTCTTCTATCTCGATGGTTACTATAACTCATTTTGTTAAATAAAGTTATTATTTCAACCTGTTCAGATCCCAGTCATGTCTTATTTAAAGTAGAAAGAAATGTTCAGAATGTAATGAACTGTTGCAGTAACTGTCCGTTATCAAAAGAGTTATATTAAAATAATATGTATTGAGAAGTATATAAGGATAGGGTTCTTCTTTCATATATGGATATCTGGCAGGGTGTTAGCGCATAAACTGATACATGCTGTTAGCCGCAAGTTGTGGAGAGGCATGGTCACCCACACCAGTCGGCACGGCACTGGATGATGATGATGATATTGAGAAGCGTGAAGGATGTATGATTCTCTTATATCTAGATAAGACTGGTTTTCTTTCCTGGCATTGGCTCTGAGCAGCCTAGGACCCAGTCTTGTGCACTAGGACCCAGTCTGCTGACAATGACATACCACCCCTAGAGGAAATATAGGCAAACAAGGCCTAACTTAGTAGTCATCATCAAGTGCCATGCTGTTAAGCATAGGCTGTCATGTTTTGCCATCTTAGTCACCAGAATCACAGATTAGGTCAGTGTTCTTTGTCTCACCACCATCCATGCGGTCAAACCATCCAGGTATTCATCTCTCTGCCTTCTCCTTTCTCTATTTCCATCAGTCTTGCCAGTTCTTGAGCCCATTTCTTCTCATTCTGACAAAACACAGACTGTCCATGTCAACTATTCTAATCAGGGTAGGGGGTATCCTTCCCAAAGGAAAAATGGTGCCAGAGTAGGGGGTATCCTTCACCAAAGGAAAAATGGTGCCGGAGTAGGGGCATCTGGAGAGAGTGGTGCAGCGAGGAATGACCAGGGGATCTGGCCAACGCTCAACACTCAGGGGTGGGGCAAGATGGACATACATGCTTTGCATGGTCTCCACGCTAACAGAGAGCCAAGCGGAAAATCCGTGCGACAAACAACCGCACGTGTCTTGGGGCCAGTTGAGTAGACGTGGGCAGGCCCGAGCTAGACACGTGGTCAGTTGGTTACCAGAAGTCATAGAAGACAGTTGTGTTAATAGAAGATGTAGTTTCAAAGTCTTGAGGATGATTAGTGGATGTTTAAATAATTGTTGGAACAATGTGGGAGAATGTGATCGAATAAACTGACAGAAGTGTATAAACAAACTGAGAGCCATTTGTGTTATCAATCTTTGACGTTAGAGCAGTGCAAGTAGCTAAGTTGCAGTAATCATATAAAGCCAAATTGTGCGAAGCAGATACGTTGTCAGGGAAGGTACATCGCAAGCAGGATGTTACTGGTACCATCGGAACTGGAACTCTGCACTAGCTGCTAAAGATGGGGACAGAGTGCTTATGGGAATGTACAGAGTGCTGTTATGTTGTTTTTTTAAACTGATAACTCATGGTTTTACATTGATCCTTAGGCCACTTGCTAGAATTGTGTGGGCTTCCAGTTGAATAGCAGCACCCTCTTTAACCTCTTCTGTATGAGAATGATAGTGTTATCATTTAAACCTATTCTGACTGAAATAAATAGTACTTTATGTATACACTTCCTATGAAAGGACAGGCTAAATAAAATCTGCCTGGCGCTGAAAGAATTCGTGCTGACGAATTATCTCTAGACAGACTGGGGAGGTGCAGTGCATTTTACCCCACTAGGACATCACGAAAGCAATAAACACCAGATGACACAAAGTGCCACCATGTGGATGAGGATCACCCGTGGAGAGGTCCCGGAAACCGCGTTTAGCCATTAGGCCATATTAATGCCGGGCTATATTGCGGTCCCTGGCTAGAGCTAGGACGGGGCTTCGAAATGACGAAAAATTGCATCCCACAAGGGGATTACGGACACTTATAGGATATATATAGATATATATATATATATAGCCCTATTTAGGTGTGTAATTATATGTTATTATTATTCGCGTTCACCAGCTGTAAACTCTGGCGGAAAGTTCTGGTTGTTCGTCCACTTTTGGACTGCAGTCCTGTTCCAGATCTGACTAATGTGTGTGCAGACTGTTGGTTCCTTGCCTCTCAGGTAAATGCTCTCCGACTTTGAAGGAAGCTCCCAATTAGTCGACTTTTACGACATGCTTTTGGGTAGGCAGTGGGTCTATTCCTGTTTTTCCCTATAACAGGGCTCCAGAACCCACAGGCGGATAATTATATATTCGGTCAGCATAAGTAAGAAACTATGCCCCACTCTGTCTGGACTTCAGGTCACTTTGTAACCGCACCAGACCCAATGTAACCTTGCGGTTGAACTGGTTTCTTTGATTGGTACCTACGAAAAGTGACACTGCGTCACCGCTTGTTATTTTTCAGAGTGCAGTTCCACTTCACTCGTGTGGATTGCGACAGGCCTATCAAGGTGGCAGTTTATTCAATGTTGATACACAGATTATGTACAAACGCGCAGATCGAGCAGAAACTCGATAACAGTAGAATATGACTAAGGTCGAGGGGTCACAAGTGTAAGAGCCTGCACAAGGGACCTGACACAAAGAAAATATGGTGGTTTCAAAATTTTCGGGGGTGCCTTATTAAGTGCGCAATTATACACACATATATATACCTATTTATCTGGGGTGTCTTATTTAAGTGCGCAATTTTATACACACACACACACACACATATATATATATATATATATATATATATATGCCAGACTCGCTAGCGTAGTTGGCAAACCTGACTTCGCGACGACCGGGTGACGAACTCCTTGTGGTCCGGGTTCACGCCCGGGGGTAGGCAGAAAAGCCACATTTCTCCCAGATTTACGGTATTTATCATGGAATAGGCCGAAGGGTTGCGATATCCATAGTATAGAGCCAAAGGGTTTAAGAACTCATTGTTTCTGGATATTTAAAAAAAAACATATGTGTGGTTTGTTTCAACTTCCCGTGCCAGTGATCAGAAACTTGTGTCTGCCTCGACGCCTAAGACCGTCATCATTCTTTGATCATGCTATGAGAAGAAGTGGAATATGTCGTGGCAGTGTCAACACACAGATACTTGTTGACAATCGCTGATTTTGAACAAGCATGAACACTGGTTTAGAGAGTATGTTCCACACCAGATGAAGAACACTGGTTTAGTTGAGTTGAGTCAAGGATTGACATCACAGCACTCGGGACATTCCCATGCATGTCCCGTCCTCATCTTCAGCAGCCAGCGCAGAGTTCCAATACTGATGGTACCGGTCACAATCTGGTTAAATGTCCGTCTTGCCTTTCCTCTGAGTGTAGTAAGCCGGCCAGACCCTCTGGTTACACCCAGGTACCTCATTCTCTCCAGGTCATAATAATCTTCTGTCTCTACTGATAGACGATGACGATAAGTCAACAACAAATATCGAGTGAGAAACGGGGGTAAAACATAGGCAAAAAATGAACAAATAAGTGTTCCGTCCTCTTACTCTACCGCCAGCGCAGTTTCAATTTGATAGTACCATTTTTCTTCTGTTGCCCTCCTAACCCCCAGTGGAGCAAAGGCCCTCAACCAATTCAGGTCGAGTCGTTCTATCCTTCTCTATCACATGCATCTCTTTAGATATCCTCCCCATCTTTTTAATTTCGCTCTCTAGCTACATTCTCCATGTGTATTTTGGTCTTCCTTTATTTTTATGCCCCTGGGACCCAGTGCAAAGACATTCTAGTTATATTGCTTTCATGTTTTCTCAACTATCCAACGCCAGCGTTTTTTCTTCACCTCTTGGTCCACTGGAACTTGTTTAGTTTTGTCTCAAAGCTTCACATTAGTGATTCTATCATACCATTTAATTTCCTCTATTCTTCGCAGAATTTTTGTACTTTATTTTTAATTGCCTTAGTTGTTCTCTATGTTTCCGCTCCATACAACAGTACTGACGACATTAGAGTCAAAGATTTTTAGTTTAGTAATAGTTTTAAATTCTTTCGACCTGCACAAATTCCCCAGTGCTATAAAATCTCCTCTCACCTTTTGTATTCGTATTTTAATAACTATATCAATTCCCCCATTTGTATCTACATTACTTGCAAATCCATGTACGACTCCACATCTAGGATACAATTATGAGAAACCACATTAATTTTCACCTGATTTATTTTTATCCGTGTCTTTCCCTTTTTGATTTTCAGACCTAGCTGTTGTGATCTCGCATCAAGTAAATTTAATTTATCTTGCACCGGATTCTGTGAATGGGACAGAAAAGAAATATCATCAGCGAGGCCCAGATCATCAAGCTGTTTTGTAGAGGTCCATTGACTTCCATTCTTGGTGTTAGCAGTTAATGTCTTCATAATCCAATCTATTGCCAGTAAAAATAGGAAAGGTGACAAAACACATCACTGTCGGCATAGCAAAAAACGAGACGCACACCAGACACACCACACCAGAATACTTGTTAATCAACAAAGAACTGGTACTATTAGCCATCGAAAATTGGGGTTCATACTGAGGGGAGGATCTGGGCACCTATGGACATATCCGGAGTGCAATGATGATAACCCAACTAACTACCTACCAACCTAACTAACTAACACCTGTTTTTATTTAAAATGTATCTGTCAGCTTTTCACCATGAAGAACTCGGCATTACATGCCTCTGTATGTTGCTTTTACTAAGCTGATCACAATCATGACATATGTGTGCATCTGCTTTTCAGCCAACAGAAGGCTGCAGTGTCTGCCTCCGTTGATATTCTCAAACTGGACGTAGTAGTAGCATGTGCTAGGCTTTGTTGCACTAATTGGAGTATAGGATGGGAAAACCAATTAGGGATGAACAACCACATAGACAGAACAAACGTATATAACATAAAAGTTCAACACCCCATTTCCCATTTGTAACAAATGCTAAAAGGTAGACAGAATGACACCACCCCCCCCCCCCCCCCCCCCCAATAGAATCCCAAAGAAAAGAAGTTAACTAAAGATACACTCAAGTGCAAGCTATAAGAATACTAGATTATATTCATTTCACCCACGAGGGTTGATGTGTATCTCCCATAATATAAGTACGAGAGAAGAGGAGAGAGAAAAGAGGGAGAGAAGGTCAATAGTTTGCCATTACATCTGAATGGTCAGTACTCCATACTTCTGTCAAAATCAGTGCAAATCCGTCTGCTTCCGAATGAAAATTAACCACGGCAGGAATCAAACCAATATTCCAGAATTATGAAGAATGTCCACACACATACACTTGACATGAAGATTCATATTTATTTCAGACATTTATCTAACTGAAATGATCTTTTAAAATGTATCATGTTATTATATTCTGGCGTTTGCCTGTGGATCAGAAGGTAGTGGGTTCGGGTCCTGGTGGAGCAGGGACATATTTTCACAAATGATCTTGGCTCCCAGGTCGACCCAGCCTTAAATGGGTATCAGGACCAGTCCTGTGAAGTAAAGGCGGCTTGTGTGATGTTGACCACATCAACCATCAAGTGCCGATTGGTCTATAAAATATAGGTATATTCCCATATGCCCAATACACCGCAAGGTGTGGAAGACTCCTTTACTTTTATTTTATTAATTTTTTTTCAATAAACTACACATAGGGCTTGCTTTAATTCCTTTACTCCGCTCTATTGTATGCAGCTTTCTCGGTTTTTGACATGGAGTTCAGCCCAGCACTGTTTGCCTCTTGTAACAGCATTCTTCTTTGTTTCCCTTGGAAGTCCTCATTTTCGCAGACTATTTGTTTCCCATATCAGTGCCTTTTCTTGTAATTCTTTGCTCATTTTGTCTCATCGTACATCACCTTTTTTTTTTGTCTTTTTGCAGTCGATACAAGTATTTGGCCAGACATTTTTCTTATCTTCCAACTCTTTTTTGTATTCATCCCATTTTTTGTTCATAGTGTTGCTCATTTATTTTCAAATGCATTCAACTTTCATCCTAGATCTTTGGTGGTTCTCTAACTTTCACTGGCATATGTTAGAATTGAAATATCATCAGAATTGAAGATTGGTAGTTTGGTAATAAGGGTGTACAACTTTGAGATCCATATTTTGTTAAGGCTTTTAAAGACTGTTGTTGCTTTACCAATGTGTATCATAATTTACTTCACTGCATCTTCTTGAAAGTTAAACTTATTACCCAAATAGATGAAATGGTCCGTTATATTTATTGGTTCATTTTGTAGCACAACATCTACATGATCTCTTGGTATCTTTAATATGTTAGTTGTCTCATAACTTATTTGTAGTCCAATTGTTGACACTTACATTGACAAATTGTGTTTTCCTTGCATGTTTTTGTTATGTTTACTGAACAGAACAATATCATCTGTGAAATCCAGATCTTCCAGTTGTCTATTCTCTACCCAGTCAATGCCACTATTGCGTGTGCAACATTTTGTCATTACCCAATCAATGGCTGCTCCAAACAACAAGGGAGATAGAATGCAGCATGGTTTCACCCCCAGTTTCCACCAAAAACCAGTCACTTAGACCATGTTCAGTGCACACTGCATATTCTGAACCATCATATATATTTTTAACAGGATATTATTTTAGCTGGTATGCCATAGCATTCCGAAATTCCCCATAGTGAAATTCTGTGTATGCTGTCAAACGCCTTCTTGAAATCAATAAAATTCAGGATGAGAGGTTGTTGCTTCTCAGTGTTGAGTCAAGAATTGACATCGCAGCATTTGGGACATTCCCATGTGTGCTCCGTCCTTATCTTCAGCAGCCAGCTCAGAGTTCCAGTACTGATGGTACCGGTCACAACCTGGTTATATGTCCGTCTTACCTTTCCTCTGAGTTTAGTAAGCCCACCAGACCCTCTGGTTATACCCAGGTGCCTCATTCTCTCCAGGCCATAATAATCTTCTTTCTCTACTGATTTCCTTGTTTGTTCCTAAAGGGCCTTGACCACATCACATCTGCCTTATCATGTATCATTTCACCACCCAGTGGTGCAGATCCAGCTAATCTGTCTGCCTGTTTATTACCCACTACACCGACATTGCCTGGAGAAAAGATCCGAAGTATACTCACTACCTGTGACCTTTCCAGTGAAGCTTGCCACTCTGCTCGAAGCATCCCTGTCTTCACCTTTCTCAGCATGCTTTCAGAGTATGTTACAATTACTGCTTTTCAATGTGTTCTTTTAGAATCAGTCTCAGGGTAATTATTTGATCCAGACAACTTCTTCTAGTTTGAAAACCAGTTTCTTGTTCTCTCATGATTGTATCAACTGCCACTTTAATTCTATTGAGGATTACTTTGCGGAAGGCATTTGGCATAACATATAATAACCTTTAATGGGTGCCGGGTAGAGTCATGGGAAGTAAAGGTGGCCGGCATCACACTGACCACATTTCTCCCTGAGTGCTGATTTGTTTATACAAATATAATAAAGTCTAGCAAAACATGCCCAGAAGGCGCGAAAAAGGATCCATTACCTGGATGTTTTTTCTTCAAATATCAAGAGTCAACAAGTTAAAAATTATGAAAACCTGTAACAAAAAAATACGTTAATTATCTTTATTTGTGTCAGCAAAGTAAAGGAAATTATCCTTGCATAGTTTCAGCAACATATTTAACAAAACGAATGCAACAAACAACATTTTATTATCAATGGATTCTGTGCCTGCTATAGCAAGAAGAAATATCATATTGTTAACAGTATAATAACATAACATGTTGAAAGGATTTTCATTAATAACACAATAATTGCATCATAAAAATAATACTGGTTTTCTTCTTGATCAGCAGGAAAATTTATGAGCTCACAAGCCATTTTTTTTTTTTTTTTTTGAAACAAAATTACATAATTAGACTTGAGCTTACAATGAATAAAGCACTAGAACAGAATATAACATGAAACGCGATGTCTCTGAAAGGTCACTAACAACACAAGAAAGGACATGGTTGGCAATACCAGAATTAGACAGAAAATTGAAATGATATTGACAGACAGACAATCAAATAGTTCGGTCATCTAGTAAGAATGCAGCCAGACCAAACTGGATATGAGACAGCAACTGCGTAGCAAAAATCAAGGCTTGTCCCTGATACTCTTCAAAACCTGACACTGAAAGCAGGTCAAGATTACAGGAGGAGGAGGAGAAGGAGGAAGAGGGGTGGAGGAGGAGGGGAGGAGGAGAAGAAGAAGAGGAAAAATAAGAAAGAGTCTTAGACAAAAAGATAACTTGTCACAAACATCAGATTTAAAGGCCAAAATAAAGCCTTCTTTCAAGATATGTAAAGGTGTCAGCATACAGTCTGATACATGCTATTGGAGACTGCAAGATGTGGAGAACCATTGACACCAGTGCAAGTAAGCAAGGCACTGGAGAATGATGATGTGAAATGCACAGATTTACATACTTGAACATGAAAAACAACAATTTTAGTAAATTTTAAAATTAAAGGACAATTTTAATTGTGCCATATCAATTTTGTAAGCAATGCATACACCTACAAAACAAAACAAAGTAAAACGTTTAGTCAACATTCACATTCCAAAAATGGTATTTAAAAAAAAAGATTTAGAGTGGCGGCTATTGAGCTGATATCAACAAGTAACAAAACAATACAAATCATGACTATGAAATGTTTGACCGGATTTGTGTATGTCTTTTCCTCACCCTCTAATGAGTTTCCTAGTCACTGTGTTGTGTTTGCTTACTTCTTGTACATTAATGAACAGATTACTGAAAGTTGTTACCAAAAGGAACAAATAATTGTAGCTATCTATATAACTGCAGCATCACATTTTTCTTTATCTGTTGATATGTAGTCAGTGACAGGTGGGCAGGTGCACATTAAATTCTGGTCCCCATAGCTGTCATCAATCCGTGAAACTGTCGGCCAAAATTTGGTGCCAGGTTGCACAAATGCCTGAAATTATTTTTCCTTTTTTATTAAAAAAAGCACACTCCAATATTTTAATAGTCAGTTATTATATTATTATAATATAAAATATAATCCTAATAATAATATCTAGCAGTTTTAACATATGCCAGTAAAAGCTGAAAAACTACTAAAGAAAGGGCATGAAAGTTAAATGCATTCGAAAACAAATGCATAAAGAAAATGATGAACATAAAATGGAATGAACTCAGGAGGAGTAAAGTAATAAGAGAAATGTCAGTAATAAGAGAAATGTCTGGGCAACCACAAATATAATTAAAAGACACAGAAGATGGTTCTTTATTTGACACATTCTGAGAATAGATGAACAGAGAATCACCAAACAGGCGCTGAAACGTGAAATGGATGGATTGTGGAAATGATATCCAAGAGAAACCCTAAGCTGAACATAAATGAGAGGCCAATAGTGTTGGTCTGGATTAAATCCATAAAGACAGAACAGAATGGAGAAAAAGACTGCGAGCCCTATGTGACAATGGCACAAGAGGGTAATGAAGGAATGAATGGATATTCTAGTTCTTTTGCATTCCTAAAAATGCGGCAAAGGTTTAAAACATATAACAGGCACTCAGTGTTTAGAGAAAGGTAAGAAGAGCATACAATTAGACTGCAGCCAGCAAAATTAATACTGGATCTCTGCACCGGCTGCTAAAGATGGGGATGGAGCATTTATAACATACCTGTAGATCACAATGTCCCAACCCCCTACCTCCTTTCCTTTTAAAGGCGAGCAAAGAAGAAGAATTCCAAGAAACAGTGTGGGGTTTATTCCATCAAATAAAGTGACTACACATGATTTGTACTGGAGAACCAGTGAGGAACAAGCTTATAACTTCTCCGGATAAAGCAATGACAGTAGGAATATGTGTTTAATAAGCTTTTTCATAGCCCTAAACTGTACATGCAATGCTATCATTGTAGTGAGTCTCCTTCAATCCAGGCTGGAGCCCTGAAGTGGCTGGTGCCTTAGCTGCCCCAGCTGGTGGAATTAGTAACGACAACATACAAGATGGAAGCACAGTTTCGTGAATTCAATGTTTATTGCCATTCCACCAGTTAGTGTTTGGCTCTGTATAATGTCGTTAACTTGTCTAGGAATTGATTCATAGCCAGCGATAGTTTTATAGCGGTACAAAGTCTGTAAGGTTAATTAGTTAGCTGAGTATCCTTTACAGGACTTTGTGCAACCAACCCATGCATTTTTTTTAGCTATTGTGGTTTTTTAGGCAAATTTTAAGGTCAGCAGTTTGCCATTACTTTTTGAATAGTCAGCTCTCGGTACTACTGTCAAAAGCAACGCAAGACTAACCATTCGCAGCTTGGATTGAACTTGGCACCCCGGCATTACAAACTGCATTTGCAACGCCCAAGCCACAAATGCCAACATTCAGTGAGTGGTAGACACATCAATTGACCTTATTTCAACTTGTGCACAACATTCACTGCCAATAGCCATCAGTTGCTTAACCTCAGCATTAATCTTTTGTTTATGCAATAAGCTGCCATTCTCCTTTCTCATCTGCTGTTGTCCTTGCCAGGTCCTAGCTAACAGGATTGACAAATAAAGTTTATGCAAGCACTACGTCAATTCCTTGCACACATCAGACATGTCTTCTCTCTCTGGCTGCCTCAAACAGAATAAATCTAATTTTCTCTCACATCAGCTTGTTTAGTCTACCCCCCCCCCCCCCCACTCCCCAACTCTTATGAGATTTTTCCAGTACAAATTACTTCCTCCATGAATCCCACAATACTGGTTCACACATATTTTCTCGTGAACAATCTCACCTTCTAGTTTCCTAGCTGGCCTCTGAACTCTTAACCTGTCCCCTTGGGAATTCCACAGAATATCACTGGATTTCTCATTCATTACGCAATTATCATTTACCAGTGTAAAATAAATAATAATGCTTTATAAACACTTACAGCTGGAAATACTGCAGTTTCTGGCGAGTAAGGTCTGTCCCACTTTCCAACAATGACATCAGCTTGTGAATGTGGTGACATCTGGTGGTAAAAATAAAGTTATTCTACTTCATATTTATGGAACACAATCAAATTAAAATAACACTCATGTAAATCAGTAAAACAGTTTTTATGTTTCTTTTCTGCTCCTAACTGTATAATTTAAAATATTGCTGACAAAACTTATACTTCTGAAGTCAACATAGAGATGTAACTGTGTTGCTCTTTAACCCTTTCAGTCCCATTCAGTCCAAGACAGTTGTTACACCAATACTGTTGTATCCTAAAGTGTGTGTACTTTACAGTACCACTCTTAGTCTGAAGGGGTGGAATTATTACCACTATATGTCATAATGAGTTAAAGTAACAACTGAAAAAAAAAATGACATTAAGAAACAAATTTGGTGTCACAGCACTAGTAATTAATTTCCCAGACCATTAGAGAATCAAATGGTTTGGTCATGTGGTCAGAATGGAAAAAAATCAGCCAACAGCAAAAGCTAAAGCCAACAGCTAAAACATGAGAACAGCAGGAAAGACAGACCAAGAAAGAGATGGGTGGATCGAGTAAAAGAGACACTACAGAAAAACAGTATGGCATTAACCCAAGCTACACAGCTAGCAAAAGACAGGAAACTACATTAACTCCTCCTCTCTGCAATGCTTCATGGCATAAACAGCAGGACAAAAGAAAAAGAGAAGAAATATACAATACATACAGAGAAACTAATGAATGTATAGTGTGTTCCTGTTTGTCAACAAAAGAGTTAACTTTTAAAGTAGAACACTTTTCTAAACATAAAGTGCACATAAAATTGGAAGGAAACTGTGTGCACAGAGAGGTCACAGTAATTAGTATTCTGAGTGAACTAAGAAAATGTGTCACGCTGTATACGAAGTCAGCCTCAACACACCAGATCATGCTCATGGAATTTTAAAACTTTGCCACCAATTTCCATCTACTGGCAACTCTGCACTGACCTTACGCATGCCTAAGGAGAACCAAGGAGGCTTCTGAAGGGTTGAGATGGGCACTCAAATCCACACACTAGGTAAAAGTAAAAGTAAAGTTCCCTTTTCACGCCTTTCGGCGCATCGGGCATATGGGCAGAGCGTCCCATATTTTTACAGACCATCAGCACTCTGTGGGTAATGTGGTCAGCATTACGCCGGCTGTCTTTACTTTCCCAGGACAGCCCATCCTGGTACCCATTTTAGGCTGGGTCGACCTGCGACGTCCCCATACCACGACAAAAATCCCCACACACTAGGAACAGGATTGAAATCCACACACAAGGAGCAAAGTGATCCAGTTCACTGTGCACTGCACTGGCATTGTTCCATTGATGACTTCCATGTAGTTACACCAAGACGGCACATCAGCAGAAGACTTAGTCCTGACTCTCCCATTCAGCTTTTGCTCAGTTATCACACACATAAAAAAGATATGTACACACATTCATGATTTACAGCGGGCTAAGTGGTTAGAACACAGAATTCTCATGGAGGAGCCCTTTTATTGTTATTTGAATCCCTGATAAAGTGATAGAAGTTTCTCCCTATCTGGGGCAACAAAATGCATCGTAACCTGCACAGTTCCCAGTGACTGCCATTTGGCCTAAATTCCTTAGTTTCAATACCCCCTCTGTCCTTTGCAGGTGATTTTATTCTGAGTTTAGACAGTGGTGAGCCAAAATAAAAGAGTTCAGCATTGTTCACAACATGTTTACATTTACAGTATTACAAGAATGTGCTTCAGAAGCTAAAACTACCTTGACTGGATTCAGATCTCTATCCCAGTGTCCTAGTTCAATTGCGCGGATCTCATCACGAATCACTGAGGAAAAATACACAAAAAGATGTAGACAATTATTTTGAAACAAGCTGTACAAGTTAATATTTCCTAGCAACAAGAAATATATATCTCTGTCTTTGTTATCAATTAACATACCCTTCATAGTCTCTCACTTCTTCTTATAGTCCATGTTGTGTGGCTTTGGTAGTCATGTCTATCCACAACCTTCTGTCTCAAGTACTTTCAATTATTTCAGACAAAAATTATCTTTCATGCCATGATGTCTAACTGTTCAGCATTGTCCATCTGCCTCTTTTCCCCTCCAGCTTTCCAACTGTCATGAAGTACTCCAGTTTTCTCCTTCTCATCACATGACCAAAGAATGTAAATTGTCTCCTTCTGATGTGGGCAATCAGTTCTCTTCGTGAGCAGTTTCTTTCAAGACATCTTCATTACTCTTTTTATCTGTCCAGGGTATTTCCATTATTTATTCATAAAACGACGTCTCAGCTGCTTGCAAATAATTTGTGACTTTCACTAGGTCATCTTCATTTCTTTGTTTTAAGAACTAATATAATTGACTAGGTAAACTACTAGATGTTCAATTCAGCAAATTTCATAAGGTGTGGATGCTGATTGCTCCAGTAATACACAGTGGTTGTAATTACACTGGACTTGTATACACAGTGGTTGTAATTACACAGGGCTTGTCCCCTCAAATGCCTCTTTCAACTGAAAACATGCTTAACCTTGTCACTCCAGGATGCTATAACCTCACCTTTTCCGTTACTGCCATACTCCTGTAAAGACTTTAGAACTAGCCGGTCTGACCTGTTTCTCAGAATCATAGCTGAATGTTATTTGTTCTGTTCATGCCCGTGCAGTGTTTAGTAGGCCCACATATTTAGTAAAGTTAGCATTTATGGGATTTTGTGTGTGAACTTAATGGCCTTGTTGACGTCAAAATGTTTTTGTAGCATCAATGTTAAAATCATTGGGTCGCAGTATGAGTCATCCGACACATGTTTTTAGGGCCTTGGAAAATGTACATGTAATGCTTCACTGTTTGTGTTTATTGATTACTCCCTCTATATACCTTTATATATTTTTTATTTTTTTAAATACATTTTTAAAATGTAGATACCCAATTTGTTAGTGACCTGTGTAAAATGTGTTTTTTTTTTTGAAGAATTGTTTTTTAGAATTCATATGGTTTCATGATCCATAAGTCTGCTATAAGTCTTGGAGCAAAATGGTTTAAACTGAAACCCACAAATCATCAGTAGTGGCTTTCCTGGTTCGCAGTCACTGTCAAACTGATTTAAGTATTCCTGACTGTTGTGTGCTAAACTCCCTTTGCTGTTCAATTGTACCAGGTGTCAGAGGCCTGATAGCCTACCCAGTCGTAAAGGCACTAAATGATGATGATGATGGTACAGGCAAATGCAAAAGGTCCACACAGTTCTAAAATGTGAGACAAGTGTTTCTTGAGTTTAGCGAGACACAGCAGATTCACGGATTTTGCAAGACCCATTTATGACTAGATGCTGAGCTGAAAGTTAGCCCATATCCAGTCAGTGCCTCTCAGTCGTTGAGTTAGTGCAGACGTATGTATTGATGTTTCTGACCTTTTAGAGTAATCATATGTATTATTTTATTCTGGTGAAAGCTTAGATTGTTCTGTCGAATTTGAGTATAATTAATGGAGACAAGGCCTTGAGGGCCCAACATCTCTTTATGATCCAACTGCGAGGATGTGTTGCAAATCGCATTGGAGACTGACTCGTGACTGTGTGTTGTGGAGGCGTATCGCATGTGCAATGTCTCTAGTCAGTTACGGCCAGTTATGGGTGAACTCAAGAGTGGGCACATAAGTGAGGCATTTATTTTATAGGCAGTAATAGGTGACCCAAAGGTGGGTACATAGCTGTGGTGTTTGTAAAAGGCTACCAGTGACCCCAGGAGGGGGATTGTAGGGATCAATGAGCATCTGGGGGTATTAAATGGACAATAGTTCAGTAATCACCAATTTATCTTCATCGTCATACTGTTTTTTGTCCCAATAGACTGATGCACCATTATAGAGATGACTCTTCCCATATTGTTGATGTGGTTGATTGTTGAGGGTTATCGGTGTTAGTTGTTTGATGTGACTGTATAAACTACTCCCTACCTCTCTGGTAGGGAACCCAGTTAGTCGTCTGAGAGTGGACTCGGAAACTTTTCCATATAAGGGTGAAGCATATTAAGCACTTCACTAGATACATGGTCCCTACCCCCGGATGGCATACAAAACTGACATAATGATTCTCTGTGAAAATTTGTTTCTTATGAGGATATTGTATACGCTTGCCCAGAAATTACAGGAAACCCTTTAATGAACACAATGAAAATTTAATCATAATGACTAAAAGTATGCTGTTAACTCTTTAAGTCTCAGCAAGTTGTTACTTTAACACAGCATGGAGAAAAGTCATTTCACTCATTTTATGTAAAGAAATTTTTACTTTAACACAGCATGGAGAAAAGTCATTTCACTCGTTTTATCTAAAGAAATTTTTACTTTAACACAGCATGGAGAAAAATCATTTAACCCATTTTAACCGAAGAATTTTGTACTGTAATTAAAAATGCTTTCGTCTGAGGGAGTTGAAAACAGTAACAGTATGACAGAAGACATTAATATAATAACTAAGGCAGTGAATAATTTAACAAATGGATGAGGTACAAGGAATTCAGATAAGGCATCATAATAGAAGAAATGAAAAAAAAAAAAAAAAAAAACAATGAGTTTAAAAAAAATCCTCAATGAGTAAACTTTCTATAAAAGAAGTACTAGTAAAATAATAATAAATGACATTATAGTGTAGTAATAACAAATTAACTCTTTAGCCCCACAAACCTTTGGGGAAAAAAAGGTAATGAACCAGGGAATTCCCCCTCCCCCTCCAAATCTTTTAAAACACCCATTTTATACAGGTCACTAATATTTCAAAAATATGTATTTATATATATATATATTATTCATTAAAAAAAAAAGAAATGTGTAAAGACAAATGTAAAGTGAGAGGATCCACTTCAGTGCACTGGTTTTATCTTATATCACTCAGTCTCTCTCCGCAGAAAAGCTAGCTACCTGCCGAAAGCGCTTCACAGAGTAAAACCTCCGCAGCTTCGGCGATTATCCCCAGAGATCTCCATTAAAAAAAAAATTGCACCTGTAAACTGAACGGCGCTGCCGTGAAATGAACCCATGACCCTGACAACCTACAAATGCTTTTTTTTTAAATTTTAGTAAAAACAATCATAACAAACTTCCTAAACCATGTGCAGGTGAAAACGGAACCAAGGCCATTAACTATGCTTGCTGTGGACAAATGAGCTTTACTTAGATTTGTAAGGGATGACAAAGCTAAAATGGCAGTCTTCTGCGGTCAGAGAGGTTAGGGACTCATGATACTCCTTGCATATGTCCTGTCACCAACAGTGACTCAGTACTGATAAAGTGCATTTCTTAAAATGCACGCTTACCTTCTCTACTTTTTACCTATTTTATTACTAATTGTTGTTTAAGCATTCTTATTTATTACTTTAATTTTATCTTTCAATGATTTACAACATTCATGTGCTCAGTTGCTATATTAGTTCAAAAAAATGTCATTTAACCATAAGCAGTTGTCAACTCAATATTAAACAAGTGTTCTATTAAAAACAATATTTTGCATACACAAAAACTTAAAGGCTATCACAACTTATTTCTAGGGGGGTCTCTGTGGCGAAGCTGTCTAGCAGTTTCCCTCAAGCTTAGATGGTCCTGGGTTTTTTCATGGATTCACAGTACAGTTTTACAGAGATCTTTGTGGATCTCTGCCAGAGGTACATAGCCTGTGATTTGTCGACTGCTCTTGTTAGGCGGCAAGCCATTCTGCAGAGAGACTGAGCTGCATGGGATAACCCAGTGCAATGAATCTGATCCTCTCGACTTTAACATTAACATATTATTTTAACAGTAACGATGGTGTCACACTGTCAGTAACATTTAACTAATTCTATACTCTTAAATATAAATGTTGTTCTGCTGTTTTAAAAGCTACTGAACCTACTTTGGATAATTCCTCCAGGTCCTACTCGAGTGTTGGGAAATTAACAGGCAAATAGATTAGCTGGTGCTGCACCACTTGGTGGTAAACTGTTGCATTACAAGCTAGATGTTGTAACGACCTTGTGGGAGTGAGTAAACAGTGCAGAGGTACACACAAAAAGCATCACAGTCTGAAGAAAATGGTGCAGTGAGGAGTGACCTGGGGATCTGGCTGACGCCCAACACTCCACCAAAATGTGATATGGACACACAATAAGACGGCTACTGGTACGATTGAAATTGGAACTTTGGGCTTGTTGCTGAAGATAGGGATGGATCTCTTATGGGAATGTCCTAAGTGCTATGACCTCAGTTCTTAACTCTTGAAACTTACTGATCAGAGCATCACAGAAATTATCCAACTCCAGTTTGTCCTCTGATTCAGTTGGTTCCACCATCAGAGTTCCAGATACAGGCCAAGATAATGTTGGTGCATGAAAACCTAAAATAAAATAAAATGTGTTCAAATAAGATACCAGCGGGATGAGTGAATGGGAGGATGGATATTATGTACTATATTAGTGGAGTATTAGTACAGAAGATTTACGTACTAAAAGAGAAAAACCGCTGTCCATGTGGATGAAGAGACAATGATGGATGCATATAATTACAAACCATAATGATCGTAATGCATCAGGTCCTTTGTAGAGTATCACTCTCATCATTGCAGATAAGAAATCCTCTCAGTACTTTGCCAATTTCCCTGCTCAGTTGTCTTCAATATCCTGAGTGTTGATTTCCAGCCCAATATGGTGTATAGGTAAGGCAGTTCGTTGAAGCCTTCAAGAGTTGTTGTTGTTGTCTCTGGCTACATATGGACTGTCCATGGTTTTGTGGCCTAAGCTACTGACTTGAGTGCTTGGTAGAACACTGCGAACTGTATGTTTCATGTTGAATGCCTTCTGTCTGTGCTGGGGCAGTTTGTGTCATCATCACCATTTGCCCTACTCAGTGGCTTAGATGTTCATATTTCTCCACAGATCTTGGTTCTTGGTATTTTGAATCAATTCCAGGTCATCAAGCATCGTCTCCCTTTGTCTGCATCTGCCTCTTCTACTTTGAACAAGGGGAAGTCAATAAGAAAGTCACAAATGTTTGTTTAAAAAAAAAAAAACTAGAGATAACAACTTGATAACTATTTATTTTTACGCATACAGTGTCCCTTTATTTCTCAACATAACTTCCACCATCATTCATACACTGATTTCATCGTTTTATCAGTCCTCCCCAACCTGCTGCATAGAACAGAGTGCTCTGTTTTCTCAACCACATTTTCACTTTACATTCAACTTCTGCGTCATTCACGAAATGTCTCCCACCAAGGTGGGCTTTCAGTGGACTATAAAGATGGAAAAGGGGCTAAGTTAGGACTGTCAGGTGGATGTTCCAGAAGTTCCCACCCTAGATGGTTAATTTTCTCCTGAGTTAACAGAGCCATATGTGATATGGCATTGTCATGAAGGAGCAGTACTCTTCTAGTCAGCAATCAGGCCTGGATATTTTTTCGAATTGCATCATAAAGCTTTAATAGAACTTTACAGTATGAATCAGAAATTATATTGTCACCTCTTTTTTAAAAAATTGGTTAAAAAGCACTCCTTGACAATCCAAGAACACTGTCAGCATAAACTTCCCTGCTGATTTTTAAACATGGGATTTTTTAACACAAGGTGATGAAGGATGTTTCCATTGCACTGAAGCATGCTCTGGATTCGGGCTGGTAGTGATGCATCCATGCTTTGTCCCCAGTAATAATCCTGTTCAACATGTCTTCTCCTTCATCTGCATATCGACAGAGATGCTGCAAGGACAGGCCTAATTGGTGGTTCATTTTGTGTTCGTCTATCAATTGTCTGGGTACCTACCTTGAGCAGACTTTCTTAAATTAATTTCAATAGATCATGTATTTTGTTGTATGCTGAACCATGTGAGCACCCTATTGCAGCTGCAACAGAGTCAACTGTTACTCTCCTGTCACCTCTAATCATCTCTTCTACCAGCTGCATGGATGCATCTGTTGCAATCTCAACAGGATGACCAGATTGGACTTCATCAACAATATTAGAGGGGCCCTTGGAACTTTTTTTTTTTACCCAGCTGTGCACCGCTTTACAGAATAAACATTTGTCAGTTTAAACAGGAAGCATTTCCTCATGAATGTCCTTTAAATGCATCCCCTTTGCCCCCCCCTTCCCACACACACACACAAAATCACAACTGCCCGTTGTTCTTTGAGGGTACACTCTGTAAGTACAGTCACCATTTTGTTTCTGTGTTGTGAATGCGCATGCAACACCTAGCACCACCTAACGAATAGAGACAAAAAGTTTGATGTTGCTGTCACCCAATGACACCTTTAGAAACCACCAACTACATTTTCCTGCCATCCCATAACCACTTGTGACTTACTTATTAACTTCCCCTCATATTTATTAAACTCTCCTTCTATCAATTTCATCTTTTTGAGTGTCAGCTCTTAAATACATCTGCAGAATGTTACTTCTACCTAAACCAAATAGGCAGAAAATTGGGCTCTCCTAGCACATTTGGACGCATGCGGGACGGCTTCGGTCAGCTTAGTGGGAGTTCTCTCCCTTGGCCGCATTTAAAACAAGTAGCGGAAAAAGTCACGAATCAAATGACATACTTACGTATCATCATCCGGGTGCATGTAGGGTTGCGTACAGTTGCGTGTAGGATTGCGTAGTCATCATACGGTTGCGTCTAGGGTTATCTATCATCATACGGTTGCGTGTAGGGCTGTGTAGGGTGTCTATCACCATCATACGGTTGCGTGTAGGGTTGCGTAGGGTGTAGGTTGGGGTTAGGGATAGGGTTAGGGTTAGGGGTAGGTTTAGGGGTAGGGTTAGGGTTAGGGGTTAGGGTTAGGGTTAGGGGTAGGGTTAGATGTGAAAATGGTGACGTAGAACGTCCAAATACTGGGCGACAATCTGATGCTTGTAGGAGTGGCGCCACTGGAAGTGTGCCAAATATGATTGCAATAGCGCGTGGCTGGTGCCCAATCGGTGGCGAATTGTCCGAGTCAGTAGCATCCACCGTACGTCGACTGTTTTGGTGTGTATGTGACTGTGCGCGATTATAGGGAACTACAGTGTCAAAATTGTCACATCTAACGCTAAACCTAACCCTAACCTTACCCCTAACCCTACCCCTAACCCTACCCCTAACCCTACCCCTAACCCTACCGCTAACCCTACCGCTACCCCTAACCCTAACCGTAACCCTAACGCTACCCCTAATCCTAACCCTAACCCAAACCCTACCGCTAGCCCTAACCCTACCCCTAACCACGCAAATTTATCGGTCATCAAAGCATACAGATCGGCAAAACACCCAAAAAAACAAAAACCCACAATTTCCCCACAGCGTCAATAGAAAAACCCACATCTGGGGGGACACAACCAAGCATTGGCAGCTCTGATATTGACCTCACTGTCTTGTTTGATTCGTGACTTTTTCCGCTCGTTGTTGTCAATGCGGCCAAGGGAGAGAACTCCCACTAAGCTGACCGAAGCCGTCCCGCTTGCGTCCAAATGTGCTAGGAGAGCCGAAAATTGTATGTGAAATAAAAGAATATCTGATAAACATTCTCATGTGTCACATATGATATACGTTATATACGTACAGCCCAGATGCTGCAACTGCGATAAAAACTATTATGTAGTAGTTAACAGTATTTACAAATATAATATCCCTTTAAACACTCAGCTTATAAATGGGTTCGCCTTCTTCTACATCTTCTTCAGTTCCTCTTTTACCGCTCTGGGTATCAAGTGAGATATAAGGTACCACAGTATAGGTTGGGTATTAGGTGTAATTTGTATACCACAGTATAGGTTGGGTATTAGGTGTAATTTGTATACCACAGTATAGGTTGGGTATTAGGTGTAATTTGTATACCACAGTATAGGTTGGGTATTAGGTGTAATTTGTATTTTCAATGTATACTGCTCTGGAATACATAAAAACCATTAGTGCATCCTGGAAAAGAAAAAAACCAACATAATAAATGAGTAAATGAAATTTCCTTACCATAGTCCTGCAATCTTTTGGCAATGTCAATAGCTTCCACATTGGCTGTTTTCTTGAACTCTCTGCAGTCTATGATGAACTCATGTGCACAGAAACCTGTAAATTTATGTCATTTTGTTGTTAATTTGAAAGAATACAGTATTTATGATTTGACATTTTTTTTTTAAATTACATATGATTTCAAATAAGATTATCACTATCATAAATGTAATAAATATTTGTAAGCATAATATAATATTATTATAATATATAATAATATAATGATAAGACAAAGAAATTACCGCATCTTTATATATTCTCATCTAAGCAGTAAACACACTTTCACTATGAGAATCCAAAATACAGACACATCCAGCTTGTGCCCAACCCACCACACCCTGTAAAGGTCACCTTACCAAAACTGCTATAGAGCCTAGCTAGCAGTTTTGGTATAATTTGTACCTTGGCAAATGCTTAAGAGCATGAGGAATGATTACAGTTGACAGAAATAACATTCAGTTTGGGTTTTCATATAAATAACTGGCTTATATAAAAAAAAAAGAAGAAATTATGAGGGCAGAATAATCAATGGTGATCTGGTGACTGGGTCATAGGGTCAAGAATGAGTCATGATACAATTTTTTTTAAGACTCAAAGAGATGTAACCCAGTTAATTCTCCATTTCATTAACTCTTTGAGTCCCAGAGGGTTTAGCATCACAGGCCCAAGGGGTAGTCAAAAGACGTAAAATCAGTGCATCATGTGTTCATTGGGCTTCTAGGCAATAATCTATGAAAGTAAGATGCGTTCCTTGGGTCTCAAAGAGTTAATGTTTACTGATTACCTATCTTATTCTGCATGGAATTTAATATTGTTTTTACTTTGGTCCATAAACTGAATTACAAGGATTTTTGTTGGTCCTGTGTAAAATGTATTTTTTCAAAGTTTTTTTTTGGGGGGGGGGGGAGGGAGGGGGGGGGAAGAAACTTGGGAGAGAAGAGATTAAAGGGGGTTAAAGGGTTCAGGTATTAAAAGTAAAGTAAAGAATCTGATGCAAATTTGAAAAACAGACCTCAGGCTAGTGAGCAAAAATCAAGCCTTTGCACCACCATGGTTTCCAAACAGACTGTCATGTCATCATGCGGCAGCAGGTCCTTTGCAGAATGTTGCTTTCATTACAGCATGCTGGAAAAACAACTGGTCCCTTACTTTTCTTCTTCTTCTCTTCCCCCTTGAAACTCATCGAAGTGTCGGAGGAGAGGGGGGGGGGGGGGGGGGGGGTCCCTTTCTGACTTTTCCATGACATGAAATTTCATGCCTGACTTTCTTGGAATGCATAATGTGGCAGTTCCCCCTACAGGTATTTTCATCATCATCATCATCTTGCTGCCTGGCAGGGGCAATCATACTAACCTCTCTCTACAATTTAGGATCTTTAACAGCATTCATCAGCTTATGTGCCTACACCCCTCCCTGCCATGATAAAAGGCTGTCAAGAATCTTCTTGCATTATTTTTCTCTGTCTCTTTTCCACAGATCTTTCCAGTGTCGCTCCAGTTTTCTTCTCCTAAAATAATCAAAGAATGATGACTGTCTCTTTCTGAACTCTGCAATAAATTATCTATAAGCCATCACCTTTTTCAAAACATTTGGCAAAGAATTCTTCTGTAAAAACCACATCTAAAAGGCCTCAAGAAATTGTTTGGCTTGTTTATTAATTTTCCAGGATTCACAGCTATATGTTAAAACAGGCTCTATATAGGATGTTAATGCCTTTAAAGACACTGTAAATATGCTAAAATAAGTTTCTGACTAGTGTCAAAGAAAGATATATCAGCTGTAGAGCATATTACCTGCTTCATTTGTGTAGAGAGTTTTATAATGGCCAGCAAGCCTCTTGCTCATGTAATTAGCATTTAAGATGGCGACCTGGGAAGCTTTCCTCAGTCCCTTAGCTCCCATCATTTTGATGTAGGCCCAGGAAATGGGAAGAATGGACGTGGAACCATATGGTCCAGATGAGACACTTCCAAATGATAAGCCACTATCAGTACCTTTTGGTGGGGTCACAGGATTTGTTGGGAGAAATGGTGCCAAATGTGCCTTCCTGTCATCGGATTATAAAAATTTAAAACATATACATTAAAACTAAATCTTTAGACTGCAGCGTGCACTTGAACAGTATCATGCTTATGTGACAATTTTGACAATGAAGGTGAGATGTCCGTTTATAAAAATGATATATACCAAATGCTGACGTATGAATGCAAATGATGGACAATCATCAAATCAGTGAGAAATTATTTAGAAGCTGCAGGGATATGGTTCTAGAAAAGAATGATGAATACAAAAGAGAAAAGGAATATGATGCATTTCATTCCTCGGATGCAAAAATGGTGAAACTATGGGGGTGACTGCATTCAAGCTAATACAATGAATTCCAGAGAAATTTGACTAAAAAGCTCAACAAAATGGGAAAGAGGAAAACGTGCACAAAACAACAACAAAACTACGTTTTGGCCGGGCAGCCTTTTTCAAACACAAGTGAAATATATCTGTGTATTTCACTTGTGTTTGAAAAAGGCTGCCCGGCCGAAACGTAGTTTTGTTGTTGTTTTGTGCACGTTTTCCTCTTTCCCATTTTGTTGAGCTTTTTAGTCAAATTTCTCTGGAATTCATTCCTCGGATGCTTAAAAAATGGTCATAAACCCATAGGAATTACTAGAAAAATCCTTTTTAAAAAAACAACAACAACAAAAAAACAGTTGTACACATGTCATTATTATATTTGAAAAACAAATTATTTATCTAAATGTTTAAACTTTTTGGGTGAAATATATAAAGATATATAAAAGGGGTAATCAATAATCAATAAATATGAACAGAATGAAGCACTAAATAGAATACCTTAATTGAGTCCATAAAACAATATGCATTGGGTGATCTCTTTCATGGAAGCTTAAAGGAAGAATTTGGCAGTTACTTAAAAAAAAAGGCCATTGGGGTCATGAGCAAACCCCTAATTCTAATGTTAGTTGCTATATTATTAACTCTACCAGACCGCTACATTGATTTTTCGGTAATTTCCTAATCTGCCGCCATATCGCTGTACCTAATTTTTGGGACTTTGCATACATAGTACATGAAAAAGAATGCGTCAAATTCTTAAAATAATCAACAATCGTGGTAAAACCTTAGGGTTAGCCATAGCAAATGTCTGCTACCATGTGTCTGAACTGACTCTGTGTGGCTGAACGTAGAAAATTCTGAAAATTTACAATGAAATGAGCGGCTGATGAACCAAGCACTTTAACAGGAAATCAAAGTAGGTCTAGGCTTTTCACAGTCCAACAGGTGATTAATACTTTGGCTGATTCAGACTCTAAGGAGTCAGAATTTCATCAAGAATAGGTTTCCAGTTCAAGTGACACAGACAAGTGACATAGCTCAAGTAATGATGAGAATCTTGAACCTTATAGATCTACAGCTAAATCGATTCGATAGCAAGAGAAAAACAGGGGGGAGGGGGAGGCGTACTCCTCAAACGCTAATGGGGGGAGATCTAGGTGATGATGAAGGTTGGACAAGGAATTTTTTTATGTGGGTCAGGTATAATTCTTACATCTTGTATGCTTCAAAGCAGCAAGCTGCTTTAAAAAAGCTAGTTTATTTCACCAGAAACTGTGCCTGCAGCTTATTGGTAGATAAGGATATCAGCCCACCGCCACCCACAAAAGGAATCCTACCCTCAATGGATGACCCCAGGCAATCATTTTGCAAAGCTTTCCCCTGGGACATCGTCTAATCATATCTGTTTGGTCTGCATGGAAAAAGCACTCCACATACAACACGCAACATTTTGGAGTGTCTTACAAAGACAATTTATGCAAGAAGATAAAGAGCAACATCTGGTGCTTACTTTGCAAGAAGCACGTCTGTGTAAAAACGAGGCTCATCTAACTGGGTGGATTGGCACACAAAAGTGGAATATTGGCGAAGATGAAAAGTAGGACCATTTTCTACGATGTCCCCAAGTTCCATCGTATTCTTACCACTAATCTGCATGTAAAATTTGGTTTTTTCCTCTTCAATGCTTAGGAGCCCAGATTTAGGGGACAGTTAGGTTCAAAGCCTCAGGTCTGGTAGAGTTAAACACAGTACAGGCACACACTAGACCCACTGGCATTTAAGTATGCTTTATGAGGTGAGGATAGGTCACTCCAGAAATGGCTACATACTGGCATTTATGGAGCTGTGTCACAACTGGAAGTGACTAGATTTATCCTTCTCAGAGGGATAGGCTTTAAAAGAACATGTTAAAGAAAGCACACTTCTAGTTACCCTAACAGAGGTCAAACATCCACCTTCCTTGGATATGTCATGACTTGAAAATGTCATCCTTGACATCACCATTCTTTGGTGCTGTTTATACATCAAATACAGCTCACAACTGATTTCTATATTTTGTATCTTCTTGTGCAATCCCTTTTTAATTGTGTAGGGAGGACTATTTTGGACAAAAAAGAGCAGAAATACTGAAATCTTGAAAGATCTGAACATCAAGGAAGACTGGCTAATAAACAGCATCCTGTCTCGGAAGCTGAAATATTGTGGTCACATCAAGCGCCACAATGGATCAGAAAAAACAATAGTAGAAGGCATGGTAACAGGAAGAATGGGCAGGAGCCAAACAACACAAAGATGGGCACAGGATATAAGTGAGACTGAGTTTCTTTCAGGCAGACCATGATGAGAGGGACTTTCTGCAAGGAACCTTCAACATGATGACAGGGCAGGACTATTCAACTGGCAGCGCCCGGGCCAAATCTGGCCCACAGAGGCCTTGCAAGTAGCCCACAGGTCACTGCCTGTTGTATTGTATGTATGATCTTTCTATGTCGGGGCTCGGGTCTCTGGCACGTGATGATTCCCAGTTCAAAATTTTGTTCCCTGAATAAACTTAGCTGAACAGCCCCTGGTGTAGGGAATCAAGTCCGGCACCTTTAGCCACACTCATAATGAAAACTGAAAAATTGGAGGACTAAAGCAACAAGGACGAAGCATCATAACATGGAACCACATCCGCATTAGAGATTAGTGGCAACTCATGGGACAGCAAACAGCTGACAAATACCAAAACTATTACCCTTTCACAAGAAACTTAGGAAGAATTTATCATCTTCATCTTCTTTGTGTTTACTGGCTTATAAACTATGGTAGAAAGTTCTGGTTGCTCGACCACTTCTGGACTTTAGTTTTGTTCCAGAATATGAATTTTGCATGCACATGAGTTTTAAAGATTTGTATGGGACAAAAGGGTAAAAAGGAGTCTTTAACTCAACTCAAGTATTTGAGTTGAAAAAAATGCTGAGTTGGGACAGATATTAACAAACTGCAGTTACATGACATAGGAACGAAGCAGGAATCAGCAGACCCACAAGGCAACCCAGAATTTAAAAGTTTAGCATGCATTAAGTGTAAAATCTGCTTCCCCCCGAAAATGACTCACTGAAAGATACATATATTTTGACATTTTACAAGACAAGCACCAAAATATTGTTAAAAGATAATTAGACCTTTTGGCTCTCCTCCGAACTTCTACTCCCGCAGTATTGCGGCCTGAAATATCCGTTCGGGGCGCAGTCCAATTATAAATATGCCGGCTCCGTATAACAAAACAAATGCTCTAACATGGTCTCAGCGATATGTTCCTTGCGGACCTGTTTCTGATTACCTGACTATTCTAAGAGACGCAACACTGCAGACGATAGTAGCAGACGAAGATAATAGCGACCGTTGACACTTTTCATTGTCGACTGCCGACGAACAAATCCAGGCAAATCTAGGATCAGCTTGGAAAAACTAAACAAATGCTCTAACAGGTCTCAGCGATATGTTACTTGAGGACCTGTTTCTGTGACTACGCCTCACCGCGGACCGTATCCCTCGTGCGGCTACGCGCGGTGCGGATAGGGGCTAAACTAGATGGCTGGGACTCACGAGCGGCAGCTACCGCATCTCCTGCAATTACTTTGCTCATGATTCCCAGGCACCTAGTTTAGCCCCCCATCCGGGCCGCGGGTAGCGGCGCGGGGGATAGGCTTGGCGGTGAGTTTAATCGTGTTTTGCGCATACCGACAAGTCTGGCATCTACAGCTGCTAAATCCTCAATCGGAAGAACAGTATTGCTAATCTGCGTGGGAGCGCGTTGTCTACCTGCCATATCGCTTTCATCGTCTGTAATGTCTCAAAATTGTCAACGGTCGCTTTTATCGTCTGCTACTATCGTCTGCAATGTTGCGTCTCGTGACATTGTAACGTACTCCTAGTTTTGCCGCAATTTGTTCCTCAGCAGGAACTTTGACAAATATTTTTTTATATCTATATTTTATATTTTTAATTGGACTGCGCCCCAAACAGATATTTCAGGCCGCAATACTGCGGGGTTGGAAGTTCGGAGGAGAGCCGACTTTTTTTACGGGATCCTAAGTTGAAAAAGCACTTTAACACTAAGCCATTAACCATGGTGCACAAACCCAATTTCAGCCCACAATTATAACACAAAAGCTCCTTTGATAAAGGAGATGGCTAAATGTGGCACACACAAAAATTGTTTCATCAAATCAGACAGATCCAGTAACACAGAAGTGTGTGAAATGATTGTGAATTAACAAAAGAGAGATAATTCTGATTTACAGGAAAGGGAACATTTTAGCTGAAGTTTAGTATAGTATGTAATGATGAAATGAAAATGGTACAAATCTCGTATAATTAATTTTAGGTAAAATTAAGTTGACAGAAGAAGAATCTGAAATTGTAGAAGATGTAAAAAAAAAAAAATTATATATTTTTTTTTAAGCTGATCATCTAAAAGCTTCATGGCATAGAGCTAAGAAAATCTATAACTAAACCATTGACACAGTAAATGAGCTTATCACATAAAGAAGACATCATAAGACATTTAAATACAACCAGCAACCATACTGGCTGTTGGAAAGCACTGGAAGCAACTTACACTCCAATGGGCCCAGCTCCTGGACCACCTCCACCATGTGGAATACAAAATGTTTTATGAAGATTGAGGTGGGACACATCAGAGCCATAGTCTCCAGGACGGCAAATGCCAACCTTGTCAACAAAAATAAACCAGTTAACCTACATATCAATAATACGTTAAATAACGTAACCAAGTTAAATAACGTAAAAAAGGTTAAATAACAAAGAGAATGAAAAATTTTTCTTCATCTTAGTGTTCACCAGCTGTATTTTCGCCAAAAAGTTCTGGTTGTTCATCCATGTCTCACTTTGGTCTCGTTTCCAGAACTTGAGTTTTGTGTGCACATCAGATTTACAGATCTTGCTTATTTGTATGCAGGCTGTTTGCTCCTCACCCTCTCAGGCAATTCACACCAACATCTCTAATTACTCACCTTTCACAACATGTTGGTTTGGGGGAGCAGTGTGTCTGCCCACCCCCACTTTCTCTTTCACCCAATGGAACCCCACAACACACACAGAATAACATACAGAGAATAAATTATGAGTCTTATGCATGATTATTTATTAGTTGAGTTGAGTCAAAAATTAACATCACAGCACTCAGATGTGCTCTGTCCTCATCTTCAGCAGCCAGCACAAAGTTCCAGTACTGATGGTACTGGTCACAATCTGGTTATATGTCTTTCCACTGAGTGAAGCGAGCCGGCCAGACCCTTTGGTTACACCCAGGTGCCTTATTCTCTCCAGGCCATATATTGTTTCTCTACAAATTCTGTTGCTTCTTCCCAAAGGGCCTTGACCACACCTGCCTTGTCATGTATCAATTCACCACCCAGTGGTGCAGATCCAGCCAGTCTGTCTGCCTGTTCATTACCCACTATGCCGGCATTGCCTGGAGAAAAGATCCAAAGTATGCGCACTACATGTGACCTTCCCAGTGAAGCTTGCCACTCTGCTCGAAGCATCCCTGTTTTCACTTTTCTTAGCATGCTTTCAGAGTCTGTTACAATTATGACATGTGTATGCATCTTGTTCTCTAGCCATCAGAGAGCTGCAGTTACCGCCTTCACCTCCATTCTTATGCTAGATGTTGTGATGTCGTATGCTAGGCTGTCTTGCACTGAAGATTTTACATTGGCTTTTGCTACAAACCCCCAGGTACTTCTCTTTCCTCTCACCACTGAATCATCTGTATAGATAATCAGATCATCTGTATAGATAATCAGATCACCTGGGCATGAATTGTCGTGAATCAACTGTTCGACTTCCATCTCCGCAGCACCTGCTGGCCACTCTCTGTGCTCCCAGCCCAATGTGATCATAACCCTACACAGGTCAGACTCTGACCCACTCCTCTCCTCGCCAATGTTCTCCAGCATGAATACTTGTCTTATTGTGTCTTCTGCTTGAGCCATCCACAATTTCCCCCTTTTCAGCCAAAGATTCATTCAGAGGGTGTTCTTTGTCTGTAGCTACTCTGAGGCATGACTTAGCCTGCAGCACCTTCAGCCTATCTGAAATAGTCAGCAATGCAAGGATGTATCGCTTGCACACAATCAGGGTGTCTCTTGTACATCCCAGGATCAGCCGCATAGCTTCATTCTGTATGCGCTAGCTGCCTCTTCGAGACAGTGAGTAACCCTAATCCATAATCAATCTCTGTGATGATTGAGTGCTGGTAAAGTGTGAACAGCATTCTCTGCTTCATGTCCATCGCTGCCAAAATCTTTAGTGCATTAAGACTTTTTTAAGCCTTTGTCACAACTATGTGATCCTCGAAAGACAAACTTCTGTAAAAGGTGATACCTAGATAACGCAGTCTGTTGTCTCTTTTGATGTCCCAGCCATGTATTTGAGTCTGGGAACATCTGCTCTGACAATCCTTTTGTCCAAAGAACACCACAGGAGGGTTGCCTTTTCTGGTTGATTACAGCACTCATCTCTGTACACCAGTCAATCACCTTATCTACTGTCGCCTGTAACTCTTGAGCTATTTGATATTTTAATAATGCAGTCAACTATAGAACTGCTGAACAAAATACAGATGGTAATGCAATATTGTAGTTAACAGCTACATTTCTATCTTGCACAATTATCCTATATTTATGTACATGTAATGGAGACAATTCTGTTGTACTTATTTAAAACAGCTGTGATATTTGCAGCTGTTAGTGACAAATAAGACAATTTCAGGCCGATTAAGAAAGGCAAAAGAGGAGAAGAAGAATGTAGACAGACAGGATAATATTACACATACACACACAAAACTACACTCAGGTCAATAATTAGAAAACTGGCACTACATCCCGGCACAACCTCCTGGCACTACATCCTGGTACTACCTCCTGACACCACATCCTGGTAGTACCTCCTGGTACTACCTCCTGGCGCCACATCCTCGCACTACATTTTGGTGCTACATCCTGGCTCTACATCCTGGTACTACATCCTGGTACTCTGATACTACATCCTGGTACTCTGGTACTACATCCTGAAACTCTGATACTACATCCTGGTACTCTGATACTACATCCTGGTACTCTGATACTACATCCTGGCACTACATCCTGGTACTCTGATACTACATCCCGGTACTCTGATACTACATCCTGAAACTCTGAAACTACATCCTGGTACTCTGATACTACATCCTGGTACTCTGGTAGTACATCTTGGTACTCTGGCACTACACCCTGGTACTACATATTGGCACTACATATTGGCACTACATCCTGGTACTACATTCTAGCACTACATCCTGGTACTACATTCTAGCACTACATCCTGGCACTATATGCTGGCACTACATACTGGTACTCTGGCAATACATACTGGTACTATACCCTGGTACTACAACCTGCTTCTACATCTTGGCATTACATTCTGGTACTACATCCTGGTAGTACATCCTGGCACTGCATCCTAGCACTACATACTGGTATTACATCCTGATACTACACCCTGGTACTCTAGCACTACATCAGAGCACTACATCCTGGTACTCTGATACTACATCCTGGTACTCTGATACTACATCCTGGTACTCTGATACTACATCCTGGTACTCTGATACTACATCCTGGTACTCTGATACTACATCCTGGTACTCTGATACTACATCCTGGTACTCTGAAACTACATCCTGGTACTCTGATACTACATCCTGGTACTGTGATACTACATCCTGGTACTACATCTTGGTACTCTAGCACTACACCCTGGTACTACAAATTGACACTACATATTGGCACTACATCCTGGTACTACATTCTAGCACTACATCCTGGTACTCTTGATACTTCATCCTAGCACTACATCCTGGTACTCTTGATACTACATCCTAGCACTACATCCTGGTACTCTGATACTACATCCTGGCACTACATCCTGGTACTCTGATACTACATCCTGGTAATCTGGTACGACATCCTGGCACTACATCCTGGTACTCTGATACTACATCCTGGTACTTTGGTATGACATCCCGGCACTACATACTGGTACTCTGATACTACATCCTGGCACTACCTCCTGGTACTCTGATACTACATCCTGGTACTCTGATACTACATCCTGGTACTCTGATACTACATCCTGGCACTACATCCTGGTACTCTAATACTACATCCTGGTACTCTGGTACGACATCCTGGCACTACATCCTGGTACTCTGATACTACATCCTGGTACTCTGATACGACATCCTGGTACTCTGATATGACATCCTGGTACTCTGATACTACATCATGGTAGTCTAATACTACATCCTGGTACTCTAATACTACATCCTTGTACTCTGGTATGACATCCTGGCACTACATCCTGGTACTCTGGTACTACATCCTGGTACTCTGGTACTACATCCTGGTACTCTGGTGCTACATCCTGATACTACATCCTGGTACTCTGATACTACATACTGGTACTCTGATACTACATCCTGGTACTCTGATACTACATCCTGGTACTCTGATACTACATACTGGTACTCTGATGCGACATCCTGGTACTCTGATACTACATCCTGGTAGTCTAATACTACATCCTGGTACTCTGATAATATATCCTGATACAACATTCTGGTACTCTGATACTACATCTTGGTACTCTGGTACAACATTCTAACACTACATCCTGGCACTACATCCTGGCACTACATCCCAGTACTACATCCTTGTACTACATCCTGGTACTCAGGTACTACATCTGGTACTACATCCTGGTATTACATTCTGGTACTACATCCTGGTACTACAAATTTACACTACATATTGGCACAATATACATCCTAACACTACATCCTGGCACTACATTCTGGTACTACATCCTGGCACTACATCCCAGTACTACACTCTTGTACTACATTCTGGTACTCTGGTACTACATCCTGACACTACATCCTGGCACTACATCCTGTACTACATTCTGGTACAACATCCTGGTACTCTGGTACAACATCCTAGTACTCTGGTACTACATCCTTGCACCACATTCTAGCACTACATCCTGGTACTACATTCTGGTACTCTGGCACTACATCCTGGTACTACATCCTGGCACTACATCCTGTACTACATTCTGGTACAACATCCTGGTACTCTGGCACTACATCCTGGTACTACATCCTGGCACTACATCCTGTACTACATCCTGGTACTCTGGTACTACATCCTTGCACTACATACTGGTACTACATCTTGATACTACATACTAGCACTACACACTGGCACTACATCCTGGTACTCTGGCACTACACCCTGGTACTCTGGAACTACACCCTGGTACTATATACTAGCAATACATCCTGACACTACATCCTGTAACTACATCCTGGAACTACATCTTGGTATTACACCCTGGCACTACATCCTGGTACTACATCCTGGCACTACATCCCGGTACTACATACTGGCACTACATCCTGGTTCTTTGGCATTACAAACTATCACTACGTACTGGCACTTTATCCTAGCACTATATCCTGGTACTCTGGCATTACACCCTGGTACTATATACTAGCAATACACCCTGGCAATACACCCTGGCACTACACCATGGCACTACATCCTGGCAATATAACATCCTGGCACTAGATCCTGGTACTCTGGTACTACATCCTGGCACTACATTCTGGTACTCTGGTACTACATCCTGGCACTACACCCTGGCACTATATCCTGGTACTACACCCTGGACCTACATCCTGGTACTACACCCTGGACCTACATCCTGGTACTACACCCTGGACCTACATCCTGGACCTACATCCTGGTACTACATTCTGGTACTCTGGTACTACACCCTGGCACTACATTCTGGCACTACATCCTGGCACTACACCCTGGTACTACATCCTGGCACTACATCCTGGTACTCTTGTACTACATACTGGCACTATATCCTGGTACTACATCCTGATACTACATACCTACTTACTGGCACCACGCCCTGGTACTACATACTGTTACTACATACTGGCACTTTATCCTGACACCTTATCCTGGTACTATATACTGGCAGCACATACTGGCACTACATACTGGCACTACATTCTGGTACCACATCCTGGCACTACATCCTGGCACTACATTCTGGTACTCTGGTACTACATCCTGGCACTACATTCTGGTACTCTGGTACTACATCCTGGCACTACATACCTACTTACTGGCACTACGCCCTGGTACTACATACTGGCACAACATCCTGGCACTACATCTTTGCACTACATACTGGTACTACATCCTGGCAATACATACTACACACTGGTACTACATCCTGGCGCTCTGGGACTACATCCTGGTACTCTGCCCTTCATCTTGGTACTACATTTAGGTACTACATACTGGCACTACATACCTGTGCATTCATATTGGCTCCATCCAAGTATACCTGCCCACCAAAATGATGAGTCAGGTCACAAATCTCTCTGAAAAGAAAATTGCGAAAGGATATTTGATTTTACGGAACCACCATGGTGTAGGTGCTAGATGCTCATCTGCAGATCCGAAAGTCATAGGTTCAAATCCGGACAGAAACAGACTTTGTTTTCTTCTAAAAATCACCTTGGCTCCCAGGTTTACCAGCCTTAAATGGGTGCTAGGGAAAGTCCTGGGAAGTAAAGTCAGCTGGCATAATGTTTACCACATCACCCACTGAGTACCGATTGGTCTACAAAATATAAGTTTAACACTATATGCCCAATTCACCTGACGGTGTAGAAAAGAGCATATTTACTTACATACAACTGACGTAATTGTGTGAGTAAACGTATGCAAATGTGTGTGTGTGTGTGTTTGTGTGCACTAAAAAAAGGACTGAAATATGATATGATGGACATCAAACTTATCGCCATGACCATAAACCGTGCTGGAAAGCATGGACAACGACAATTTAGCATCTCACAGGATCGCCAAAAAACTCCTTTGATCTGGCCAAGTCTCTGAAATACTTTTTCTGTTACTTTATTAATATATAATATTTAACAGCCTCAAGGGTTTCCCCTCTGTTTATTTATGGAAATGACGTATACACCCCTGAACCTACCAATCAAATACCTTGCTTAAATGTTTGTGTATTCTAGACAAAGCATTAAGGTCTATCGTGTTCGTAAATTGTTGCTGTGTTTTTTATTGTACGTATGCTTTGTTAATATTCATTACTGTAACCTACGGTGCCAAATCAATGGTTTGAAATGAATTCTGTCCGTATTCCATAATTGTGGGTTTCAAGCTGTACGATAGACATGGCTAATAAGTCACCTTTTTTGGGGGTGCTTGGTTGACCATGTTCTTAGTGCGCTTGTTTCCACAGCGAGGCGCAAACACCATCTTGACGTGACAGGTTCAATTCCCGGCACGGTAACTATAGCTTTCGATTGTTATGTTGTCTAATGTGTTGTTCCACCTTTCTACTTCTTTCTATTAGTGCCGATCAATACATTTTCTGTTACCTTTTTAATATATAATATTTAACGGCCTTAAGAATTCCCCCCTCTGCTTATTTATCTGAAAAAAAATGAGAATACCTGCTTGATCTACTGGCTGACATTCTATTATAGTGGCTAACAAATCAGCTTCTGAGTTTGTTTATTACTCTCAGGGGCTGCGTGGTCTCGAGGCAGGGTATCTGCCTCGAGTGCTAGAGGTTATGGGTTCAATCCCTGGTGTGGGCTGAGTTTTTTTTATGTGAACTTGGACTTTAGTAATTCCCCCTGGTCTCTGGGTAGTTGAGATCGGACGCCCGTGTGTATTGGTGCACACATAAAAAAATCCAGTGGCAGTGGGAAATCGAAAAGAGTAGCCTAACGGCGCTGCCCGGGCAAAATTTGGAGTTTAAAATCTACCAACAGAATTTTAGGATTCTCGCTGGCTTCAGAGCCTGTGCACTGTGCTGAGCTTCTTCGGACTCAGACTTGAGTGCCTGTGCACTGTGCTGAGCTTCTTCGGACTCAGACTTGAGTGAGAAGAATAACGAAGCATTTATGGTTTACTACCTGTGTGCCATGATGTTGATCCGTTGTTCAAAACCTCAAAACCTTACTACCGACTCCCAGGATTAAGAGAACAAAGGAAAAAAAAGATACATGTATTGGTTTTTTTAATGATTTCAAAGGAAAGCAACAACTTCTTCTTCCTTCTAACCCCCAATGGAGCATAGGCCCTCAACCAGTTCACACCAAGTTATTCTATCCTTTGCTATTGCGTGTAGCTCTCCCCATGTCCTCCCATCTTTTTAACTTCCCTCTCTAGACCCTCTTCTCTCTGCGTCTTTTGGTATTCCTTTACTGCTATACCTCTGTGGGTTCCAGGGTTAAGACATTCTAGTTCTACTGTTCTCAGGTTTTCTCAATGTATGTCTTATCCAACGCTAGCGCATATCTTACTCATGACAATTATCCTAAAAGGTAATCTTATAATTCCAGATCAGTGGTGGGGTATGGCCAGCCAGGAGTTGTATAAAGCCTGCAAACAATACAATCTGGCCCTTTCAATGCAACCCTAATTTGAATGCTTGACAAAACACAGAATAATAACTGTTAAGCTAGTAATCTTACATGGTCGAAAAACGATGTTATCAATACCCACACTGTACTTGGTGGGAAAGAAAAGGTTACAACCCCTGAACTAGACCTATTTTCCTTTACTGCCATCACCTTCATCATTATAATACTTGTATTATTGCATTGCAGCGTCCGTGGCTTAGACGTTGCGAGTCCAACTCATAATTTCAAAGTACCGCGATCGAAATCCACTGCTGGCTGCAAGAATTTTTATAGTGGTATGGGGCGTCAACCTAGCCTAAAATGGGTACCAGGATGGCTGTCCTGGGGAAGTAAAGACGGTCAACATAATGCTGACCACATTACCCACCTAGTGCTGATCAGTCTGTAAAAATATGGTATATGCTCTTTCCATATGCCCGATGCGCCTAAGGCGTAAAAAGGGATCTTTACTTTACTTTTTTTTTTAAAAATTGCAATAGCCTAACAAGTTTCCTTGATTGTTTATCCTTTGGTAAATGTCGTGAATGTCCATCAAAACACTAATGGTCAAGACTTGATCTTGTGACCAGTATATCCTGCTTGTTACTTGCCCGTATTGTTATCCTAGCTTGAAAGTGTGATACATTTGTGCTCCATCCTCTCAAACATCAGCCATCTCAGTGTCTTTATGCTCAATGTATCAAGTAGCAGTGACTGGCATATCTTCTTTCTGTGCCAGGCAATCAGTTTCTACATGGAGTCCTTATTTAATACCCATTTCTAATAGATGGTTCGTTGTCCCTGATTCCTTTGTCTCAACATTTCTGGAACATAGGGTATTTAGTATGTCTGCCCTGTCCATACTTGGTTCATTGTCCCTGATTCTTTTGTCTCGATATTTCTGGAACGTAGGGTATTTAGTATGTCTGCCTTGTCCATACTTGGTTCATTGTACCTGATTCTTTTGTCTCAATATTTCTGGAACGTAGGGTATTTAGTATGTCTGCCCTGTCCATACTTGGTTCATTGTACCTGATTCTTTTGTCTCAATATTTCTGGAACGTAGGGTATTCAGTATGTCTGCCCTGTCCATACTTGGTTCATTGTACCTGATTCTTTTGTCTCAATATTTCTGGAACATAGGGTATTTAGTATGTCTGCCCTGTCCATACTTGGTTCATTGTCTCTGATTCTTTTGTCTCGATATTTCTGGAACATATGGTATTCAGTATGTCTGCCCTGTCCATACTTCATCCTGTTGACCTAATAGCAAGCAAATGGCAATGATTTATGCAATGATATATTTAGAACATTCACTGGTGGAATTTGATTCATAATGTAAAACTTAACAAAGAACTAATGAAGAAGAGAACAATGAAACACATATTAACTACTAAGTTTGTTTACCTGATGTCTTCATCAAATACACCGTGTGTTGAGGGATATGTGATCATAGAGCAGGCTAGCTCATTCTTGTATTTTTCCAACTGGCAATGGAAAATATTGAAAGAAGTTAAATTTATGGAGTTCATGTATAGTGGTCCAAGGTAGAGACTGGAACACACTGAGTTATCAATATCCAAGTCACAAGTAATGGATACAAAATGAACAGCGTATGCATTGCATTTGATTTTAATCTTATAAAGCTAATTTTATAACTTTATTTCAGGGTAATATGCTCAAGTCTTCTTCTCGTTCACTGGCTGTAAACTCTAGTTATGAGTTAGATTATCTTCACAGCACTCCGGGTACATCCATAGGCGCTCAGATTCCCCTCTCAACATATTCATCAGCGTCGTGCGGTTAATAGTACCAGTCGTATGTTGGTTAACAAGACTTCATGTGCGTCCAGTGTGCTTCTCATGCTTGTAAACTCTAGTGGAAAGTTCAGGTGGTTCAACCACTTCAGGAATTTGGATCGCTGATGTATATAAAAGGTCCCTTTTCCTCACCTTTAGGCGTACTGAGAATATAGGGCTAGAGCTATATGTTTATAGTCCAATCGGCACTTGGAGTGTGATGTGGTCAGCATCATGCCAGCCGCCTTTTCTTCCCAGAACTGCACCTGGTACCCCCTCAAGGCTGGGTCAACCTGGGAGTCAAGGTCGTTTCCTCATTTCCGAAAAAAAAAAGTCTGGCTCCATCAGGATGGGAACCCACAACCTTCTAATCCGCAGGCAGGCATCTAACCACCAATGCCACAGTGACTTCCACTGAAGTATGTAATGCATCAAATATAAAATGTTAAATTAACTCATTAAACAGTTTAAACAGCACATCTTATTTAACCTTTCAAGCCATTTAAATTCTTTGCTGCAGATATCATTCCCTTCCCAGAAGGTGACTAGCCTTCTCTTTCCGACTAGGGCCTTTAGGTGTTTGTAGATCTGCCTGTATATTATCATCAACCTTCTTGGTCTGCCTCCTTTTTTCTTTTTCTGTTCAACACTTGCAGTTTTTCTCACTCTTGTTATTATTTCTCTATGCTCCATTCATTACAGTCTATTAGCCCGCCAGTGATCAGTATAATTGCTGTCCTTTTTGGGATGAAATTTTTCATTTTTTGAAGCCCTACTCTGGCTCTTGCCAGGGGCCGCAATATAGCCTGGCCATAAATATGGCCTAATGGCTGAACGCGTTTTTTGGGACCTCTCCACGGTGATCCTCATCCACATGGTGGCACTTTGAGTCATCGGGTGTTTATCGCTTGTGTGATGTTCTGGTGGGGAAGAAAGTCAGTCGACTCCAGTGATTAATGGTGTAAATTAATGATGTCAACAAATTATGAATTTTATTGTTATTTCTCCCTATCCATTCTCATTTTGCTTTCTTCTTTGATGGGTCCAACGAGCAAGCACATAACATGAAAAACATTTTTAATATATAGTCTTAACATCACAAAGAAAAAATGATAAATCAGACTGCTCTTAATATTTCTGAAGATATATATTGTAATCTGAATATCATAATTATTTGAAACGTATACTTATAACATATTATAGTGAACACTTATAATCTAAAAAACATATAATGTCTTCTTCTTCTTCTTCTGCCTTTCTATCCCCCAATGGAGCATAGGCCCTCAACCAACTCAAGCCAAGTCGTTTTATCCTTCGCAATTGCATGGAGCTCTCCCCATGTCCTCCCCATCTTTCCAACTTCATTCTCCAGCTCTCTTCTCCGTGTGTTTTTTGGCCATCCTTTATTCCTATTCCCCTGTGGATTCCAATGCAAAGACATTCTAGTTATGCTGTTCTGTTTTCTCAGTGTGTGTCCTATCCAACGCCAGCGTCTTTTCCTCACCTCTTGGTCCACTAGAGCCTATTGGCCACATAATGTAGCCAATATTAAATAGCCAAAAGTATTAGACAAATATAAATATCCAATATTAGAAAAGACAAAGACTCCAAATATTTCAGGAAGGTTGAATGGGATTTCACTGATTAAAGTATATTAAAGTAAACACACACATACCTCGTGATTGTAACTGACTCAGAAAGCATGCTGAGGAAGATCAGGACAGGCATGCTTCCCGCAGAGTAGCATGCTTTGCTGCGGAGAACACGGGTGAGGAGTACTGTCTGGATTTTTTCACTGGGGCACACTGGTGTGCTGGGTAATGAACAGGTGGACAGACTGGCTGGCTCTGCACAACCTGGTAAGGTGGACATGGTTAGTGCCTTGTGGGAGAGCGTGTACGGTTCGGAGGAGAAGATGGATCACCACAGTCTGGTGAGATTGATGCAGGGGGGAGTGACAAGAGGTTCTGGCAGATGTTCGAGGCTCAGAGGAAAGGCAAGACGGACATTTAATCAGAATGCTACTAGCACCATTAGTATCAGAACTCATTGCTGGCTCCTGAAGATGGGAATGGAGCACTTATGGGAATGCCCCGAGTGCTGTGATGTTGGTTCTTGCATCAAATCAAATCAAAATCACTGATTAAATTACTAATATAACTACTACAGTCATTAGTAGTTCTTGCAATATTAGCTTCTAATAAGTACAAGAGTACAGAATATACAAAATGACTGCATATAAAATACTCACATTTTCCTTCATGTGTTTCATGTCTATCGCTCCCTTGCGGTTGACATTAATGGGCTGAATTTTCATCCCCGCCATCTGAGCACTTGCAGGGTTGGTACCATGAGCCGAGATTGGTATAAGACAGACCTACCAAAAGCGTAGATTTGCATATGAAAGCTCACATTATAAACATTTATATACCTTTTTTTTTAAGGCTCTTTAAATCTTGACAAAAGGTGGAACATCTTGAATTTTTGAAAAAAAGTCAAAATCTCAATTCTTGTTCTTTCTTTTTCATGTTCACCTGCTGTAAACTCTAGGGGAAAGTTCTGGTTGTTCATCCACTTCTGGACTTCAGTCAAGAAAATGACTTTTGCATGCACATCCATTTAACACATCTGGCTCCTTTGTACACAAACTGCTGGTTCCATGCCTCTCAGGCAGATATACTCCAACTGCGAAGAAAACCCCCAGTTAGTTGCCTAGCGCTACATGCTTGTTGGGTAGGCAGTGGTTTTTTTTTTTTTTTAACCTGCCCACAATGTGGGCCCTGAAACCAACACAGGAATCTGAATTAATAGTTCAAAGATAAATATTATATTCGCTACAATATGTTACCATAAAATAAAGTAAGCAGAACTGCTGGACAACTGAGAAATAAGTTATTAGTAGGAAATTATTTAGAATATTTGGCTGTATAGAAGAGCACTGAAAACAAACTGGTCCGACTGAAAAACAAATCTAATGATATAAACAGAAAAAGTAACTCAGAAAAAAAATAGGTTTTGCATTAGAAGCAGACAATCTATCTTCGTATCTCATGAGAAAGGATAAACTGAAATATTTTCTAAAAACAAGAAAGAGAAGGAAAGTGAAACAGTAGAACTTTCGACAACAGGCTATTCCCAAACATAGAGACTGGTGTCAAATTAAATGGTCATGAGCTTCTTTCTCTCCCTCTGTATACATCTTTCTCTGTACGAGCTTTCATGTGGCTAGCATCGCAGGGCTATTCTCACGTGTATGTGATAAGTGATTCTATGAGCATGATCCAGCGTGTAAAGGCGGGCTTTGTACGCAAACAATGGATGGAGTCATTGCAAAACTCCACTGTGCGTGGAGTTACCTTCATATTTGTCCCAGGGCATGCGAGTGTGTTTGGCAATGAAAGAGCCAACAGATTAGCTGGCTCTTCCTTAGTTACAGAGGGCAATCCCATGGATCATGTAGACATAGTTAATGCCATTAGAGAGGTAGACGATCAGAGGATTTAGGGAACCAGCACCTCCACATCTTGGCTAAGAGTGCAAGAACTTGTAGTAAAAATGGGCACAGCCAGGCAGGAGAAGCACACCGGAAACACGAGAAGTCTTGTCAACGCAGCATAGTACTAGGACTATCAACCACAGGATGCTGATGTATACGCTGAAGGGGGAATCTGAGCACCTATGGAAATGTCTGGATCGCCGTGAAGAAAACCCAAATCATAACACATAACTCTCTCTTCCTCTCTGCATCACTTTATGTTTAGGTTTCTCACAGAATCACCTATTATTATCTATCATGGATTATAGTTTGTCTTTACTGACTTTAATTTTTAATTTCCTAACATAGGAAGTGCTCAAAAGCAAAAAGCTGCTGTTTAACTACCAAGTACAATCATCATCATGTTGCAAGTAATCTCTCATCACAGACTCGCCAGCTCTCCAGCCTCATGTACTTTCATACTCAAGGAGTCACTTATATCCTGTGCCCATCTTCATGCTGGTCGGCCCCTGCCCCTTCTTCTTGGTACCATGCCCTCTGCTATAATTCTTTGTAATCCGTCATGGCTCTTGATATGACCAAAATATTTCAGCTTCCGAGACAGGATGCTGTTTATTAGCCAATCTTCCTTGATATTCAGATCTTTCAAGATGTCAGTATTTCTCCTTTTTTTCGTCCAAGATATTCTGAGAATCTTTCTATAGCATTTTAGCTATAGTGCCACTCACACACACAAACAAAATAGGGGAAAAACAATTAATATCTGCTTAATAAGTACCTTTCTCTGGGACTGACCAAGTGACTGAAAATAAGACAGAATTGTCATGAGGCCAGCATATTCTCCTTGAGCACCACTGTAAATGAAAGACAATTTTATTAGACAATGTCACTGACAGGTCAGTTTTTGCCAGTAATTTCATAGAAAGATAGTTCTGTTTTGTTTTTGTTATTACAGCATCACAAACAGCTTTTTTGCCAGCTTCTTCTTCTTTCTGTTCATAGGCTGTAAACTCTGGAGGTAAGTTCTGATTGTTTGTCCACCTTTGGACTTTAGTCTTATTCCAAAACCTGACTTTGCATACACATCCATTTTACAGAACTCATTTATGCAGACTGTTGGTTTGCTGCCTCTCAGGCATACACGCTCCAACTTTAAAGTCCCTATTTAGTCGACACTCACAACATGCTTGTTGGGGAGGCAGTGGATCCATTATTGTTTCCCCACAAGGGGACCTCAAAACCCGCATTAGTACAAAATGTTCTGTAAACAATGGCAAAATTACAGACCAGAAAACTGTCTAGTCACTTTTGGCTTTCTTTGCATTCACCGGCTGTGAATTCTGCAGAAAGTCCAGGTTTTCATCCATCTGGATTTAAGCTTTGTACAAAGACTTGAGTTTTGCAGGTACATCTTTTTTTATTGGCTTATTTGTGTGCAGTTTTTGTGCCCTGCTTCGAATTAAGATGTCAATTCATCTCTAGGATGGCTGTGGCCATTGTTTTATGGAAACTGAAACTGCTTTATTTGTGTGGTGTCCTCTACGTCCCATTATCTACAGATGCTACCTCTGAAAACCCCTTTAGGGCAACCATTTGTAGACTGGTCAGTCCTCAAGGGAAGGCAGGGGCAGATCATGGTTATTCGCTGCCATCCAAGGGGGCTTCTATAAATGCGGAGCCAACCTATGATGCTCTGGTCCTGGGCTCAAACAAGGAATTGTCACATCCTGTACATGACATCTTAACCTCACAAGCGTATTTTGAGCTTTCCATTTGTGATGGGCTATGCCCTCCAGAGATCAGCAAGGAGCAGCCTGCAAGTCCAGGACTTCAATGACCACACAAATAGGTACATTCTTTTTCATCACATTAGACACCTTTACCATTGTTTCAATTTGTAGGTTAGCACAACAGTACAGAGAGGCATGCATTGGGTGTGTCTTCACCTGTTTGGTCCAAACACTCGGGCGAGTGGGGTCACTGGATACGGACACATGAACCTTTCTACCAATCAGTAGGATTTATGATGATCGGACATTGACACTTTGCTGGTGTGCCATAGGATGGCTATTTGTTGGACATTTGAGCCTAATCAGCAGATTAACAGTGGCTGTCGGGGTGTACCTTAAAATAGCGATGAAGACATTGAGAGTTGACAGAGGATACATCAAGACAGGATTTTACGACGAGAAACCGCCCACAGAAGTTGTTGTTCGTCTAAGCTGCAGGCAAATCTCTTGGTCTCAGCAGTTCTTTTTCTTTCGCTCAACAGGCTTTTAACCAAGAGTTGTCATTTAGTGGTACATTACGCAAGATGACTTTACTCATGTTCCAGATGAGTTCTGATAGACGTTTTCACCCAGGCATTGGGGATGGGCTGATGAGAGTCGGATTGGACACTACATCTCTGGGGGCCACCAGCTCAGAGATCCCCTGCCAGCTCTTCCAATTATCATTTGAGACATTATCCATGGCACACGACGAGGATGTGCAGCAAGTGTCTTGCATGAGGTTCTGTAAAACCAGCACAGAGCCTTCTGGCCCCTGAGGTGAGGCATGGAGTATCTCCTTATACACAACACAACGGACTTAACTTTGCCTCACACCCGTGTCCAAAATCACCAAACCACAAAATTGTCTAGCAATACCACAGACAACTAACTAATAAATGCTGGGGTTGGTTAGCTTGTGACTCAACTTTCCCTTACATCCCCTTGTGGGATGCAATTTTTTGTTGTTTGAAGCCCCACCCTGGCTTTTGCTGGGGGGCCCTAAATATAGCTGGGCCACAATTGTGGCCATAACAGCTGAAAAGGGTTTCTGAACTCTCTCCAGTGATCCTCATCTGCATGGAGGCACTTTGTGTCACCGGGTGTTTATCGCTTGTGTGATGTCCTGGTGGGGTACAATTAGCAAGCAGCTTGTGACATCTTGAATAGGATATTAAGTTTTAATATACAGATGTATAAATAAGGTAAAAGTGAGAATTTTTATAAAAATAGGATCTGTACATATTTTTGCGGATCTGACTTAATTGTTTTACCATGACATCTACAGCACAAAAGTAAAACAAGTTTCAGGATCTACCTGTTCGGCTGGAAGGAAATACGATCATAGCCTGTGATCTCACAGAGATCTTTCTCTAGCTCTTCCAGCATCCTGTGATAGCCAGCAGCTTGTTCATTTGGAATAAATGGATGCAGTGATGCAAATTCTGGCCATGAGCATGCCTACAAAAAATGTTTTAAAAAATGTATTTATTAAAAACGTTACAATAATCTTTTCTGCTGTTAAATAAACACTTCTCTGATTTGCTGCTAAAAGAGATAAACAAATAAACACTTCTCTGATTTGCTGCTAAAAGAGATAATTAAATAAACACTTCTCTGATTTGCTGCTAAAAGAGATAAATAAACACTTCTCTGATTTGCTGCTAAAAGAGATAAATAAATAAACACTTCTCTGATTTGCTGCTAAAAGAGATAAATAAATAAACACTTCTCTGATTTGCTGCTAAAAGAGATAATTAAATAAACACTTCTCTGATTTGCTGCTAAAAGAGATAAATAAATAAACACTTCTCTGATTTGCTGCTAAAAGAGATAAATAAAATAAACACTTCTCTGATTTGCTGCTAAAAGAGATAAATAAATAAACACTTCTCTGATTTGCTGCTAAAAGAGATAAATAAATAAACACTTCTCTGATTTGCTGCTAAAAGAGATAAATAAATAAACACTTCTCTGATTTGCTGCTAAAAGAGATAAATAAATAAACACTTCTCTGATTTGCTGCTAAAAGAGATAAATAAATAAACACTTCTCTGATTTGCTGCTAAAAGAGATAAATTACTCATGGGTGGGTTTCTAATCTTCTTCTTCATCGTTCGCTGGCTCTCAACTTTTTCAGTCCCAAGGAACGCATCATATGTTCATAGGTTTCTACCTAGAAGCCCAGTGAATGCAAGATGTGCTGATTTTATGTTTCTCTTGAATACTTCTTGGGCCTCTGATGCTAAATCCCCTGGGACTCAAATAGTTAACATTGGCAGAATGTTGAAGTTGTTCGTCTGTATCTGAACTTGTTCTAGGACTTGAGTGTTGTGGTCACATCTTTTCTAGAGAGGGACATTGTAACATTTTCAGTCTAAGAGCTGGGCACTACAGACTTTGCAAGTATATTTTCAATTTCTGGAGCGGGGAATGGGTGTGGGGACGGGGGCTATTACAGAAATGTGTCCTTGCAATTTGGCAACTGAAAATGCTGAGCAGGTACTGCTACCATGCCAACGGTATACTACTTACGGATGAGCCATCTGGCCAGTTCTAACCTCAATCAAGACAAAGTGGTATGGTACATAAGGAGATTTGGACTGCAAAATTGCTTTAATGAAAGCTACTGGCCTTCTGATATTTTTTTTTGATAGAAGGATTGAAGAAGAAGAAGAAGAAGAAGAAGAAGAAGAAGAAGAAGAAGAAGAAGAAGAAGAAGAAGAAGAAGAAGAAGAAGAAGAAGAAGAAGAAGAAGAAAAGAAGAAGAAGAAGAAGAAGAAGAAAGAAGAAGAAGAAGAAGAAGAAGAAGAAGAAGAAGAAGAAGAAGAAAGAAGAAGAAGAAGAAGAAGAAGAAGAAGAAGAAGAAGAAGAAGAAGAAGAAGAAGAAGAAGAAGAAGAAGAAGAAGAAGAAGAAGAAGAAGAAGAAGAAGAAGAAGAAGAAGAAGAAGAAGAAGAAGAAGACTGCTGCATAAACCCCCATTTTACAGATATGTATGCAGACTGATGGTTCCTTGTCTCTTAGGCAGATGTGATCTAACTTCAAGGAAAAAACTTATCCTATCTACATTAGTCATAACGCCAGTTTTAATCAGAAAACTGTCTGCCTTAATAATATTTAACTGAATCGGTCAGTTTCATATTTGCTCTGTGTCTTTCGCTCACTATCTATACATGTGGGCTCAAATATGTAACCAGACTTGATAAAACTTGGCCAACTATTGTTCATTTGTTACTGTCTTATCTTTCTTGTTAGTATCACATCATTAAATAAGATGTTCTCATGGTGCAACAGGGAGTGGTGAGGGATGACAACACTCAGGGGAAAGGCAAGATAGACATATCATCAAAATGTTACTGGTCCCATCATAACTGTAAATCTGCACTGGCAACTGAAGATGGAGACAGAGGGCTTATGGGAATGTCAAGAGTGCTGTGATGTTGGCTCTAGAAACTCAACAACTCATCTCAAGGCAACAACTCAAGTTGACTTAACATAACTCAACTCAACAATTCATCTGAACAACTCAACTTGACAACTTTTCTCAACAATTCAACTCGAAAGATGTTCTTTATGTATTTTTTATTTAAGTCTTTTCTGTGTGTGTGGTTATTTGTGTGTGTGTTCATGTGTGAGCAGAGTGGAGTGGATGGGTGTTTGAAGTGGAGTAGGCGGGTGTGTGGATGCACTGACACAGAGAATGTTCACTTTTTTTTAAAAACCAAAGCTTTTTATCACGATTGGGAACAAAATGTTAAAATTTACCTCTGCTCTCAGGTAAGCTAAGCCTAAAACAAGTACCAAAGAAGTGTAATGAGAAGTAAAAGTATTCAGCATGACAAGACTACATCACCCACAGAGTGCAGATTCACTAACATCAAGTGCCTTGCCAGCTGGCGTGGGTGATAATGCCTCTCCACAACTGCATGTATCAGTTCGTGTGCTGACACCCTTCTCTGCCATAACAAAAGGCTCTCAAGAATCTTCCAGAACTGTCTTCCTCTGTTTCTTTTTCCATGACAAAAGGCTGTCAAGAGTCTTCTCAATCTGTCTTCCTCTGTCTCTCTTTCCACAAATCTTTCCAGTGGTCACAACATGTTCCATTTTCCTTCTTCTCATAACATGACCAATTAATGATGACTGTCTCTTTCTGAGTGCAGATTAGCCTACAAATATATGAGGCTAGCACCACATGCCAAATATAATTCAAAGTGTACACTATACTTTTTCATCAAGTGTTGAGTTCTGAACTAAAAAATAACATGACAGTACTTCCATGACATACTTTTTTATAATTTGCTGTTACTAAATTGTTCTTTGTGAAGACTATTTTAGAAAGAACATGCACAAAAAATAAAAATAATTTAGCCTTTACATGAAGATCAATAAAACATCTGACAAAAGCAGAAAACAAAAACTGACCATCATTTCAGTTGTACTGTTGAGCTTCATTGTGCAGGACCCTAAGGGAATCATGGCCTGAGCCAAGGATAAGTCTTTGTTTTCCAAGAGTTTCATGTACCGAACAATTCTTGTTTCAGATTGGTAGCTGAAAGTTAACATGAAGAAGTTTTATGTTTTAGTCATAACAGTAGAGATTGTGTACAAGACTTCCTCTTTCTGTGTTCATGACAATATAGTGTTATCTTAAAAAAAAAAAAAATTTAGGAAATCCTTGGCAGTCACAGGTGTGTGGTTTTAGGCTTTCACATTTACTAGGTCCTGAAAAAGTTTAATTAACCTTTTGGTCTGGATCCTAGGTCACTCAAATGAAGCCTAAATATTTTTTTTTAAAATATCCATAAACCATGAGTTGTTAACCCTTTGGCTCGGTACTATGGATATCACAACCTTTTGGTCTTGATTCCATGATAGATGCTGTAAATCTGGGAGAAATTTGGCTTTTCTGTCCACCCCCAGATGTGAACCCGGACCACAAGGTGTTTGTTATCCGGTTGCCGCACAGTCAGGTTTAACTAACTTAGCTAGCGAGCCAGGTCCTAAATATATTTAATGACTGACGTACATTGGTGTAGTTATGCCAGCTGGATTATTAGTCATTAATTTAGTATTCTGCATGTTTATTTCCATGCCGTACTTGGTCAATGTTTCATCAAGCAGGTTTACAAGTTTGACTAGCTCTTGTTCTTCCTTGATGTCATAATTTGTCCTCCTATACTGACTGTTCCATGATGTTAAGAAGATGTTAAACAGTGTTGGAGACCGGAGGCAGCCCTGTGTGACTATTTCAGTCTTGTAGAGATTCAAATAACTCAATCAACATTCTCATTTATTTAAACTCATTATTATTCAGACATATTAGAACCCTATGAACTGCGAAGAAGAAATATAATTACAATGTTTTACAGGATGTAAATCAGCAAGAATGTCTTTGCGCTGGAATCCACATGTCAAAGGAATAAAAGCCGACCAAAACGCTCAAGGAGAACTAGAGAGTGAAGTATAAACATATGGGGAGGACAAGGGGTGAGCTGCAAAGGATAGCAAAGGTTACAAAGATTTGCCTGAGTTGATTGAGGGTCTATGCTCCACTTGTGGATAAACGACAGTATAAGAAGAAGATTAAGCTATAAACAACACTATCACAACTTTTAAAAAAATAAATAATTCCCTGAAATAATACCTGTTAAATACTGGATGTGTGAGAAAGCTACTGGTCCGTGCAAACTCTCCATTTTCCAGACTTGCAGCAGGTTGCTCCCCAATTTCTTGAGCCAAGTCAGCCTAAGAACAAGATGGGTACAGATGTGCAATCAGGCATGTGGAATCTGATCACTGTTCTCATAAATGAATCAATAAAATCAAAGCTCTGTTTTCCCGTTTGTAAATTTGAATGAAGAAGACATAAACAAAAGAATGCATAATTTACTGCTTGGTATATTTCACTGTGGTGAGCCACCACGATGCAGTGACTCAACACTTGCCTGCAGATCTGAAGGTCAAGGGTTCAATCCATACAGAGCAGAACTTTAAAAAAAAAAAAGGACCTACCCTTCAATGGGTACCAGTAAAAGTCCTGGGAAGTAAAGGCAGCTAGCATGATGTTGACCATATCACCCATAGTGTGCCCACTGGTCTATAAAATATAGGTCTAGCCCTAGATACCCATTACGCCTGAAGGTGTGGAAAAGGGTTCTTCACTTTTTTCTTCTTATATTTCACAGTATCCTGTTAGATAAATACTATTGTAACAATTTAATGCAATAAAGAAAATAAATTATTTCCATCTTTAAATTTAACTATTACTGTAGCATGCTCCTGACTCGATACGGGAAAATATACCAGACATAAATTTAGCAATATACTGTTTGAGTTTTCTTTGTTTTAATAAATATAAAACAAACAGTCGCAATTACTGGAAATACTTGCATCTTACCCATCCTCATTCCCTCTTCTGAAATAACTAGCTATAAGAATTTTCATTTCGTTTCAGTTAACACCATCTGCTATTATAATATCTCAGTAGAAAATATGTTAATCATCATCTTCTTCTGCTGCCTGTTAACTCCCAACGAGGCATATCCCCTTAACCACATTTTGCCAAGCCCTCTGTGCTTGTTTATACCGGATTATACAGACTATGTATAATTATACTGTCCAACAACAACAATAGCAAAAAATTATAAATAATGCATAGTTATTCAATGGTGCATTCTGTTAAAAAAAAATCAAGGAACAAATATCTACTGAAAGAAACATGATTCTATCATAATTCTGACATTCAAAATCTGTGTAATATAATGAGGGAAGTTGTTCAAAGTGTATCAAGAAAAGTTAGTTAGTTAGTTAGTCTTTCCTCTTGTGTCGAGTGCGGCACATAGGGCAGAGGTCATGACTCTCCATGCACGGCGGTCCGTTGCAATCCGTTGTAGGTCTTGGATGTTTGAGTGGCCCATGAGCGAGCCTTCCCTGATGATAGTTCTACGTAGGGTTTCCCTTGGTCTTCCACGAGATCTTTTCCCCTGTGGTGTCCAAATGAGGGCTTGGTAAGGAAGTCTTGATTTATCCATTCTAAGGGCGTGGCCGACATAGTTCCAGCGGCGTTTTCGTATAAAATTAGACACATACTCTTGCCTGGATTCTTGTCTTATTTGTGTATTGGTTCGGAAATCTGACCATTTGAAATTTAGTATTCTTCTAAGGCATTTATTTTCAAAACTGTATAATTTTGTGTCTAGAGTTTTCGTTGATTTCCAGCTCTCGCATCCATAGGTTATCAAGAATACCTTAGAGTTAAATCAATAAACTGACAGGTTTTTTTTTGTGTGCATCAGGATCATCCATCGTTTTCAAGTATACAGACTTTCACATCACCAAATTTTAAAAATCAATTTTTGTACATTTGAACATAAAAGCGGTATTTAATAACTGCATTTCTTTTTTCTTTCTTTCTATGTTTAGTTCAGTTTTCATTGTTTGCCCAACTAGTTTTTCACACACAAAAGTAAATATATTTATATCAATTAGCTAGTCAAGTTGTTATTTTGTTTGCCTAATAATTATTACCTTTTAAAGTAAACTAAATCAGCCTACTTCCCAAAAAAACACAAAATTAAGTCCAATGTCTTTAAAAAAAAATATTGCCTTTATTTTTGAGACCACAATTTGTTTCTAAGTCTGCTGGTAACTGGCAACTATTAATACAATTTAATGGGTTAAAAAAAATAATAAAAATTTAACCTTACCACTACTAGGTACTGAACTGATACTTTATGATGACAACTTGGGCAAGCAACCTCTGTACATCTAGCTGGAAAAACTCTCCTGGCTCACACTGGCACACACAAGTAAATGTGCAGATATAGATGCCATGGAGACAGGGAGTTGGGGAAGGGGGGTGCAATGCCTAAAAAGTTTGATCCCATCCCCACCCCAAAAAAGCATATTGCAGCAAATGGACTAATTATAGCTTTCCTCTAAAGTCAGTGTGCAACTGCCTGAGAGAAGAGCAATCAATAGCCAGCATACAAATAAGTCAGATCTGTAATACATTATGGCTTACAACATTCATGTCCTGAACCAAAAGCCAGAAGTGGATGAACATCTAGAACTTTCCACCAGCGTTTACAGCTGGTGAACACCAAGAAGAAGAAGAAGTAGATTCCAGTCACATTTAACTATTGAAAACTTACTTGTCCATCTGGGTAGTAACGCAAATTTATTTTCTTCTTTTCTGCTCGCTGTTTAATGTCTTCCTGACCACCCTTTGGCTGAAACTTGACTGTGTCAAAATATGCTGAAGATGTAACTGTGTGTCCACTTTTTCTGATTCCTGAAGATGAGAAAGCAATATATAAGAAAGGTATATTGCTTGAAAAGACTACAGAGAGTAAAATATTGCAGTATATGCAACCAGGGCCATATTTAGGATGTTTGACACTTCTGTGCAGTCATTTATTGTGTTCCCCCTTTCCTCCACTAAATTTTAGCATCACTTTTGCCAAATTGTTTTAATGCCAGAAGGTGAATATAAAGTTTGTTTCTCATGACAAAAGCAATAAAACAATAAACATGTTAATACTAATCCGTATATTTTGCCACCCTAAATTGTTCTGCTCTGTGCACAAAGCCTAGTTAGGGCCCTGTATGCACTTATAAGGAACTGAACTTTTTTCAGAAATGACTTTGACTCCCAGGTGGACCCAGCCTAAAATGGGTGCCAGGTGAAGTCCTGTGAAGTAAAGGTGGCTGGCACGATGCTGACCACATTGCCCACTAAGTGCCGATTGGTCTATAAAATACAGATTTAACCCTGTATGACTGAAGGTGTGGAAATGGATCCTTCACTTTTCTACTCTACACTTAAAAGATAGTAACAGTTGTCTTTGTTCATGTTATGAAAGGAGAGATACTCGAGAACATTGGAAAAACTGAAAAGATCAGTGGTAGATGAGAGAGGAGGAGGACAAAGAGCTGATGCTCGACTAAGATAGGGCTATAAATCCCTGAACTGTATGTGTATTTGTTCTTGATACACAGTAATCTAGTACTAATTTGGATAACAATCAATGATACACTAGTATATTTTATGTAAATTTCTACAAATTTTTATCATTAAAAATTACACTTAAAACAAAAGCATTCTGATTCTCTGTTGGATTAATATTGTATTGTAAACTATAAGTAAGTATAAAATAAGTTGTAAAATTATCAAAATACAGTAATTAATGTAGAAATCTTTATCTAGCCTAAAAACAGAGTTTTCCAAACTGTGTGTTGTGACACATTTTTGTGTCCGCTGCAGTGTGAAGACACATTCAGAACATAAAGCACAAATACGTCCATATTTCTTATAAGGAAAAGGGGGTTAGTTTAAACTCTGGTTTGCTAATGCAGTGGTACCACCGCATACGAAATTAATACCTAACTGTAGTTTCTTTCTCAAAGAGTTTATATCTCAAAACCCATTTTACCTTACAGGAAATTAATTAATCTGTTCTTAGATTTAAAAAAATAATTTCAGATTATAAGTAAAAAGAACTACTCTCACCTAAAATAAATACTAAACTTGCTAATACAGTGGTACCACTGCATACAAAATTAATACCTAACTGTAGTTTATATCTCAAAGAGTTTATATTGCAAAACCCATTTTCCTATTTTATCTTACAAGAAATCAATTAAACTGTTCTTAGATTTTAAAAAAAAATAATTTCAGATTATAGAAAAAGAACTCTCACTTAAAAAAAATATTAAACTTGCTCAGGGAGACACTTTTCTTGTAGAGAAAATTTCATGGTGGAGCATGTCATACACCGACTCTGAAGCACTGGCTGGTAACCCAAGCTCTGTTGTTACTTTTCCAAACATGTACGTGCAGCATACTGCATCACACATGCACTCGTTGCATCATATTTCAGAAAAATGTGCCATAGTAACTCCAAACATACCTGCATGCACAGTGCATCAGAGTTCATATCTTGAATCTAGGTTCATAAGTAAGAAAGTAAGATCCTTTAGGCACATCAGGCATATGGAAATAGCACCCATATTTTTTAAAGACCGATCGGCACTAGGTGGGTAATGTGGTCAGCATTACAGGACATACATTCTGGTACCCATTTTAGACTGGGTCGACCTGCGACGCCCCACATTTTAACAAAAACCCACGCAGCCAACAGTGGGTTTTGATTGCCGTTCTATGGAGGTGAAAACTGGAAATGAAAAAAGTTTGTATCTCAAAAGAATTGTAGCTTGAGTGGTTTGTAAGTCGAGGTACCACTGTAAACCAAAATTATGTTTATTAAAAAAAAACTAAAAAAATGTATCGCTAACATAAAGAGTTTGGAAAGATCTGCGTAATGGCTACTTTACCTTCAGCAAGTATTATAGCACTATGATGCACCTTCCTGGCAATGTGCTTTAAGCCTTTTGGGCCATGATAAACAGCATACATGGCAGACATGTTGGCCAGCAAAGCCTGTTTTTTAAAAAAAATGTTTAAAGTCAGTGTTACCATGTTAAACCTTTATAAGTAATGGTGGTCAACATATCGGTTGCAAACAGCATTTAATTCTTGAAGTTTAAAGGTCTGAACAACAGATCAACATCATGGCACACGGGTAGTAACCCATAAGTGCTCTGTTCTTCTTCTAACTCAAGTCTGAGTCCGAAGAAGCTCAGCACAGTGCACAGGCTCTGAAGCACCAGCAAGGATCCTGAAATACTTTGGGTAAATTTTAACTCCAAATTTTGCCCGGGCTGCGCAGTTACTCTTTTTGATTTCCAACTGCCAACGGTCCACGTGAACAAATCCCAGCCCTTACCGGGAACTGAACCCGGAACCTCTAGCACTCAAGGCGGACACCATGCCTTGAGACCATACAGCCCCCTTCATTTAATTCTTGAAATAGAGAAAGATTTTATAAACTGTTAATAAATAGTATCTATCCACACACGCGTGTGTGCGCATGCAAGCACACACACACACACACAGACACATATTTGTTATTAATACATCATTTTTGACAAAGATCAAACTGATGTCCATCCTAAAATGGGTTTGGAGATTAGGCCAATCAGGGGCGGTAAAAATGTCAGCAGAGGAGTACTGGTTGTCAATCAGACAGCGGTAACTCCCAATTTTGTTTTCATATTTCAGAACTCCATGTACTTTCTCTTATTCTAAACTACTGTCAAGCTGCTGTACCCACAGAAATTTACTTAGCACAGCAGTCAGCAGCAATGCTTTCCATATTTTAGGTCACATCCAGTCTTCACTGAGGTTTTCAAGGTGTCTTGGTTATTTTTCACAAGACTGCTTGCCTGAATCATGATCATCACATAATTATTTTCTTTGGAAATTTATTCACAAATCTTCCTAGTTGCAGACTGTGGTCAAAGCGTTCAGCTGTGTTTTCTAGTCACTGTGTTGTTTTATGTTACCTCTGGATATCAGCTCCACTGCAGTCACTTCTGTTTTCAGTATTATTCATTGTTTAATTAATGTAGGACTAAAAACATGTTGCTATTTGCAATGGGTGTCCCATTGGTTTTCCTACAAAGGAAAAATAAACATATCCCAAGGCCATTCCTTTGCAAGCACAGCTCTATCTGTGCTTATAGATGCTTCATTAGTGGAGGACATGCACTGAAATGCTTGGTCAAAATAAGGGTAGTCACATACAATATATTGTATAATTAAATATGGTTTTCTTTAAAAAAAAAACGTATTTTTTCTATGTATGAAAATCTATGGGACACCTTCTGATCTTCTGATCTATAGTTTGACCCATCGATTCCAAAGATGACACCCCCCCCCCCCCCCCCCCCAACCCCAACAAATCATACCTGAGCTGTACATATGTTACTGGTTGCCTTATCTCGTCTAATGTGTTGTTCTCTTGTTTGCAGTGCAAGTCTTAATGCTCGCCGTCCAGCAGAATCTCTAAGCAAATCAGAAAACACGTATATTTTTCAATACAGCAAACAAAATCTACTGCTATGTTACCAGGGCTCTTGAGGGAAGCAAAATAAAATCCCGTAAAGAAATTCAAATGCAACAAAGCTGTGAAGTATGCCACAACCTTTTCAAAAGTCACACAACAGATGCTGGACAACTAGATATTTCAAAATCAAGGATGACAACCATTTGCAGCAAGACATTCAAGACAGTATAGATGCACTGAATCCACAAGGGTCCGAACAGTATCCTGAGGAACAGCTTGCCATTTCTGAAGCACAAATGCAGTCAGCTGTGCAACAACCATTGGCAGGGGGTGATCTGTTGACAAACTTCGACCAAGGGCATCCCAGAGGTGTTGAGTTAGAGAAAGGTCATGTTAATGATCTGGTCATGCCATCTTGATGATCCCATGGTGCGGAATAATAATGTAATTCACACCCGAGCTTGATGGAGTCAAGCATTATCTTGGAGGATGGCATTTATCACCTATGGCTTCCAGAGCAGGCTGAACATCTAGTCTAAAGATTATGTTCTGGTATCTTGGGCTGGTCAAGTTGCCTTGGGTGATGTAGAATAGGGTCCGGCTATGTCTGTAGAAACCCCCCCCCAGACCATGACAGAAACCTACCATAATGATCCACCTGCCGCATTGTGTCATCAGAAAATCACTCTGATGGTCGTCTCTAAACTCGAAACCTGCCGTCGTTTAATGATGCGGTAAATTGAGATTATCAGTGAAGAGGACCCGATTCCAGTGTTGCGTTGTCCAACTGATATGCTCATGACATGACCTCTGCGACGAGCAGGTGTAAGAGCAATTATGACTTCAGGACACTGAGCAGCCAGTCAAAATTCATGTAAACATCTGCAAATGATGTTTTGACTGACATTAACATTTACAGTTTGTCTTAGCTGACATCTAAGAGTGGAACAAAGTCACTGTTCAATGGTGCAGAGAAGGCAACAAGAGTTACAGGTCAGCATGTCTGCTGAAGCACCTAGGGTGACCTGGCTGGTCGCAACCCTCTACACTGTCTTTTCCCTCCAGTACAATTTTTTATAAGATCATAGTGGCTATAGAAGTGGCGAAATATCTGGCTTAATTCTTTCTGAATTCTTCACTAAGTCCTTTCATTTCGGGCTTCTCTAGGATATCTCTTCTTCTTCTTCTTCTTCTTCTTCTTCTTCTTCTTCTTCTTCTTCTTCTTCTTCTTCTTCTTCTTCTTCTTCTTCTTCTTCTTCTTCTTCTTCTTCTTCACGTTCACCGGCTGCAAACTCTGCCTGAAAGTTTTGGTTGTTCATCCACTTCTGGACTCCAGTCCTGTTCCAGAACCTGAGTTTTGCGTGTACATCTGTTTTACAGATCTGACTAATTTACATACAGACTTTTGGTTCCCTGCCCCTCAGGCAGATGTACTCCAACTTTGAAGGAAGATCCCGATTAGTCGACTTTTACGACATGCAGGCAGTGGGTCTATTCTTGTTTTCCCCCACAATGAAGCCCTAGAACCCACACGGAGATCTAGGACATCTATATTTGTTTAGTTCCTTTTTCACGAAACATGATACATTGTTCTGTACCACAAATCAAAGGCCTATTGCTGTGCATTTCTGTTCTGCACTTCATATATCAATTATATATATATATATATATATATATATATCAATTCCAAGTAGTTACATCAAGATGGTAAAATAAAGAAACATGTACACATGTTAAATAATATAATTTATTAAAAAGATACACTAAATAGAAAGTCAGTCAGTGCCATCATCACAACGAAGGTTGGCTGCAATGGATCTCCAGCATGCTCTGTCTTTCTCTCTGGATGTACACTCTTTTTAGATTGCTGTTCATCTCTCCATTTTATCCTCCAACTTGCTGTCTGGGAGTTGCCGTGGCAGAGCGGCTAGACGCTCGCCGCGGATCAGAAGGTCGTGGGTTCGCTCCCTGGCAGAGCCGGACTTTTTCAAAAATGACCTTGGCTCTCAGGTCGACCCAGCCTTGAGTGGGTACCGGGTGCAGTCCCGGGAAGTAAAAGAGGCCAGCGTGACGCTGACCACATCACCCATCTTGTGCCGATTGGTCTATAAAAATATAGGTCTAGCCCTATATGCCCTATACGCCTATAGGCCTGGAAAACAGTCCTTTACTTTTTTTTTCTTTTTGTATTGCTGTCTACCATTTGCTTGCCTGACTTCAACCTTTCCCTAAATTATGGGTTTTATAAGAGTGTTTGTCTTTTAAAATGGAAGAAAGATTTCACTTGTCTGTTTTATTTCACTTATCAGCTCTGTTTTCAATCCTATTCACTTAAAAACCTCAGTATTTGACTACTTTTGCTTTCATGAAATTTGACCTATTATTCTTTTTATCCACATCTTCAAACTCAATACCGTTCCAACTGCTTGTTCCTTGTCCAGGTCTCAGCACCATACAGAAGAGTAAGGTATAACAACATTTGACATTCCTCACTTTTTAAGAACAGGTTAAACCCCCAAATTGAATTTGATTATATCTGCTAGAAACAATGCTTTCTGTAGGTACATACTTGTTAAAGATTGATGGAAAATTAATTTGGTGGCTAAAATCAACATATTTTCAGGGAAATTGATTGAAAATGTCACATTTTATGCGGGGGGAAAAAAGCAAACAAACTTTTTACTCATTATTGACCAAGATATTTCATAAACTAATATTTATGGACAATATTAATAAAATAGACATAACACCAACAGATGTCGATAAACAGGAGGACTTCAATGAGCTGCTCTTTGCCGACGATCAATGCATATTTCACAGTGATAGTAAACAGCTGCAAGACCACATGAACCTACTACATGACAGTTGCCTCAAGCATCATATGAAGATCAATACTGAAAAGACAGAAGTCATGAGCATAAGTAGAGAGCAACAGACCATCGACATAAAGATTCTAGATCACAGCCTAAAACAAGTGCAAGAATTTAAATACCTGGGAAGTATCTTTACATCCAATGGTAAAATAGACAGAGAGATTGAAGCAAGAATCCAACAAGCCAACAATGTCGCATACCAGCTTGCCCCAATTTTAAAACACCCTGCTGTCCCAGCTGAGATAAAAAGACAAATTATAAATACAATCTTTATACCGACATTAGGTTATCAATGTCAGACTTGGACATTAACAAAAGAACATGAGAGAAGACTAACCACCTGTGAAATGAGATGTTTGAGAATGGCTGCGAATAAAACCAGAAGAGATCGAGTGAGAAACGATGTGATTACAAGAACTATTGGAACCATACCCATCGTTAAATTTATTGAGAAGCAAAGAATGAAATGGTTTGGTCACCTAATGAGAATGGAACCAACGATGCCAGCATCAAGAGCATACAACATGAAAATCGAAACAACAAGAGGCAGGGGAAGACCAAGAAGAAGATGGATTGAAGGAGTCACGGACAACTTGAGACTTCATAACATCACGGCATATGAAGCGATTGAGCGCGCCCTGGCTCGGTTGCCGATCATCTGATAGACTGCGACGCCTAGCGGCACAAGCAGATTTTGACAAAAGAAGAAGAATAAAGATGGCTTAACCTATCCTTTATGTGTTCGTCCTTTTAGTTATCATTCATGTTGCATGCTATGGAAAATATTCCTGGCTATTCCTATTCTCTTTTTGACTACTATTACACTTCTACCATAACTTGTTGTTATATGTCCAAGATAGAAAAAACTTGAAACTTGTTCTAATTTCTCAGCCGTGATGTTCAATGTTGACAACTCCTTTCCATTGTTAAATATCACAGTTTTTGTTTCTTGTATATTATCACTGGTTTTCAAATGTAAATGAAAAATAAAAAATAAAAAAAAGCTGACTTGACAAAGTGAAATGACTTTCATGCACATAGATTAGGCATTACATCAAGAAATGAAAAAATAATATATTTATGTTTACAATGCAATTTTAACATAAAGTCTACATATGGTTAGACAAACAGATTTTACAAGTGCCAATCACAAAAGAAATAATAAATATTAAAGAACATACAAACTTGCCTTGTTATACCCACGACTCTCCCTGGCAACATTCTCATAAATTTTTGCTTGCAGGCAAAAAATCCAGCATGCGGACCTCCATATCCCATGGGAATACCAAATCTCTGATTGGTTCCAACAGCAATATCAAAGTCAAGGTCACCAGGAGGCTTCATCAGAGTGGTGGCCAAAAGATCAGTGGCTGCAACTACTAGAGTCTGCACGGTAAGAAAAGAATATCTGAGTATTCCTTTAAGAGCCTACTACACAAACAGTGCCTCCCAAAGAGAGTATTTTATGGTTCCAGCAAGGGAAGAGGTTCCAGGGAGGACAGAAAAAGCGCTATAACGACCCTCTCAAGACTGCTCTCAATTCTTTTGGCATCAACACAGTGACGTGAGAAGCTGCAGCGCAAGACGGTTCTGGATGGCTTACGTTCTTCAGGCATGGTGCATCGGCCAGCCAGGCAGGAGAGGTTGCACAGGCAGAGAAACGGAGGCAGACTAGAAAGAATTGTACTGTTAATCCCACACTTACTGTGGCTTCCATCTGTTGTCGGCACTGCTCAAGAACTTTCCAGGCTCATATTGGACAAATCAGCCACCTTTGTACTCATAATCATTGATCATTACTACTTTGGATGAAAGTGGTCTTTATCACTCGTAATGGATGAACAACAAAACAAACAGGAAATTTGCTATATTTGTCATATTTTGGCTGGCCAAGTTATTCTTTACTCCTTCCTTATCTTTTGACTAGTTCAGAGCCAGGATTTTTTGCAACTAAATTTTCTCCAGGGAGGTGTAGAAATAAGTCTTCCCAATAATATATATAAAACTATACCTCACCAGTTCTCAGAAGGTTAACCTAACTGGTGGCTTTCATAATAAGTAATGCAGTATAAATTATGATGTCATATTTTCCCCATTATTAATCAATACATTTAAGGCATTAAAAGTATCTATGACTATATTGAAATCTCTAATAAGGTTTGCAGATGAAACTTCACATTTCATAAGTGTATGTTCTATTATTGAGTTTATTATCAGATTTTTATAAAACAGAACAAGTGATTTGTTATTTTTTATAAATAATTTTTTTTTTATACTGATGGGACTTCTGTGACACACCCAAAAAAATGTGACTGTCCCAGTGAAAATGGGACATATGGTCACCCTATTTTGTGACTGATATCTCAATTAAAGGAAAAAGACTTAACCAAGTCAATAAATTTAAATATCTGGGAACAATCATTTCATCAGATGGAAAATGTGTGACAGATATTAAAAGCAAAAGTTGCATTTCAGAAAATGTAAACTATCTTATGCAATAAATCACTCTCATTCAATTTCAGAAAGAGAGTGCTAGAATGTTACATAGAACCTTTCTGCTGTATGGCAGAGAATCTTGAAATTAAGAAGAATTTAGAAGCAACAGAGATGTGGTTTCTGAGACAAATATTACGATTAACTTGGACAGCCAGAGTAATTAACAACAATTGTTTGAAAGAAGCTAATGAAGGATGATCTTTATATGCAACAATAAGAAGGAGACAAACACTGTTCTTGGGCCATGTAATGAGAAGAGAGGCACTAGAGAAAAATTTGACAACTTGAAAGATCAGTGGAAAAAGGGGTGGAGGCAGACCAAGAGGGATGATGCTGGATGGGCTGAAACGATTGCATGGAGGGATGTCATCAAGAGAGCTGTTCCAGTCAACCAGGGATCATGATCTGTGGAGATACAAGAGCGCCTACACCAGTTGGCAGAGCACATGATGATGATGATTCTGTGACACTCATGCCACTTAATAAATAAGTCTATCATCGGGACTGCCACACAGAGAACATACTCCACACCTCCAACAACCATCTCCAGTCAATAGATATCTACAGCATTAATTAGAATGTATGCTGCTGTAGATGTACTTCCTGTGCCGTACTCACCCCACACTGATGAGCCTGATCCACAAAGGATGAAAAGTTCTGCACTGTTCCATCTGTGTCTGGGTACTGCACTAAGGCACCACAATAGTCCTTGTTGCTGAGATCAACTGTCTTCCATGAACCAATCACTACTTCTATATCTTGTGGTCTGAAATAAGCAGGCAAATTCTATATCAAAATTAAACATCTTGGTGCTATATTAATATCCTACCCCAAACAGGGGAAATCCACAGGCCACGAAACAGTCTAATATTTCAGGGGGTGGTAGATAGGCTGCATGCAGTCGTGGGACCTAGGCTGCACTCTCTCGTGGGACGTAGGTGGGTTGGGGTTAGGGCCGGTTCTAGATGTTTTGGGATCATTAAAAGCATTAGAAAGCCGGGAAACCCAGTCTTACCACCCTCTTAAATGCTGGACTGTCCTGTGATGTCATCTGGGGTAAGATATTAATAAAGAACCAAAATCTCCCCTAGAAGTGTCTCCCTCATGCCAAGGTTGGAGAGCTTGAGTTTCTCAATTACCTTGACCTATGCTGGTATTAGTATAGCTAGCAGCAGCAGGGCTTCCCAACTCTATAGACAGGTCAAAGGGATGAGAACAGAGAGACACACCCTGGTCCTTCGGGTTAGGGAGGGGAGGAGGGTTTGAAGTGTGTGGTAGACGGCTTCTCTTTGGTAAAACTACTTTCTGATGAGAAACAGCGAAATATGCCTGGCAATAAATTGTGCAATGTACTGCTTGTGTCTGCATTATTTAAATTGATTACGGGAAAACATTGTTTTGGAAACTACTTTCTGTTTTAAAATAGATTTACACCAAGCAGTACACAAGGGAACTGAATAAGAAATACCATGAGGTAGACCAAGAAGATTGTGGAGAGGTAATATTCAGATAAACCTATAAACACTTGGAGTCACCAACTAGAAAGAGAAGGCTAATTACTTAGATAATGGAGGTTACTGGCAGCAGCAGGAGGAGGAGGAAGAGAAGAAGAGGAATCTGTGACAAACTCAAAACCAATGCTTAGCAAGAGCAAAGAGATGGCAACATATCAAAAATGTAATAACTGTTATGTGGTAAGTAAAAGCAATGACATTTACTTTATATGTTTTTCCTAAATTATTTGTGGTACACAGTATGATGCTTTGTTACAAATCTATTGCAAAGTAAATGGATACAAAAGCCAAACCGTAATTAAAAAAGACTAATTTACCCAGCTCTTGTCTGGACAACCAGAATTGTCTGAGGATGGCATTTCTCATCAACAAAGAACTTTTTCCTCTTATTCTGTCTGCAAAACATAATTATAAAACAGTTTTGTAAGCCTAGTAACATTTCAGATTTCATGAGACATAATATTTACATATTAATTATACACATTTTAAGTAACATATTAATTGTACAAATTTTAAGTTACACATTATTTATAGATTTTGCCCAGGCAATGTAGGCATGTTTGGGGATAACCAGGCACCTCATTTGGGTGTACTGCAACTGCACAAGGCAGAGGTGATCTCTCACCTTCTTTTTTGTATTCAGTTTCGCATGCTCAGATGGGTTGCCTCTATGAACTCACATTTCAGCTGCAGGTCATTCATGGTTCCCCACAGCTTGCTCTGCACACTTTGCTCTTGAGGCCAGCTTCTTTTTGAAGTTGTAGGTAGAGTGGGCAGGTCTGCAGAATGTGCTGAGGTGTTTGTGGTCCCCTCTGACATGCACACTGTGCAGTCTGTATTTTATGCATGTGGTACTTAAGCAGAAGAATGCTTAGAATACCTTGGACAGCCAAAAAGAGCAACCAAGAGGTTTTGAAAGAGGCGGGAGCCAGAAGACAACTAATCACAGACATCAGAAGGACACAGTCATTATTTTTTGGCCATGTCATAAGAAGAAGAAAAATAGAACATGTTGTGACCACTGGAAAGATCTGTGAAAGGTGGGATAGAGGAAGAAGACGAGAGAAGATTCTTGACAGTCTTGTTGCATGGCATGGAGGTGTGTCGGCACACAAACTGATACATGCTGCAGGAGATTGCAGATTGTGGAGAGGCAAACCCGCAACTTGTGCTTCTGGCCCGCGACATTCTTATCTTTTAACATTTGGCACCTGAGTACACTTAGTTGAATAGCCCTGACCCAGATGAACCCATATGCTTGTAGTGTTTTTCTTTTTAAACATTTTAGGACTAAATAAAAAGGGGGAGGGGGGTATTTTTGTGCCAGTGGTGTGTTGTGCAAAGACACCAGACTCGTTTTTTAAAAGATCAGTCAGCACTCGGTGGGTGCAAAGTAGAACCCAAAATCATTGGGAATGATAGGTGAGCAGTTAGCCACAAAATTACCACAGCTCCAAACTTAAACAATGACTCTTTAAAAGTTAAAACTTGTATTAGGAGTTTTCTTCGTAGTCAAGACTGCATCTGCCTGAGAGGCAACGAATGTTTGCATACAAATAAGCCAGATCTGTAAAAGCCATGTGCTCGCAAAACTCAGGTTCTGGAACAAGACTAAAGTCCAGAATTGGATGAATAGCTATAACTTTCTGCTGAAGAAGAAGAATTAAGGCTCGCAATGAAAGAGACAAGTGAAGCTTACCTTTGGCACAATGACATGGCTTCTGCAGCAGATGTGCCTTCATCCAAAAGTGAAGCATTTGACACTGGCAGGGCTGTCAGATCAGCAATCATGGTTTGGTAGTTGAGCAAGCTCTCCAGCCGACCTTGGGCTAGTTCTGCCTGATACGGTGTGTACTGTGTTGTCCTGTAAAGTGAATGTGCTAGTGACTCAGAAGTAATGATATGTGACACTGTTATGGATACTTATTATACATGTCTTTTTCTATAGGTGCCTGGTCTTGTGCAGAAAATAGTGTTAATGGTTCTCTAATCATCCCTGTGGTTTGTTAATTTAATGACACTGGTGTTTTTATGGGCTCTCCTGTCAACTACGGCCGGTAGACAACAGTAGACGGCCGGTTAGTTGGAGTTTTGTCCCTTGGCTGCAGTGCAATTACGGAGTGGAAAAGGAGGGAACGAAACAATTGACACAATTACTGTGTGTTGGCGATAGACAGCGTGCACTGCCCTGCTATAATCATACGGTTACGGTTTGGGTTAGGGTTTGGGTTAGGGTTAGAGTTAGGGTTTGGGTTAGGTTTGGGTTAGAGTTAGGGTTTGGGTTAGGGTCTCTAGTTTCTTTTTTTCTATTCACCCTAAAAAACGCTGTTGTTAAATATGCTGGGTTTTGCAGCTAGGCTGTATCACAAATTTCGACCTCCAAAACATGATTTCAGCACAGCTGTAATTAGGCACCTTTTATGAGTAGCTTGTTAGTGGGTTAATTTTTTTTATCCCTCAAAAAGGGGTCTCAGAACACACATCTTCTTCTTCTTTGTTCACTGGCTGTAAGCTCTGGTGGAAAGTCCTGACTGTTCATCCATTTAGACTTTGGCTTTGTGCCAAGGCCTGTGTTTTGTATGTACATCCATTATACTGGCTTATTTGTGTGCAGCTGGTTGTTCCTTGCTGCTCAGGCAGATGCACTCTTGACTTCGAAGGAAGTCCCCAATAAGTCAACTCATACGACATGCTTGTTGGGGAGGCAGTGGGTCTGTTCTTGTTTTCCCCACAATGAGACTCCGGAACTCTCAAGTGGAAGAAGACACATGACAATGCATCTCAAATTTTCTAACTTAAGGCAAAAACAATTTCTATTCCACCGCTTTTGTCAGAATTCTGTTTTCAGTCTTCTAGATTTGATCTTCTTCAGATTGCCTTTGATCTCTCTTCTTGTGGAATTCAATTTAATGAAAATTAAAAAATATTGACATAGGCAGGCATATTCCAAGTCTTCATTAGTGAAAAAAAAAAATGTACACAAAAAAAGACGCTTTCCACACCCTCATGCGAATTAGGCTTATAGGGCTAAACCAATTAGCATTCGGTCGATGATGTTGTCAGCATCATGTTGGCCACCTTTACTTCTCAGGACTATACCTGGTACCCATTCAAGACTTGATCAACCTGGGAGTCAAGATGTTTTTCGAAAAAAGTCCCACCAACAACCTTCTGACCCGCAGGCGAGCATTAACCCGCTACATCACGGTGACTCCCAAGTCTTCACTAGTTGAGTTGAGCCAAGTCAAGAATTGACATCACAGCACTCTGGGCATTCCTATGTGTGCTCCATCCTCATCTTCAGCAGCCAGCACAGAGTTCCAACTGAAGGTACCTGTCCCAATCTGATTAAATGTCCGTCTTGCCTTTCCTCTGAGTCTAGTGAGTCGGCCAGATCCTCTGGTTACACCCCAGTGCCTCATTCTCTTCAGGCCATAATAATCTTCTTTCTCTACTGATTCCATTGCTTGTTCCCAAAGAGCCTTGACCACATCTGCCTTGTCATGTATCAATTTACCACCATGTGGTACAGATCCAGCCATTCTTGTCTGTCTGTTTCAAGCCTTCATTATTACACCAAAAATGCATACAGGGTGACCAAATTAAAATAATATCATAAAACATTGTTATTCTGTTGTCTACTGACACCTTTCAGTTTATACTACTTCTGAAATTCTGAGATATCAATCTCAAAGGAAGTAATAATCAAGAAATACATTTTTTAATGTACTTCATATCTATGCAGACAGACTTAACTTTTCTAGCAGTAATTTCAGTCAAGATAAATCCAGGCCCTCTTTTTGGTTAAAAAAGAGTGGACCTGCCCTTTGTCGTTGATAATACAGAAATACGCTGTGTAACGGAAATATGGACCTAAACAAAATACAAAAATTATGGCCTAGAGTGACGCTCCTAACTTGTCTTATAGCAGGTAATACAGCTATAATAGGAGCTATATAAAACTGAAGATCCATACACTGGGTATATTCTGAGATAATGTGGATTTAAAAAAAACACACACACATAGAGAACAGGAACTTAAACACACACAAAAATGGATTGACGAAGAAAGCGGGTCAAAAAGAAACTATATGACAAACACTGATGAGAGAAGACAAAGGTGCCGGACTAGATTCTAATCAGACCATGCTTTGCTGGTGGCGTTAACACTGTCGATCCACTTAGGCCTACACATTGGCGTATGCCATAACGTCTTTGGCATCGAGATATAGCGGGTTGAGCTGGCACTGTACAGGAGAGTGGTAGCGGCTCAGAGCTTAATTCATGAACGTGTAAAGGCGCCTCTAAGCGATTTTAAAGTTAGACGTGGCCTGGGTTTTGAATAAGGAGCGCTACTCCTCCTGAGGTGTACCACCACTTCGTTTGCATCTTTGGTAATAAAGATTGTGTGTGTGTTGCAACAAGTGTTTGGCTTGAGTGTGTTTGTACGGTGTTTTCCTGTCATTAGCCTATAGCAGAGCCAATGGAATCGAGCCCTAGACAGTAAGGTTTCTGACAGGAAAGTGGGAGCTCGTCCCTGGGAGTTGAACCTAAATCTGACAGGAAAGTGGGGCGCTCTTACCGTGGATTTTGTGTGAACCCAACGTGCTTAGTCAATAGCTGATAGGAAAGGTTAGGTATTTGTTTTTCCGTAAATATTTTTGATAGGTAAAATGGGAATTTATTGGTAGTCCGTCTACATGTTTGTTGTTTAACATGACTGTATGTGATTAGAGGTAATAACTGTATGTGTTAGGATTGTGTCGTGACGACGGATAGGGATTTAGGACGACATAGACAGATAGACATAGTGTGATTGTTTTTTAAGTTGCGGTGTGCTAGTCCGAGAAGTCATCGAGGCCTGTCGTCCTCGCCATCATCAAGTGTGTCATCAACATCCACATGTTCTTTGGCGGCCATGTTTCCCAGACTGGAGTGCAGATAAGTTTTTGTTGTTTTGATTTTGGTGTTTGTGTCCTGGTCAGTTCTCCAGTCCGTGAGATTCCTTCTCGATCTAGTTGGTTGATCGGCGCCGTTCATTATCTATCGTTCTTGGCTATCCTTTCTCATCAGTCCTATTGTTGTTTTCGTGTTTTGGAAAAAAAAAAATTTTGCGGCACACACATCAGTCATTCTCCATATCTACAATTGTAAGAAGTATTCTTCGGATTCCTGATCCAATATTTTTCGAACTGTCTACATCCAAATTGCTTTAAAAATTGTTGTCGTATTACTGTGATGATCTGATTTGTGATATTCTTTATTGAATATTACACTGCAAATTTGTGTTTAGTTCCCGGATTAATTCGAGATTACATTTATAGGTCCGGTTGTAGTTCGGATATTCGCGATTATTATTTTCTCCCTTCCCAGTAGGTATAGTGCGGGTAGTTCGTGATCGTATTTATATACGTTATTTTGTTTTGGTTTAATTGTTGACTTGCAACGGTTTCACTGTTCAATATGCCAAGAAGGTACATAGAAAAGGGTCCACTAGTGACATGTGTCCACTGTAAAAGGGAACATGGTAGATGGCAGTGGTGTGATGAAAATCCTGAATTTGCACAACATGTTCAAAAGATAATAAAGAGAAAAAATCAAAATTTGAAAAAGAGAAGATCTGAAAGAGATATACCACCCCATCCATGTGACCAACCAGAGGATCAATGTAAGAGTAGAAAGTATGAACATAAAATAGACAAGGGAAAGATAATAATTTGTCCCTACTGCAAGAAACACCATGGAGCATTTCAGATGTGTGATGCTAGCCCATTATATGGGGCCTATTTAAAGGAACATAGGAACAGAAAGCAGAATGATAAGAATAGTAATACTCCTGAAAATAATACTGATGATTCTGTCTGTGTATACTGTGATTTACTGCACAATAAAGCCAAGATGTGTGATAAACACCCTAAGTACCCTGAGAGATTGATAGTCAAGATAAATGGCTTATTGTTAACAAAAGCATCAACAAAACAGTGGGCGAAAACCTGTTTCTTGTGTCAATTTAAAGGGCACTGTCGAGCACAATGCCCAGGTTTAAAATACCTCAGAGGATATGGTGACGAAACAGTAACTGCAGTTAAGACAACATCAGAGTTTACTGAACATCCTAAAAGTGATTGCACACTGTGTGATCGTATGCTACAGCAGGGTAAGCATATGACACCACATAAAATTAAAATTGGTAGCATCCAAATTGTCTGTCCGCGTACTGAAAACAGAACCCAAGAACAAAGTAATGTGGTGACAGAAAACACCTCTGATCACGAAGAAGCAGATAAACCACCAAAGATAATTGGAGTATATAAACCCCCCAAACAGAAAGTGGTCAATACAGATGGTGTGGCAAATGAATGCAGCAAAGTACAAGAGGGCCAATTAGAAGAGCCTTGTGAAAAGATAAGTCCATCAAACACTAAAGTTCCCAATGATGAACCAACTGGTGGGGCTGGCGTAGCAGATGTCTCCAGTAAGGTCAAAGAGTGTTTGCCAAAGGCATCTTTCGAGATGACATCATGGCCTAGCAATGACACAATGATGTCAGATGACGAGACAATACCACACGAAAGATTAATGGCAGCATACAACGCTGAAACCCACAGGGAAAGCAGTAAGGGTATCATAAACGGCAAACCAGGTACAGTGATAAGAACATCTGGCACATTTTTTTCAATTATTAGAAAATCCTTATTAGAGGAGCAAGATTACACAGGGGAAACAATAGCATATAAATTAGAAAGCAAGAAATGTGAGTTGAGAATAGCTAGGGTGAAAATTGAATCTCCATTTCTTTGTGGGAGAATAGATGTACTTGCATGTAGAAAACCACCCGCAGACGTGATCATTGCAGGGAAAGAAAACCCAAAAAGCTGTACCATGAAAGAAATAAAGGAGTGGGAAAGGACTCATTATGTACCAGCAGTGCTAGCACAGACCCAACCCAAAGTGAAGAAAAAAGTTGAAACAGTGTGATGTTGTTGCAGGGCAGCAAACAATTCGAGAGAATGATGTGAGAAAGCGTGAGAGAATGGATAATATTTTAAACCTTACTCATTCTGATCCACCAAATGTAATAGATGAGTTCATCTCAGAACAAAGAGATGATACTACATTAACAAAATGTTTACAACTGTCTGATGGGTCTGAAAAAAAATTTTCAAACAAAGGAAACTGATCTTTTGTATTAAAAAAGGGTAACCCATTGATTCCACAATAAAGGTGTTTATACATTTAGATATATTGTACTTTCTGTTGCTTACAGACAGAATACGTCAGAGGGACATGAAGTAGAAACATCATGTAGTCTGGTTGATAAACCTGAAGAAGGTCCCACAGACAAGCAGTCAGTAAAAACCCAGTAGTGTTTCCAAAACCTCTTGGAACCTATTAAAAGTGTCTGATAATGTCTAACCTACACAGACATTTTTATTTTATGATCAACTGGAAAGGTTAGCAAATATATTTTCTCAAAATGTTGTTACTTATGTAATGACGCTCAGAACTATTTTTGAGCATGGTAAACAATCTGGATTGACAGTTAAACCGTCTAAGATTGAAATTAATTGTCATGAACTTAAATTGTTGGGGCATAACACTTTTAAGGGAATACTGAAGAGGGATGAGCAAATTATTCCAAATATTTTGAACCTGACAAATCCCACAACAAAGAAAAAGGAAATCCGAAGCTTACTTGGGCTCATTAACTACAATCAGTTCATCCCAAATGTTAGTCATAAAACGGTTGCCTATACGAAACAGTTGAAAAAGGGATCCTCCAACCTGATTGAATGGAATACTGAACTTGACCAGGCCTTCGCCAAGATCAAGACACTGTTCTCCAGTCACCCAATTTTAAAATTGTCTAAATTTAAATTGACTTTAAATTGACCTCAGATTTAACGTGAGCGGTAAAAGAAGTGCAGGCTGTTCGAAGCTACCAGAAGCTTACCATTATAGTGGAGAGTTACCCTTCGTCGATGCAGTACAGTGTAGCAGATGCCTATGGCATGGCGAAGCCAAAACAGCACCTAATAGTACGTACTTTGCTCTTGCAACCCTACAAGAAACTGTTGCCTTTAATCAACAGACATTGTTGCAGACCGTGTGAACCAGTACCGAAAAACAACATGATTGCCAAGTGGGCACTACTTTTGAAGAACAAGTTTGAGGGAACCCACATCAATATGATCTACAATTTGGCTGATCTGTTAAGTCATCCATGACGTCTATATCCACAACTGTACTGTACAAGAAAGAAACATTTTCGATCTATGATGATTATACAATATTCAACAACTTTTATTGCAGATCGAAAAGATATATTGTCTCCATGTCGGAAGTCAATGATGCAGTAAACCTACTGCTGATACAAAATGTTCATCAATTGCAGATATAACAAGATTACATTCAAAAGTGAAAGATAAAGTTGGCAGTTCTGATGAAAGTGTTTCAATATAGTGCTGATGATAGAAAAGTTTCAATTAGTACAGACATATCAATATCTTATTGAGAAATGGGAAAATAATTTATCCTTTTGAAAATAGTCAACGATGACACCAACAGACACTTCAATATTGTGTTCATCATTTTCCACATCAATGCTTCATCTGATATAATATACAAATACACAAATAGCCAGATGATTAGGTACTGCATCCAAAAACCAGCATTGTGAAATACTCATTAAACCGAGCTTACCTACAGCAAGAACATTTATGTAACATATTTACTTATCGACTTTGTGCTAGATGTTTCAGGAAAGAACTGTTCATATTGCAGAAATACCAAAAATGTGGCAAAACTAGATGTATCTCCTTCAAGCAATAATGTGAACTCTTACAGTTGCAAGATCTTATCTGATATGACATTCTAAATTTCAAAGGCATCATTCTAGAATTCAAGGCGAAGTGAATATTCGTTAGAACAATGTACAACTGAAGATTACAATTCAAGGAAACTGAACTCATTGAACACTGAAAGCATTCAACTTAATCGTTTAAACACACCGGAATTCAAATTATTAGGGCAACAAAAGTGGAATCGTCAATTAAATTGGATCTGGACATCAGCGACTGGATCATCGTTAACTTAGAGTATGACTGATGAATGAATGCAAATTAAAAGTGAATGAAAGGACAGATGACACGTGGGACTATAGAAATATTCACGTTACTACGATAAATTTATGTTAAATGTGATCATGATCTGATAAATTCAGTTGATTACATACGTTATATTATATTCGTTAAATGTTATCAATGTTATGTGATCGTGAATTAACATATTAAGTTTAAGCCATTACATGTTCTGTATGCTATGTGTTAATTGTGATTGTGTAATATGTTTGGTTTGTTACATATTGAAAGTTATACATCTGATTCATCAGATTCATCTTTGATATCTATGTATCGTTGTGAAATATTTTGTATTCATGTTGCAAATTGGATGTACACATTATTTATTTTTAAAATGTAATTTTTGGGTTGATTTTTCAGCTTGGAAATGCAAATTTTCTCTGGTGATTTTCTTTTTCGGTTTTCAATACGTAATTTTTCCATTTTCTCCTAATCGTTAAAGTTAAACTATAACTTATGAAATTTTGCAGGTTTGCATTTCTAACATTTCTGAGTGAGTAATTGTAAGTTAAATGTGACATGTTGGTTGTTGAGAGGTCAACCACACATTTGGGTTCTGTGGATGGCACCGCAATAGTCAACTAGTTACACATAGTATTTTTTATGTAATAGGAAATTATTATATAAGGTCGAGACTAGGTAGGTAAATAATATTTTTGACAATAGGACACGACGTGGTAACATATTATTTGAAATAATTTGTATTTTTTTTCCCCGTTGGTTTTGTTAATTATGTAAATTTGTAGTAGATTTTGGCTGACAATAATTTGGTTAATTATTTTATTTTGTTTTTGTTTTTAAATAAGAAACTTATAAACCATATTTGAAACTTAAATATTGTTAGAAGAGATTGTCGCTCCAGAGGAGAGATCACTGAGTATATATGAAGGTGATAGAAACCTTGTACATTAAAGGAAGTTTCATGTTACAGGTGACATTGTCCATGATTGTTGCAAATGTGTCGTACAGGCCACACTTGTGTTTCTATATACTACACTATATGTCTAGAGGTATGACATGTGTCAGTGGCAGGGATTGCTAGGTAATTTTAGACACATTATTCGACGGGATGTCAAGGAGTCGGAATGACTTAGTTAGAACCATAGAAGGGTCATGTCTATGATGACCATTGTTATGTTCTCAATGGCGTACAACTCGCACGAGAGTGGGGTTGGGTTCATGTGGGTCCCGGGCGGTTAATAGTCCACCCACAATATTATATAATTAGTCTTAACCTCTATGACTACAAAGTGTTGGTTAGTAGTGGCGTACTTGTGACATGTTGTGATACTATTGGTAACTTCATGGTTTAGTGTTGTCCTTGTATATGTACATGTCCCATAAGGATGTAAAGATACGTTGTTCTCAGGTGACTGACTCTCATTAGGAAACATCTCAAATCTATGTTGATAGGAACTTTCATGACTGTTTGGTGACAATAATTGGGGGAAGAAAGCAGGATATCCGGAGATGCACTGAACTGAATGTAGACACAATTCTGTTGACATCCCATACCCAGGTAGAGATACTTGACTCCAGACGTAGATATGTAAGGTAGACGTCTGTTATCAGGAAGTATCTGTCCAAAAGGAGGGGTGGATGTCAGGGTTCGCCCTGCTATAGGACAGTTCAGGATGATGATGATGAATCTCGTCATCGTACCCTGCGACCCTTAGTGACACTCAGTACGTGCATACACACGTAGAAACGAGCATGAGCGGACTTCGCACGGGTGTGCACATTTTGGACCGGACGCTGAACGCTTGCTTGGGGGACTGCTAGGAAACTGGACGTGGGACGAGAGTGGATTTTTGACTGACCGTTTGTTTTGACTTGAAGATAGGTACCTGTGTAGTGATTAGCTGTAACGTGTTCTGTTCATAGTTTCATGTAAAGTAGTAGTTGTAACTAGAAGCCAGACCATGCTTTGCTGGTGGCGTTAACACTGTCGACGCACTTAGGCCTACACATAACGTCTTTGGCATCGAGATATAGCGGGTTGAGCTGGCACTGTACGGGAGAGTGGTAGCGGCTCAGAGCTTAATTCATGAACGTGTAAAGGCGCCTCTAAGCGATTTTAAAGTTAGACGCGGCCTGGGTTTTGAATAAGGAGCGCTACTCCTCCTGAGGTGTACCACCACTTCGTTTGCATCTTTGGTAATAAAGATTGTGTGTGTGTTGCAACAAGTGTTGGCTTGAGTGTGTTTGTACGGTGTTTTCCTGTCATTAGCCTATAGCAGAGCCAATGGAATCGAGCCCTAGACAGTAAGGTTTCTGACAAATGATGAGAGAAGACAAAGGTGCCGGACTAGATTCTAATTACAATGTTGAAAGAATTTAAAGTATAAAATGGAACTGAGAAATCTACTGTGATATCTATAAAAATTGTCACTACTGCATGTATTTACCACATCTGCTATGTAGGCGGGGAGCTCTTTGAGTTTGAGGATGCAAGAGTGAGTAGCTAGTGCTGTTGCCAGGTATTGTGCAGGTTAGGAGTTTATTTTTGACCCAGCAAGAACAAGTTAATTACTCTACCAAGGATTCTTACATGGGTCTCCCTATATAAGCCCAGAGTTCTGAACTATTTGGTCTAATCAGCCGATCCGAACATTACCTGACTACCTGAGAATGCCAACCAAAAAGAACCAAGCAACCCCCACCACAGGAGACAACTCAAGCTTAAACCCTAGACTCATCAAGGCCAAAATAACCCGGACCAGCACAAAGCAGCAGAAGACAGCCCGCAACAAAAGCCCAGCCAATGAAGAAAGACCAAAAATAACACTACCATCTTTGCGGACAAAAAAGTTCGCCGAACCGAGGAAGCCCTGATAGCACTAGAAGACGGAAAAACATCCAAATACAACCCGCCGATTCAGAAAACTGAAAACACAAAATGAAAACCTTATAAGACACTAACACAAAATGTTAGCACAATATAACCAAAATGGGCGAGAGCCCTGGTTGAACGTGGTCACGGTCATTATCGAATCAACCTTTTGGTCAGCGGCTCTTCAATATCTATGTGATGTATAATCAGGAGAAAAGGATGGCATTTATACAACTGATTTAAAATTACCATCCTGGATTCTCGAAGATGTTTCTCAAGATGGTTGTTGGTGTGTGAGTGCCATAGTAACCCATTCCAATATAGCTCCTCCATATTTGATTCTCAGAGGCAATTTCTTTCAGGCGGTCAATCAAGTCAAACTCTCCTAAAACAGAAACAGATATGCAGGTATTTTAGAGTTCTATTTTTGCAGTTCCATGAATAATATGAATTACAAATACTAAATCGCTATTGAAACCTAAAAACAATATAATTAAAATGTCTTTGTAATGGAACCCACAAGATCAAAAGAATAAAGGTAGACCACACACTCACACACACAAAATGGAGAGGGGAACTAAAAAGTGAAGTTGAAAAAAAATCGGGAGAACATGGGATGAGCTACGTGCAATGCTAAAGGATAGGATGACGGCATGAGTTTGCTAAGGGTGTATCTGGAACCCACAAGGTCAAAAGAATAAAGGTAGACCACATACACCAAAAGAGAATGGAACTAAAGAATCAAGATGAAAAAAAAAAGGAAAGACATGGGATGAGCTGCTGCAATAGCAAAGGATTGGATGAACTGGCATAAATTGGATGAGGGTGTGTCTTCCACTGAAGTGGGGTGGGGGGGACCATCAGAATTGAAACTCTTAGCTTGCTGCTGAAGATGGGGGCGGAGCGCCTACGGGGGTGGAGCGCTTCGGGGGTGTCCCGAGTGCTGTGATGTTGATTCTTAATTCAACATTCAACATTCTTTCACTGGGGGATAAAGAGTGGAAAAGACAAAAGATAAACTAATCTCAGGTTGAGTGTTATGAATACAGTTTCATGATTCTAACATACTAGGGTTTTAAATCAGCTAAGGGGCTTTGGTAGCAGACTGCCTTGCACTGACTTTGACAACTGTAGGAATGACAGTCAAGTTTTACATACTGTGGTTTAACTAATGAAACCACCACAGCTGGATAGAGATTAAAATAACCAATACAGTGATACCTCAGTGAAGCTTGTAAGTCAATTTTGATATTTTAGTGGTTGATGTCACCACAGATACATTATAGTGTTTTCTGTCAAAGCATGGCAGCGGCCTGCGACCCAGTAAAATTTAGGTTTCAAATGACTTTGTTTTTTGTGTGTGCACCTTATGGTAATCATTTCTTGTGTGTGTGTGTTTATTAGAATCCCTTAGCAACATATTCAGCTGTCAGCTGCATGAGCATCGAACCATTTAGCAAGCAATAGCAAAATGTTTTCCACTATCACAAGCTGTTTGCAGTCTTCTTTTTCTTCTTCGCGTTCTCCAGCTGTAAACTCTGGCGGAAAGTTCTGGTTGTTCATTCACTTTTGGACTGCAGTTCTGTTGCAGTGAGTGTTGCGTGTGCATCTGTTTAGCAGATCTGACTCATTTGTATGCAGACTACTGGCTTCTTGCCTCTCAGGCAGATGCACTTCAACTTCGAAAAAAGCTCCCAATTAGTCTACTCTTAACATGCTTTTGGTTAGGCAGTGGGTCTATTATTGTTTTTCCTATAATAGGGCCTCGAAACCCGCACAGGGTACTTTTTGCAGTGTTCTTTAACCAGATAGACCACCCAACATTTCTGCACAATCATGTAGCGGTTTCACCATTGTGGCGCTACCCTGCTTCTAAGCTATACAATCAATGGCTACAGCACTAGCTATGCGGCCCCTAAACAGTTGGCTCCAAGACCCCTCTGCCTTCACTGCAAGACTGGTACATGCAGGTAGTTTATTTTGCATAAACTCCAGCCTCTTTTCTTCCTAACCTTCTGTTTACCAGAATCTGTTTAGTTCTCTCCTAAAAGCGAACAAATGTATGTCGTGTACATACATCCAGGGTGGAGATAGTTAGAGGTAAGCTAAAGACAATCTTCATTATGAAAGCTACTGAAGTGATTCACTATTTACTTGAATGATTGATTGACAGCTAAGCAAGATAGTGATTTAGATCTTCTTCTTCTTCTTTTTCAGTATGCTCCCTTAAAAGGACGGGTTTACAGCTAGGCTGCGATTTTTTAAATTCTTCTGCCAGAAAACCTTACATCAAAAGGCTATCAAATCACCCTTTATGCATTACAACTTTGTTTTGATATCTGTATACTGTCCGCTTGTGAGGCGTGTCTTCTTACTTTTAATCTTGACGTTTATTTTAATGTTTTCTCTCTCTCTCTCTCTCTCTCTCTCTCTCTCTCTCTCTCTCTCTCTATCTCTATCTCTCTCTCTCTCACACACACAACCTTCACTGTTGGCAATTCATGTTTAATATTCACTTATAAATAAAGTGTTCTTCTATCTAACTACTTCTTTCTATGAGTACCGACCAATACACTTTCTGTTACTTGATTAATTCTTGATATTCACTACGCTTTCTAAAGTTTACTGTCATCGCTTTCTCCTGTTGACAGTTACTTAGGCACCCATTTAGAACTAACACTACTATGACCTTTTGAATGCGGTCAAAAGGTTAAGGCCAACAGCTGATCTGTGGCTGTGCTTGCGTTGTTTCCTCGGAGAATAAATCAGTGATTTCCAAGCTTTTCGTTTCAGGGCACGAGTAGTAACAGCCAACCTACTGATAAGACACGTATCATCATCACACTGCAGGTCCTTTGCATAATTTGTTTCTCTTCTTTGTACCATAACATGTGAAGCGAACAGAACAGCAAAGACTGATTAAGAAAAGGATGGACAGAAAAGCGACTGCAGGAGATCCCTTCCCTGACACAACACTCATTTCCTGTCCTCACCGTCCAAGAATTTTTCGGGCCCGCATCGGCCCAATCAGTCAACTTCGTACTCATACTTGATGAAAAAAGGTGGTCATCATTATCTTGATGGACAAAACACACACACACACACCCCCACCCACCCCCCCCCAAACCCACACACACACATACATACACACACACACACACATCATCATCATCATAACAGCAAATCGGTAATATTCTCAGCTCATTGCCAGTTGATCTTGCTTGTGTATTTTCATGTCCAATGGGTCTCCAATGTTTTGAGACGAGCCTATTTCCAGTGACCATGCGCGTCAGTACCTGTGTTTTATATGTGCTGTATTTAATCATTTCAGTGACTGTGTTAAAAAAGAAGACAGATATAAACATAGCATTAGAAAACAAAGGCATTAAACAGGCATCTGAATTTAAATATCTGGGAACTACATTTACCGAAGATGGGAAATTGGATAAAGAAATAAACATTAGATGCAGTAAAGCAAACCAAGTATTGGGACAGCTAGCATCCCTCTTACAGCATAAGACAATCCCAATCAGCACAAAGAGACATCTTATTCAAAGCATATTTATTCCAACTCTGTGCTACCAGTGCCAGACATGGTCACTCACAACAAACCATAAAAGAAAATTAGTAACCATGGAAATGAGATGTCTGAGAAGGGCTGTAGGAGTGACCATAAGAGATAAGATCAGGAATTAGATCATAAGAGAAAAAGTTGGCACAGAACCAATTCTAAATTACATACAAAGACGGCAGGTGAAATGGTTTGCCCACTTAGAGAGAATGCCTTGTGACACCATACCATACAAAGCATACATGGAAAGAGAAGAAGGTCTTGTTCGGACATTAGGTTACATCGTAACGGGTCGGTGGCCCCATTAAAACCTTACGGTTAAACGGGGTTTCTTGGGTTTGTACCTGAGAAAAAGGCCCCGGGAACCTTTCCGAGTAATATCTCAAAGCTGAATCGAACGTACTCTGAACTGGTAGGGTAATCCATGATGTGTCTTCTCTCCTTTCTACTTTCTCAGGTCCCCACGTAAATAGCTATGACAATGGTGCATATAACTGTTTTATTCAGTTGAAGAAGGATTCAGGGATAGTGTCTCAGTAAGTCATTGGATGTGAATCTTTCAGGCAGCAATACAGGAGGGAAATTGGGGGAAGGGGGTGTGGTTTTGATAAGAGCCGGTGGTAATTTATAACTTACCCCTGACGTCACGGGAGACAATCGCTATAAATTCTATGGTTTTCAGGTTGTAGTTTCTCGCGATTTATCTACAGCCAAGTTTAGGGTTAGGGTCAGGGTTAGGATTAGAACACGCAAAAAAAAAAAAAAAACACCAAACAACAGTACACTTGAACCCCTTGAAATAATGGACTGCCAGGTCAGCTGTGGATTTCCCACGGGGATTTCGTGTTTGGGGTACGTTATAAATTAAGAACCGAGCCGGTCTATCCATGTTGTAGCGGCTCGACACTCGCCTACGGCTAGGGTGGTCGTAGGTTCGAGTCCTGACAGAGCCGAACTTTTTTTTTCAAAAATTACCTTAGCTTCCATGTCGACCCAGTCCTGAGTGGGTATCAGGTGCAGTCGTGGGAAGTAAAGGTGACCCGTGTGATGCTGACCATATCACACACCAAGTGCCGACTCGTCTATAAACTATAAGTCTAGCCCTGTATGCCCAATACGCCTAAAGGCGTGGTATGTGGTCATTTACTTACTTTGGTTCTTTTCTGTTTAGCAACTACATCACACAAGCAAGATGTAGGGAAATCCCATATTATGGGGTTAAGAGGGGAGAGGGTTAGTAGTAGTCGCCATTCATTTAAGACAAACCCTAATTCCCCTAAAATATGTGATGTCCCTAAGTTCCGCGAGATGTGGTCGCTAAACAGAAAATAACTCTTACTTTTTTTTATAAAAGCAGTAGTTAGTTTTCAGTTTCAAGACGTACCTGTTATTAAGGCAGTTAATTAACAGTTACCGTATGGACCCAAGTTAGCAAACATTTATTAAACAAAGACACATGCAGGTCACACTTCTTTCTGGCCTGTACCCACCTTTAGGTTCCTCCAAATCCAGGGGCCTGTCAAGCAGAATATCTGCAGGCACTGCTAACTTGGTCAGCTCTTCCAAATCCTGGTCAGCGGAGGAGAGACAATAATGTTTAGACCAAATATGTCCCTTAAATATGGTAATTTGTCTTATTTAATCCTGTGGCAAAATACACAACTGCAGGTATAAGTGTTTTCTTTTTAAATTCTAGATTTAAAAAGATCGGGTATTCGCAAGAGTCGAACGAGAGCCGACGGTGTAAAAAAAAATGGCAAAACTATAGAACGTAAACATTGCCTAGTGAAATCACAAACAGCTTTTTTTTTATTATACAGTCAGAAGGCTACTGGCACCATTAGTATCGGAACTCTTCACAGGCTGTTGAAGATGGGGACGGAGCGTTTATGGGAATGCCCCGAGTGCTGTGATGTCGGTTCTTGAATCAACTCAGCTCATCCTGACATACAGCCAAACTATTCTGGGGTTGCCTCTACAGCGTCCTGTTAAGGACACGCAAATAACTTTTTTTCTCACAACACATTTTTTTTAAAAATGCCAGTACCCACCAGAAACTGTCTATTACAATAGTGCTGGGGGAGGAGAGGTTGAAAGGGTGCCTGGATGCATACAAAGGAGCCGTAACTGCGTACTGTTACGCTTCGCCAGGAGAGAAAAACGGCCTCCACTAACATCAAAAACTAAAAAAATAAAAATAAACCAGGTGGCATCTATGCATAAATGTTACAAACAGATTCTTCTCGGAATATCTTGTGCCAATAACAGAAAACAGTGAAGAAAGATTAATGGGTACAGATGGATAAGAAACAGTAAATAGCTGTAGAATATCTAGCTCTTGACGTCAAATCATTAACACTGTGTAGAACAGGAACACTGAGAACGGTTAAAAGAATTACTAATAAACTAAAAACATCGTTAACTGGTGCCTGTGAGGAATAAAATAAATTAAATGGACAACCGCCCAAGAAAGGGTCGTTGGATTGGGGCCGGGGCGGCAGAGAAGAAGACAGGACAATTCGCTGGCGCAACAAAAATATGAACAGACTTCCGGTATAAAATGGAAAGTAGCGGGCTAGCACTGACACTCTGAAAAGTTATTTGTTTCTAGCCAGGGTTTGCTGATGCATGCAAACCGGCGCATGAGCGGAACAGTTAAAGGACACACTGTCTGCAGAGAAGTTGGAACCTTGACTAACGACTAATGTATTAGGAAAACTTGATAATAATGTAACCAGAACGCCCTTGCACTGTGAACCAACTGGGATAAATACATCAAGGCAGAAAAGAGAGACACAGACAGACAGACAGACAGACAGACAGACAGACAGACAGACAGACAGACAGACAGACAGACAGACAGACAGACAGACAGACAGACAGACAGAGAAGAAAGATAACGTTTGGTACTCAAAAGTTCACACACGCATGCATTCTTAGTGACTCGGTGAACATGCTTTAAAAAGATCCAAGCTGGATTTATCAGGCAACAATGGATTGAAACACTAAGCACTTCATGAATATCTGCCCTAACCATCTTTGTGCCAGGTATGCGGGTGTTCAAGGGAACGAGCATGCAGACTATCCTGCTGACACTGCAGTTGCTATGGCTGGCCTAGTTCTGGACAGAAGTGATGCTATCAATATCATGCGCTGCACTTACCGTACCGAGGAGCACGCCAAAGGACATGACTCCGTATCCCTGTCTAAACTGGTGGACATGGGGGTGCAGCCTGGAGCTGCAAGAAATGAATATTTCACTAAGGGGACAAGACGTTTCATCAACCAACACACAACAGGCGTCATCAGTCGTTTTACACTTGTGGAGATTTTGAGGAGGAGATCAGAGCACCCATGGATCTGCCCAGAGTGCGATGATGATAATCCTTTCTAATCACTAAATCACTAATGATAACGTTTGGGGGGAAAAAAAGCTAGTTGCGTATCCTTTTACAAACATTGCAGAACCAACCCTACAATAAATTTTTTTGGCTGTTTGTGATTTCACTAGGAAATGTTTACGGTCAGTAAGTAGTTTGCCCACTGCACGGTCGGCTCTCGATACCACTGTCGCAACCAACGCAAAGCGACCTGCTGCTAAACCGCCTGCAGGGGTCGAACCCGGCACTGAAGCGCGTTTCAACGCATAAGCCACATACACCAACTAGAAATAAAGAAGTCACTGAAAATTGTGGAGGACATGGGATCTATGCTCTGTTGTAGAAGTAAATGTGTGCAAGACGTTATTGAATCCTTTCGGGACTTCACGGGGGACCTAGATAGGTATCATCTACTTAGTAAAAGCCTGTAGTATTTTTAAGGTAAAGGTAAAGTCGGGAGATGTGAACTAGCGTCACTGCACACGGTTATAAACCATAAGTGCTCTGCCACCAGTATGGACAGCTGATAAGAATCGTCCGCCTGTGTCGCCGTTCGCACGTAACTCCGTAGCTACAGCGACGTTCCTGCATTTACCCTAGAGTGCCAACTCTATTACCCATTTCCTAGAGATTTCATTGTTTGTGTTTGCGTGTGTGTGCTGCGTTATCTTTGTTTGCTGATGAAGGCTAATCGCCGCAACATCTTTTGTTTGTTCATTATAAAAGTAGTTTATTAGTATTTTATCACAGTCGTGTACATAACTCTACATAATTCCAATGTAATCATTTCACTATTAGTGTGTATTTGTGTGTGTGCTGTGTTGTCTTTGTTTGCTGATGAAGGCTTATCACTGCAACGTCTTTTGTCTGTTCATTTTAAAAGCAGTTTATTAGTATTTTATTATAGTTATGTACATAACTCTAATGAAGTCATTACTTTGTTAGTGTATGTTTGTATGAGTGTGCTGTGTTGTCTTTGTTTATTTATGAAGGCTAATCGCCGCAACGTCTTTTGTTTGTTCATTATAACTGATTTTGTAATGCTGACATTAATATTTGTTGTCCCTTTCTCTTTTATTCCCTGTCATTTCTTACCCCATTTTTAAAACCTGTTTTAGCTCTACCGCAGGAACCTTATTTGTATGGTTCTTTAGCGTGCGTTCGCCCTTATCCATAAGCACAGCCCACTGGCTAAAAGTTCGTATCTTATTTGTGTAAAACGTTGCCAATGAAACCTGACCTGCGCTTGCTATGCCTTCCTAGCTCGGACACGGCTATACAAAAACGGCAGACCTATTCATTCTTCTCGCCATCTTTATGCCATTACCTTGACCCTTCCAAACTGCTGACTCAGCGTCTTGCGACCAGTTAAAACTGGACAGTACACACGGAAGCCTTGACAATGAATCCGCTGATTTAGCAGACCTTCAAGTCAAGTATAAATAATTCGAACAAAGACAGGCGGTCCAGACACACATAACACATTAGGCTGACGTGATTGGGGGGGGGGGGGGTGTTGCTTAGCCCCCTATTAAATGTTCTGTGGGGCCCAATAAGCCTTAGCCTTGTTTCAGTGTATGACAAATAATGATGAGCTGAACAGCTAATAAATATGGTAATATATCTGAAATAATATAAAATGTCTAAGCACAAAAGTTAGTTGCGTATCCTTTACAGGACGTTGCAGAACCACCCGCAGCATTTTTTTGTTTTTGGGCTGTTGTGGATTTTCTAGGCATATCTTACGTTCAGTAGTTTGCCACCGCTCTGAACGTTCAATAGTTTGCCACCGCACTAAACGGTCAGCGGTACCACTGTCGAAACCAGCGCAAGAAAAATCGTCCGGAGCTGGTATCGAACCCGGCACCTGGCATACGTTCGCAACGCCTAAGCTGCAGAATAAGCACAAAAATGACTCAAAATTAAACGTGTGGGGCGGGGACGTGGGCGGGTGTTGGGGGAGAGAACTAAGCTCCTTTACAAATATTTCCTAGGGGTGGGGGCAGGTTCTAGCGCCCATGACACAAATTACAAATAATAGATTGTATCCTTTACTGTCTGGGATATTTTACTGTATCTCGGTCAGGTGCGTATTACAGTAACAATTCTTCTACACGTTCACCGGCTGTAAACTCCGGCGACAATTTCTGGTTGTTCGTCCACTTCTGGGCTCTAGTCCTGTTTCAGAAACTAAGTGTTGCATGCATACTGTTGGTTCCATGCCTCTCATGCAGATGCACTCTGACTTCGAAGGAAGCTCCCATTCAGTCGACTCTTACGACATGCTTTTGGGCAGGCAGTGGGTCTATTTTTGTCCCCCCCCCCTCCCCCCACTTCCCCACAATAGGGCCCTGGAACTCACACAGGGAACAGTAACAACTGAATATAATGAAGCAAATCATTGTTAGATGTTAGTTGCTGGAGGTTACAGTTTGGCTATCCTCCGAATAACGGGCACAAAAGGGGCTTTGCTCGTGAGTCCTAGCCATCTAGCTTAGCCACGATCCACGCCACGTGAGCGGCGTGGGGGACTCGTGGCGGTGGCGGTAGTCGCCGGAAAACCGCAAATTAAGTCGCCGGATGTGCGCAATTGACACGTGACTGAGGCTCGTAAGGATATTTTGCGCCGCCATCTTTTGTGCCCGTTATTCAGAGGAAAGCCTACAGTTTTACTGTAGACGGGTACTCCATAACTGCTTTGTTCCTGTGCCTGTGCAAATCACACTAAACACGAAATGACATTCCTTTCCCATTTAAAAACCAGGGAAATAATACGTGTCAGTCCCGGCAAAATCTTGAAATTTGCCCACGCAAAGTAAAAATACATAAGGTAACTGTCAGATGTTCCAGCACTTACGGTAAGAAGTAAAGGACCCTTTTCCGCGCATAATGGGCATATAGGACTAGATCTATATTTTATAGACCAGTCGGCGCTTCGTGGGTGATGTGGTCAGCATCAAGCAGGCTTCTTTTACTGCCAGGACTGAACCAGATACCCACTTAAGGCTGGGTCGACCTGGAAGCCAATGTCAGTTTTGAAAAAAGTCCGACTCTGGTAGGACCCGAACCCACGACCTTAGGATAAAGGGAATAGAGGACTAGACCATGATCCTTATATAACAAACAGTAAGACATGATGATGATGTTACAACCAATTAAACATTTGGTGCGGTTACCATAATATATAAATACTTGTGTCACAGTTACATACTAAGGATCGTCTGTGTGATTTAAGGATCCATTAGGGAAGCAAAGGAGAGGATTACTGTAACCTATCAGGCATGTCGTGTTCCATGGCCTCACTGGACAACAAAAAAGAACCACTGCCTACCCAACAAACATGTCGTAGGAGTCAATTAATAAGGGACTTCTTTCGAACTAGCGGCAAAATCAAGCAACTGATGAATATGTCTACCTGGGTTGTTTATGCTCCATTAGGAGATAATAAAGAAGAAGAAGCGGTGAAATAAAAATTTGGAGAAAAGGGGGTGGGGGCAGGAGAAGAAGAAGAAGGAGGAGGAGGAGTAGGAGGAGAAGGAGGAGGAGGAGGAGGAGAAGAAGAAGAAGAAGAAGAAGAAGAAGAAGAAGAAGAAGAAGAAGAAGAAGAAGAAGAAGAAGAAGAAGAAGAAGAAGAAGAAGAAGAAGAAGATGATGATGATGATGAACTGGTAAAAGTATAGAAAGCAGAAGCAACGACAACAATTATGGAAGACTTTTAAATAGAAGATGACCTGGGAAGAAAAACTGGGTCAAAGAATATGTCCAGAACATGAACCTTATTATAAACCCCAGCACGAAATGTATGTGGCTGATTTATTTCCCAAATGTCAGTGAACTATTACCATCACCACGACTGCCTGCAGTTGACTACGCAGCACGTTATGATTAAGTTATTTAACTATAACGTGGAGAGACGAGGAACAGATAAGAAAGTCGAACACTGACGACACTGAGGATTTTATTTTGTGAACAAAATACGAGGGTTAAAAAACAAATTAATTCCAACTGTTACCACCATATACCATGTCCGGTGCTCACTTTTTAACCGACCACAAATAACGTCGTGGGATAGTCCAATATTTTAGAGAGGTGAGAGCGGGGTTTTCGTGTTTTCTGTGCTTTAGCCCTTTCTTCCAAGGTCAATGTTTTCGCGCGTTCACTTTACCCTAACCAAAACTATACGCTCCAACATCCCCTGAAATATTTGAAAGTCTCGTGACCTGAGGATTTCCCCAGTTTGTGGTCGGCTAATTAGAAAGTACCCCATGTCCCTCTAAACAAACACAAACTCTTTCTCTCTCTCTCTCCTTCCTCTCGTGCGTTTGATTGTGTGTTGCGTGTGTGCGTGCGTATCAAATGTCTCACAACTAGCAGTTAACCCACAATAACACAATCATAATGATGGTGTAGCTCTGAGACTTAGAGCAGTGTGATACATTTTTTTTTTTTTGGGTACCTGTGGGCTATCAAAACAGAAGAAACTGTTTTGCGGACTTGTGTGTGTCGTTCAACCCCACCAGATTCGTACAACGAGCGTCCAACACCGGGTGACACAATGTGCCACCATTCGGATGAGAATCACCCGGGCACAAGTCCCAGACACCCCATTCAACGGTTGGGTTATATATATTTATTTTGTTATTTCAGTTCTCTATATGTCTAGTAGCACATGAGGCTTCAGAGAGGACTTTCCATGCTCTCCTGTCCTGTGCAATATTCGGTGCCGTTTTCCATGTCAAAGATGCCGCATTCAGGTCACTTTCCATCGTTCGTCTCCATGATGTTTTTGGGCGCCCCTTTTTTCTCTTTCCCTCTGGTGTCCATGTGAGAGCTGTTTTGCAGGCATATCAGGATTCATTCTCATAACGTGGCCAAACCATTTAAATCTTCTCTTGGTTATCATACTGTCTAGAGTTTCTTGGTTTGTGACTTAAAGTAGTTGTGTTTGAGATTGTATCTGGCCAGAAAATTGTGATAATTCCAAGTAGACATGTGTGGTGGAAGGTGGACAGCTTGTGTGCATCCTTTTTAGTCATTCTCCAGCATTGAGCTACATAAAGAAGAACTGGCAAAATGATGTATGTTCTACAGTGTCAATAGTGGTTATAAAATTTGATATACATGTCCTGAAATATGTAGTCACTTCATAATTAGAATTAGGTGTACATTTTTGGCGACCCGCTCCGAAATTTGAGTCCAGCGGACCAACCTCTGAAGAGCACGGGCTTAGAGGTTTAGTGAATGTACGTACTTTACAAACCTTGGGCGAATTAGAAATATGAGGTTTATCGTGGTTTTCGGACAGTGGTACAAGAGTCGCACCGTTGAAAGTTTGGAGCCTCGCTTTAGGAGATGCTGGATTGAACGTGACAAATTCCACCCCCCCCCCCTTCCCCCTTTCAGCAAAACATCGACCTACACAGCCACCTGTTTCGCACAAAGAGCAAGCTCCATAGCTTCGGCTACGATCCCTATGGATATATGTTTTAAAAAACTGCACTCGCGAACACGAACTGAATGAAAACCACAACAAAGCTTGTCAATAGACGTTTTAAAGGCAAACACAGAAAAAGACTGAACGGGACTGACAAGAAAAAGCCAGAAACCCACCAACATTACAAAAACAGATTACCTTGACCCCAACCAGGTCGAGCATCGATTTGACGTCTGTTGATGTGGGCCCGATGTGTCGTCTGGAGAAATCTTCATAGCGCGGGACCAGGTTATCCAGAACTTTCACTGACAGCCCACAAGTTGTCGACAGTGAACGCAGACTCACTCTGTCATACTTAAACACTTTCTGATGTCCATTAGAAGATATTGTTTTCAATGTGGAAATATAGCAACTGACCCGTTTCACGTGGTTAGGAAGTGACTGGGTGATTCTCCCAGACCTATGCATGGCGTAGGTTGTGATAAATACTGGTTTTTTTTTTAGTACCTGAGGAAATAATAACACTTTAGCATACAGAAGTAATTAAACACTGGTGAATTTTGATATTTCTCCTCCGCGATATCCCAAAAACGTGTGTTTCCCCCCTCACAGAACAGTATCAAAGTGACGGACGACTGCGCAGCGATGTAAAAACATGTGTTGGATTAAAGGCCCTGTAGCCAATGGCAAGCGTTAGATACAACCCAACCCGCGAGCCTGTCTCCCAGGCAGGGCTGCCGAAGTTAGTATTTTTTTTACACATTTGGTATTCTGTCCCTTGCCGGGCTGTACGTAGAAATGCTCTGGTACTGTTTAGAAACTTTACATCGATATGTCAAATTGTGACATGTTGTTAAAACGTAAAACAGGTTATTAGGAGTTTACTAAAAAATATGCAATTGTTCATGCAAGAGTACCAATTGACGTGACTGGCCAAGTGCGCTTTTGTTTCACTTCCGAAGGTCAGTGTAGTAGTGTCCGTCCAGACAACCAGCAGTTATTTTTTAACCAATTATTCTGGAATTTAAAGCAAAAACAATAGGACAGCATATTGACGAAATCAATCAACACTAGTGTTAAAAATATTCTCATCCATTTTTCAAAACAAGATTTACATTTATAAAACTATAAGGTTAGTTGCGTATCCTTTACAGGGCGTTGCAGAAGCAACCCAAACAGCCCCTGGCTGTTGTATTTTTTTTTCTAGGCAAATTTGCATCCAGTAGTTTGTTATAAAACTATATATATATATATATATATATATATATATATATATATATATATATATATATATATATATATATATATATATATATGCACTTTTGTGTGTTTGTTAAAAGACTTTTTAACCGCTTTAGATTACCACACAAAAAATTGTGCTAGCTTTTGTTGTTTTTGGTACTTTTTCAAAATACATTTGGTACTATTCAAAAATAAATTCGGCAGCACTGCTCCCAGGATGGACGTGTCGGCCATGTAGGGAAAGTTCATGAAGACTAAACAATGGGCGACCTTTGACGTGACTTTCTGACTGGTTAAGACCGCTGTATGCCGCAGGTTATCTGTTCCGGTTCCATTTTAACAGTTCCATATTAACTCTTTCTAACCCGTTCTCACAAGAATAGCATGCAGGTTACACCTGGCCGGTGTTGCCGTTATGGGTGCCCAAGTTCTAACTTTTTCAGAGGCTGAACTGGTATTTGGGATTCTGCCTTGTTGGTCTGCCGTCCAGATCGAGTTTTTTTTTTTTTTTACATAGCAAAATGGTATGGTAAACTTTTAGCCTGGAGGGGACAAACTGATCGATCGAATAATCTTTTTTTACCCAAGAAGTTTGTTTTTAACTTCTGAGTTCTCTCTTGAAAGGGCGGTTGGTACGTTGAAGTTTGCAGCTAGTTTGTGATGTTTAAACCTTTAGGCTCAAAACGGTTTAATCAAATCCTTAAATAGTCGTCTTTTACGGCATGCTTGTTAAGAAGTATCGAGTATTTCCCCCGCCCCCATAATTAGACCCTGGAACCCACACGGAAAATACTTTTACCTAATCAGGCAAATGGTTTCACCCATCAACAATTGTCTTGCGTCTGTAGAATATGAAAACAATTTATAATTCCAAAATACCGGGTTCGATTTAGTTGCAAGTGGTTTTGGCTGCAGACATCTGGCATTGATTTTAACAAGCAATAACAAACTACTGAATGAAAACGTGTCTAATAAAACCACAAAAGTGGGCAGCTTCGAAAAAAAAACGGTTGTCACAATTGAAGTCATTGCACATAGGGCATTCCCATGCGTGCTTCTGCTAGCTCTTCTAATGCAACAGCCACTCCAAGCTACCTTCCTGTACTGATTATTTCTTTGGGGTGTTGGTTATAATGTCTTCTATCTCGGCCTCGAAGACCTTCATTATGCCTTACTAGGGGGGATTGCGTGGTCTCGTGGTGTGGTGTTCGTATCGAGTGCTAGAGGTCCCGGGTTCAGGCCCCGGTGAAGGCTGGGATTTTTTTTACGTGGACTTTTAGTAACTTCCACTGGTCTGTGGGTAGTTAGGTCGGACGCCGGTGTGTATTGTTGCTTACGTAAAAAATCCCTTGGAAGTTGGAAAACGAAAAGAGTAGCTTAACGGCGCTGCCTGGGCAAAAGTTTGAGTCACAAATCTACCCAAAATATTTCAGGATCCTCGCAGGTGCGAAGGAGCTTGTGCACTGCGCTGAGCTACTTCGGACTCAGACGAGCTATAAATAGAATGGAGCACTTATGGATTACTACCCGTGTGCCATGATGTTGATCCGTTGTTCAAACCTAACCTATGCTTCACTCCCCTGTCACGCAGTCGTGTTAGTGGCTGGAAAGAACAGTAGTGGGGGAGGGGAGCATGTGACTTACTGACTGACTTTCTACCCCACCAGGACATCACACAAGCGATAAACACCCGATGACACAAAGTGCCACCATGTGGATGAGGATCGCCGTGGAGAGGTCCCAGAAACCGCGTTCAGACAGTTGGCCATATTTATAGCCTGCCTATATTGCAACCCCTGGCAAAAGCCAGGGTGGGGCTTCAAATAACAAAAAATGTCGCCATAAAAAGGACGAAACTGAATTGGGTACCAGTTGAAATAAGGGAGCATGTTACCTGGTAAGATGGCAGAGGCTGACCAGCACAACCGTGGGTAGAGAACATAACAGAAACACGGGGCTGGAAAGATAATATGGCGGGAGAGTTGGCTGGTCTTCTTCTTCTTGGATCCTTGTTTCAGAAAACCTTATAACAGAAGGTCAGTAGCCTTGATAAAAGCCACGGTGTAGTCCAAATCTACTCGTGTCTCCTACAGCTTTGTTTTTATTGATTGAAACATGCCAGATTGTTTCTCTATTACCATAATACAGTTCACAGTGTTAGAGTACAGGCTCAGCATTTTCAGGTGCCAAGCTACATTTGTAAGTGACACACCTCTGTGTTTCTGATACCGGTAATGGAAACCCATGTTGGCAAAGTCTACTGTGCCCTGTCCTTTGTCCGAATATCATCAACTGATCCGCTTTTGAGAGGCGCCGAAGTGAGTTTTTTAGAGGGGAAAAAATGTGTGTGTGTATCAGCCATCTTTCTTGGATACTAGTTTTTGATAATGTCTAAGTCTGATGGTGGGTTTAGTATATTGTAGATCAGTTGTATTTGATTGATGATGTGGTCAACGTTTCGCTGAACGCCTTTCCCCCCTATGCGGATTCAACCCGAAGACGTTCGGGTTGCCAGATAAACACCAATCCACTACACCACCGCGCTAAGACTAACACACGGGTTCTCAACCTTCCTAATGCTGCTACCTTTTAATACATTTTCTCATGTTTTTAATGTGTTTTTCGAAGGTCTTGGGCGACCCACGTGAAAGGCTCGTTCGACCCATAAAAGGGTCGAGACCCATAGGTTGAGAACCGCTGGTCTAAGAGTTAAAGGGAAAACAAACTGGGTGACATCAACGGCCAAGGCGAGGCTTGCCCAAAGCCCTCGTAGATAACCAAACCGAGCAGGTTGACAGTGAAGCAAAGTTACTGTAACTGATTTTTTGTCCACGTGTTGTTTACCCTTTATTGGCATGAAAAATGCCTTGACTCTATTCCCAAGACTTGCAGCAGCTGATTTTTGTGTGAAAGGGGTTATCTGTCCAAAGATAAGATAAATAACAGGTTGCTTTGTAATGTAGTTGAGTTTCAAAATTTAGAGAACTATTCAAGGTAAACAGTGGGACACGGGAAGGGGAACTAGACAATATATTTGTTTTAGCTTTGAGGATGGTGTGTATTCACGGGGATCAGAATGTCACTGTAGAAAAAAAAATAAGAAATTTTAGTTTCTACAATTTTCCAAACAAATTTCCCGCCCCCCCCCCCCCTCTCCAAAAAAAAAAAAAAAAAAAAAAAAGGCTAGACGCATGGCTAGTGTTGTCACCACGATTGTGCAGGGGATGATTTTTTTTAAACCCAAAGCTACCTATGACAGGTAGAATCACAGTATCAAAATAAACATATCCTGAAAACTTCAGCTAAATCGGTTCAGTAGTTTCCGAGTCTATAGAAAACAAACAAACAAACATTGCTTTATACACACACACACATATATATATATATACATAATCATCATTCAGCAAGTCTGTTTCAGAATGTCGCTCTCTTCACGGCACGCCTAAAAGTATCCCTTTCCCTAGTCAGCTCTCCAGCCCCATTTGCTTTCAATGCCAATGCTTCTTCAATTCCTTGTATCCAGCTGTCGACCCCTGCCTCACCTTCCACAAACTGCACCTTCCATCACCGTCCTTTCCAAGCCACAATGACACTTTATGTGGCCAAAATACTTCAACTTTCGGGACAGGATGCTGTTTACTAGCCAGTTCTCCTTGATGTTCAACTCGTTTAGAATGCCGATATTTTCCCCCTTCCTGATCCATGGTATTCTAACCTTGTACACTGTTGGAAAAGAGAACTGTGTCGTCTGCATATTTGAGTTCTGGGATAGGATTACCTCCAATTTTTAGTGGATCAAAGCTCTCACAGGCCTCATCGGTAATTGCCTTTCTCATAATATTTTCAGCGAATATGTTATAGAGGGAGGGTGAAAAAATGCAGCCTTGTCTCACTCCTTTCTGCACTTCAAACTATTTTGATGTTTCACCAGCTACTCTGACCGCTGCTTGTTGTTCGTGGTAAAGAGATTCAATTAAGTGCACCAAATGATTTGAAAACCAAATACCTCTCATTATATGCCATTATATATATATATATATATATATATATACATACACATAGACCGGTAACTTAAACGCTTGTGATACTTTACTGTGACTGTACTCATAAAATGACTGTAATAAAATGTAGATACATGTGAAAATTGGACACAAAACTAAGAAGAAAGTAAATGAAAACAACCAATCAGAATCAATAATCACCACCCTACAGCGCTACATGAATGTAAGTGGGTATATGTGAGCATTAGAAGACAGATATGAAAGAGAATGCAAGTGTACGAAATGACAAATAGGTATGTGTTCCTATATTTATGCATACAAGGAGATGAATAAAAGGGAGTGAAAACAGGTAGCGTTATTTAAGTGTATGGATGCTCCAGTGTATGTACGCATACACTTAGTTGTGTGCATCCATATACTCCGGGGATTCATACTTAAAATCATTTTATTCCATATCATTCATACAACATAAACATAACTGGTGAGGCTCACAACAGGGTATGACTGACAGCCAATAAGGAAGACAAATGTATCGGTACTAACAGGACTAGAACACCTAACCAGTAATTCCACCCCACCCCCAATGGTGTGATAGCAAAGGATTGTAACGTAATACTATAATCCCGGCTAAAGGCCATGCTAGAATCCAGCAAGTCGGCAAGGACGAGGAATGATTGCATGGTTTCCGGCCCTCTTTCCCCTTCCCTACCTCTTCCTGATGCACTATAAGTACAATTCCCCACCCCATTCCACAGAGAGCACTTGAGTTTGGTACCTCACATACCTCGTCGCCGAACATTTGGATCTCAAAGCGTGAGCTGGTGTTCCAGGTATATGGTATATACGTACACCGGAGCCTAGCTACCAACCCAAACGGACCACACTATAATAAATGACGGATAGAAATCATTGTGACCGAATATGCCATTGAAGCTGGATGAGTCGGTCAAATATATCAGCTATTTTGTGAACAAACACAATGCAATTAGTGTCTCAAACAAAGGAAAAGAAAAAGAATTCACTCCGCAATTTTCTGCATAAAGTACTGTGATGAAGATTTTTCTCAATATGCGCATGTTTTGCGGCCTATTTCATAATTGTCAGATGGTGTAGACCACTTTTTATTCTAGCTTACGATGTATCTAACTTTTTTTTTAGTTGTCCCTTTTTACAGGGAAAACACTGAGTTGCAGCATTAGAATATAAATAATGATTCATATTTTTAATTTTCTGATAATAATCTGGGGGGGGGGGGGGGGGGGGGAGAGAACCAATATTTTCCTAAGGCTACACAAATATGATCCATTGTTTTGAAAAACAAATACCCTTGTGCTTGGTTAACATGATTAAAAGTCACTTCTGTCAGTATATAATTTATAAACTGTATGACATTTTCAGACATAGTGTGGGTGTTATAAATACACAAAAAGCATTGATTTAATTCATTATTATTGGCAGTCCATAAATAACCAAACGTGTTCCACACGTCCCAAAATTGCCAGTAGCTTGACTTGCTGTGACTAGCAGTTCTCTGACTGAAATGGGTTGACTCTGGGCCATCCAGCAAGAAGAGATTTCGGAAATCAATGTAAGTGACTCAGGCTGATATGACACTGTCAGATTTCCCACAAATGCAGGGCTGGAAACAGAAAAATGAGGATTTGTTACTTTACAGAGTACCCTATAGATGCCACACGTCTTTAGACGCAACACACCAAAAAAAAAAAAAATGTTTTTGATTGTTCTTTAAATTTACATGATCGGAATAAAATTTTACTTCACGCAGTAAAGTTGGTAGACAAATTAAGGACACGCCTTAAAGAAATGGGCAGCAAAAAACCTTTATTATTATATCATGTGCCTTGTCGATAAGCATAGGCGGTCACTTTTTGCCATCTTACACGGTGCCCGAACAATGTTCCAAGGACAGTGCTCTCGTTGCACCCCATTTATATGACCAAGCCATCTAGGCATTATGTCTTTGTCTTCCCCTTGCTCTTTTCCTGTCAGTTTTATCGGTCCTGGAGGTCATTCTTTCTCCTTACATGTCTAACAAACTGTCTACGTATAATGTTTCTAGTTAGTTTACAGTTTTCATTTGTTTTATGGAGGCTTGCTTCGTTTGTTTTGCTATCATTCCATGATATTCTTTGCATTTTTCTCAAAACCCAGAACAACGAGCAAAGGTTTTTCACATTGCATACTTATTTTCCATGTTTTACATGCATTTAACAACACAGGTTTCATAACAATTTTACACAATTGTTCTCAGTAGACATGACTTGATTCATTGGGTATCTTTGCATCTGGCTAAAGACTACTTTTTGTCACGGTGATTCTTGTTCTAATATCTGCAAGGCATCTGTGTAAGATTTAATTAATTTCCAAGATAATTCTGACGATTCACTTGGTTTTATGAATTATGCCATTTGCATGGATTTCATTCACACCGCAGTCTTTCTTCTTGGTGATGACCGGGCTTTTCATTATGATACAGTTCAACTCTAATGCAAGGTGCTCGCTATGTGTACTGTTACTTTACTGCATCTACTAAACAATGCAGATCTTATTCATTGTCTGCAGGCAATACTGTAACATCTGCATCTTTTAAACTCTTGATGTATCCTCCCACGCTGATTTCCGTACATCTGTTAAATGTCTTGTAACATTTTTAAAATATAGGCGGACAAGAGCTGCTGAAATTGCACATCCCTGCTTCACATCACTCTTGATTAGCTGGTACAGGCCTTTTTCCTCACTAATATTTTAGCAGTATGTTGTTTTTAATATAAGTTCTTGATCAGTCTAATGTGTTTCACAAAAATGTGTAGATCTGTAAGCATTCAAGAGCATAGAGGACACTTAAATGTTGACACGGGCAGACACAAGTCGAAAAAAGTCACACACACAAAACTATAGAGAGAGGTATTCACCAGCACTGACAGTTATCTAGTAAAATGTATTAAAAGAAAGCAGGTTTGGAAAGCATCACTGTGTTATTTTCCAATTCACTTCGTTTGTGTCCACCAAGAATTTCATTTTGTCCATTCTATGCAGAATTCTATTCAGAAACTGAGCAGAATGTTAAGAAACAGACATTAAGTGAAGAAACACCAGACTGATAAGCTTAAATGGGACCGAAACCATACAAAATAAAATATAAATTAAAAAAAAATATATATAGAACAAAATGTTTAGGAAAGATACAAAGTAAATAAGCAGCAGGAACGAGAATACATTAGCAATATTGTTAAAGAATTGGAAATGAATCATCCGAACAATATGAATTCAGAAAGCTTTTCAAAGAATTGAAGGCAGTGAAAGGGAGACATCAACACAGCACATATGATTTAAAAGGTAACAATGGGTAAACGATAAATACCTAACAGATGCAAATGATACTTTTTTAAACTGTGAAAATCAATAAATATTTTCACATAGGAAGAGATGCTAGCATGCAAATTAAATATTGAAGAATCAGATTGTGAGTAAATACTCCAATTCATAACACATAAAAAAAAAAAAAAGGATTTCGTACTTATGGAATTGCTGCTGAATTAATAGAAGAAGTGGGTCACGCATTAGACTGAAAACATACAAAATAATAAAAACAAGTTTGGAGGGGAAAAAATTGAAGCAAATTGCGGTGTATAGGTCGATACACTAAAACAGGTGGGCGAAATAAAATATCTTGGAAGAATCTTCACATCATAAGGCAGACTGGACTGAGAGATCGAGTCTAGAATCCAGCAATCAAACAGTGTTACCTGTAAACTTTTCCCAATACTCAAATACCAAGCAATAACAATGGGAACTAACAGAAAAAAAAATCAATGCAATTATTTTTATTTTAACCATCATTATTAGCAATGACCAGAGTGGTCATTAACAAAAGAACAGGAACGGAAACTAACGACATGTGAAATGAGGTTTTTAAGAAAAGCAGTCAGCATAACAAGAAGCGATATGAAATAAACGAAATCAGAATTGTGGGAAAATCACATGTAATTAGATTTATTTTAAAACAGAGACTGAATTGATTTGGCCACCTAGTCAGAATGAAACCAGTGGCATTGGTTGTAAGAGCACACAGCAAGAGAATGGAAACATCAAGATGCAGAGGAAGGCCAGAAGAATATGGATACATGGAGTTAACAACTCGCTGAAACTGATTTGTATTACCATGAGACAAGCTAATGAACGCGCACTTTCACAGTAACCGATAATTAGCCGTGCCAGCGACGCCTTACAGCATTAGGCAGAGAAATACAACAAATAGATAGATAGTTGTCTTGTCCGAACTTCTTTTCCACATGACTCTACACAAAAGTAATTTAAAAAAAAAAACAACTCTCGAATATGCATATGACCTAGTTATAAGGTGGAGAAAATGTATTATAGGCTGACTCATTTAAAGAAAGCAGTTTAAAGGGGAAGCTAATTAGTTTACTTTCTGTAAAAGTAGCGGACCCTTTTCGATGCCTACAAGCATACTGGGTGTATAGTGCTAGAACTATATTTATTAACCAATCAGCAATCGGCGGGTGATGTGATCAACATCACAGCGGCCAACTTTACTTCCCAGACTATACTTGGTATCCATTCAAAGTTGGTTTGACCTGGGAGCCAAAGCCATTAAAAAAAAAGTCATTGCTCTGTCATTACCCGAACCTACGACCTTCCGATATGCAACAAGTAATAACAAGACATGGAAAGGATTAAAAACTCCAGCTACATACACATAGATAATATAAAAAATCAAAAGAACATAAACATGCACGTAGTTAGGTGCAAACTGCTGCTACTTACTAAGAGTAGAATCGAAATCTAGAATACAATATAGAAATAAAGTACACTATGCCTTACAAAATCTGCATTAAAAAAATGTTCTGTCTCATAATACCATGATCCAAATATTTAAAACACTTACAAGAATAATTGTTCTATATGGCCCTGAAACCTGAAGTAGAAGTAAAAGAAACTAGTCCTTATTACACATTTTTGAAGACAAGTCTTACGATGAATCTTAGGACCAATAACAGATGCAAACAGCAGAGAATAGAGTCTGAGGAGCAATGATAAAGTTCATAATGTTTAAATAACCACTAATTAATAGCAAAGACGTTAGGGTTAGGGCACAAAGAGAAAGAAGCGGATAACAGAGACCCCCCCCCCCCCCCCCCAAAAAAAAATGTACACACAAGAGCTGAATGTGTGTAGACCATAAGGCAGATCAAGATGGTGATGGAGATATAATATTTAAGTAGACCTACACAAATTTTGATTGAGGAGGGCAATCCAATTACGGTGATAAGTGTAGGCAGGTCATATGTGCAGCAGTGAACCTCTAGGGCTCGAATGCTGAAGAAAAAGCAGAAGGTTGAGCAAAGATAAAAAGACTTTATTAGTGTGTGGAATGTAACTTTCACTAAGCAACGTAAACTTTACCATCCTGCTAAAAGAAAATACAAGGCGGCACCATCTCCATCCACACTCTTCTTGGTTTCCAATAAGCCACTGTCACATCCCAGGTTTATAACCAAAGCCTTCCCACTGACATGTTGCACATGGCTGTAGTCCTTTAAGGAATGTCCTTTGTATCTGAAAAAAAGTTGTATCTTATTACTAGAGTGCTAGCTAAAAGAAAATAGTAATATGTTAAGGCACAAGCACAGATGTATCCATTAAATGTAGTTGGTTAGATCATGTAGCAGGTTCTTTTCAGAACATCGGCCTTATCACAGTCTGTTTGAACTAAACTGTCCTTCGCCAGCTTTCCTATCCCATGCACTCGCTTGCCCCAAGTGACTTGAAATACCTTTATGCTTATCGACTTCTGCGATAAGCTATTTAGGTAGCTGTAGACTTTTGATGCTTTCCAATCTTTGCATTGTCATGGATATCCTTTTTCTGACTTATGTTGCACAGTTTTGTTTATCATAGAACCTAAAAATGAATAAACATGAATATTTGTGCAACATATTATAGCATAGAACCATTTTGTTTACGATCCGCTTCTCCATCTCTAACTCACACACACACACACACACACACATATATATATATATATATATATATGTGTGTGTGTGTGTGTGTGTGTGTGTGTGTGTGTGTGTGTGAAAGAGGTGGCTACAAAAGGTTTCCGGAATGTGAGTATTGGGTAAAAATAAATAAAAATTTAATTATTTACACTAGGTTACCTTCAGAATTTTTCCCCATCCGCAACTACACACTTTTGCCAACGTTCATATACTTTGAAATATTCACGAAACCCATTCATTGACATCTCTTTCAGCGACTATGTCGCATTGGCGATAACGCCCCCAGCACTCTCAAATCGCTCTGCCTTTTCAGTGTCGATTTTAGGCTAGAAAACTAGAAAAGAAATCACCCGGTGCAGGTCGGGAGAATATTGAGTATGGTCTAGGCATGACCGAGCCGTGCTATGATATAAAGATCGGTCGCTTCAGGCGGCATCGTAAGGGGCGACATAAGCAGCGAAAGCCAAATATAATTTCAACTTTATATATATATATATATATATATATATATATATATATATATATATATATATATATATATATATATATATATATGGGAAGTCATATGACCACTCATCCTGACGCTCCTCTCTTCATCGAGGAGCTGTGGGAAATGAAGCTGCTAGAGCTGCAGTAGTAATTCAGAAAAGACAAGATGGGAAAGACACTGAAGCAAATCACTATAGAGATAGGGCCTCAATTTGTCCACACTGCTCGAGAACGTTTAATGCCCTATATAGCTTTATCAGCCAACTGTGCACTCACAAAACCTAATCCAGTCACCAGTGGATGAAAGGACTGGTCCTCATCACTTATAAAGACGAACAATAAGAACAACACTGCTTGGTAGAGGTTTGGTGCATGATAATGTAGATGTGGTTGATGCCTTTAGAGAGCCAGTAAGCAGTGCAGAAGAGCCAAAGATCAACGTGGACTGAAAAAAATATTGCAGAAGGAGATATCAGGAGATCCAGAAAACGGCAAGCCCTGATAAAAGGCCAGATTGACATATAGTTATTATAATCATTGTGCTATTGGCAAAATCAAGTACTGAAACTGCACTGGCTGCTGAAGATGGGGACAGAGCCCTTATGGGAATGCCCTGGGTGCCATGATGTTGGTTCTTAATCTCCAACTCCTATCACTGTAAATACTCATTACATTAGACCTGTTTTGCGTGTCCCTTAAATGTCTCATAGAGCATTTTATCCTTGTAGTGTTAAGAGCATGAATATTATATATCTTCATAGGCTACAACTCAGAAAGTAAAATACCATTGTTCAGTGATATTAACATTTGTTTGTATTCATAAGTTCCTTCACATCTTTAGAGATCATCCTTGTCTCCAAGGTAAGGTTTAGTGATTTATTTGATTTTGTTCAGTGATTATGGACTTTATGACACAATATGCAATCACTTCTTCACAATGGATACTTTGCTTGAAATTCTGCAACATTTATGATGTTTGCCTCAATAGAAGATCAAACTGTCTTTGACCAAAATATGTACAACTCCTCTTCAGCAACAAGGATGTCAGGTAATTTTATTTATATGCCTAGTTTCAGAGCAGATAGCAAGTTCAAGCAGACGTTTACTGCAACAATACAATGTGTGTGTATTTCTGCCCTTTCAGACCGTTTCCATATCTTTTGTTTCAGTCTATCTTATTTTAATGCTACAAGCACAGCGTGAAGGTTCAACTGCAATTCCCAGGGTATGACATTCCATATGCTTATAAATTATGATCTACAACAACAAGTACAATAAACAATAACACGATGAGCAAAATACAGGAGGAAACAAATGTTCTCAAGATAGGTAAGCACATTTCTTTTTTTTTTTACTTACAGATACAGTGAACTTTTTTGAAGGTTAGGTTCAATGTCCACCAAACAACGGTTATTTTCATGATAACAATCAACCAACCAACCCGTGTACCTTAAAAATAAAACAGATCAAATAAATTTTGAAAATCAGTTATGTATTCTTTCTCTCCTTTAGCTACAGATTTACCTCTCTAAGAATTCAGATTCTGATCTCACAACAGTACATGTTCAGGCAAGCACAATGGATCTAAAGCAGCAAGCAAACCTCGATAATAAACCCGGTGCACTACACCGTACTGCCATCTGTGGCAGATCGCTGAGCTGTCTTAGGAATTGAAAACAGGTACGCTTACCTGCCTAAATACCGGAAACTGTGGCGAAGACACATGGACTCAGAGCGTGCCCCAACTACGCATGCTTAGGCCATGCTTAGAGCCATAGAACTCAGCGAAAAAGGAGGCAATCTGGTGGCGTGAAATGAACACACTGTGAGATCCACCTTAGCTACATGTCAAAGGGGAAGACAGAAACACAACTCTATTTCTTTTAGAATTGGTACAGCGCACTTCTGGCTGTTACTCAAGGAGAACCGGAAATTCAGATTTTTACTGCAAAATCGAACAGTTCACTTCCCTCGTTTACAATGGTTCAAAAAGATTACAGGAATTGTCCGGTATTCAGCATCCTGGACATCCATGGAATACCACTGTTTTTGCGTCATAGATATTCTAAGACTGCATGTAAAAAATAGTTGCGATCTAACAGGCAGTTTCGAGAAAATGGCTTGCAAGTGTGTTCACGAGATGTTGAACGAACTATAGCAATATGGCAGAGTCATGAAAATGTCGAAAGTGCAGCCCACAGACTAAATGGAGTCCTTGAAAGACTGCACGATTACTGCCAAAGATGGAAACTCAAGGTTAACTATACAAAGACGGCCTACACAATCTTTACCAAAAGCCATAAAGTAGCATCGAAATTAATTGCATGACTGAGGGAGGCCCCAACTGTATTAAACTGTATTAAAGGGTTGCCGCATCAGTGGGGTTGTGAACCACTGCTTTTCTGTGTTAGCTCTGAAAAGGATTGTTGGCATGTTGTGCTCTGGATTACTAATTAGTACTGATTTATGCGCTTTTTGGCCCAACAAATACAATTTTATGAAACACTTAAGTTGTATTTTACGACATGCTTGCTAATTAGCAGTTATACCGATCTTCCCCACTCTCTCCTTCCCAAAATCGAACCTAACCACATCATCATCATGAAGCAGGTCCTTTTCAGAACTTCGCTCTCATCACTGTCTGCCTGAAAGAAACTCGTTCTCTTGCCAGCTCTCCCACCTCATGTACTTTCATACTCAAGTAGTCACTTATATTCTGTACCCATCTTCATGTCGGTCGGCCCCTGCCCCTCCTTCCTGGTACCATGCCTTCTGCTATAATTTTTTCCAATCCGTCGTTGCACTTGATATGACCAAAATATTTTCCCTTAACTGAGTCTTGAGACCAGAACGGCATTTTCCAAAACTCTCCAGTACTTTCAGAGTACCCTAACCACATAGGGAATGAAACCAAAAATATATAATAGTTTTTATTTTCAGTGAAGCAAAACATTACCGCTGGGTGAACATCATCATTTAGCAGGCATTTAGTAGGTCCTTTACAGAAAGTCGCTCTCATCATAGCCCAGATTAGGAAAAATCACTTTTATCATCTTTGTGCTAGTTGGACCCTGCCTCTCTTTCATTGTAAAATGTCTACTGCTATTGTATTCTGAGTAATTTTAAACATAATTTCAGCTCAAAATCCCATATTCTTCTTCTAAGGAGTAGGCATGCTCTCAACAGTTTAATTCCCTTGATGGTGCTTACCCACACTTTTAAGAAAGAACACTACTAAAATGACTGATGAGAAATATTTTCCATTGATATTTATGTAAGGTGTATATTTGGAAACTACACGCATTACTTTCACCATTATGTATAGTTATTTAAAATATGTGTCCTTATTTTATGGTTATATTCCCAACTTCACATATTTCTCCTTAGCAACCATGGTTTACATTTGGAGACATTTATTTTAATCAACTAGATTCTATACCTGATACTTCAAGCAAACCTACAAAAGGTTGGAAAAAAATTGTATGGGAGCTTATTCTAACTCAGTGGTCTCTAACCGGGGGGGGGGGGGGGGTGGTGGTGGGGGGGGGGGTGAAAGGGGGGTGAAGGCGCCGTCAAGCAGTTTTGAAACTGATTGCCTTTTTACATTACGTAATCCATCGTAATAAAAAAATTATTTTTTTCTTTCAATTTAATTTAAAAAATATTTTAATACTATTTATAAATCAAAACGCCAGAGACGTATTTTTGTCATGAGCTGTTTGTACATGCACCATTAAAAATTAAATTAATGTGATAACACGTGCATGTGATTATAGATCTATAACAAATTCTGGCAAAAACCTACCTCCATACTTTTTTTTAAAAATTGCGGAATCTATTACTAGTATAGGAGTCTATTTAAGCGCGCATTCTTATCGATTTGTTTGCAGCAGACTCCCTCTTTATCCTTAGTACAAAATGGCGGCCGGCTGATGTCAAGAGTGATTGGTTTTTTTTCTTCACTGCAGCAGCCTACCTTTTAATCTCAACAGGCTGGGCGACAGGCCAAAAGTGTAAAGTGTGTCAGCCATTCTTATAATGTCTGTATCCAACAGCATTACCAGCATCTTTACACACCAGTTAATAGCCAATATAGTATCCCCCCCCCCAAAAAAAAATCTTTCACGTAGCGATTATTTCATAAACTGGCGTTAATAGTTTCCTGGACACACTACATCCATCTACACCTACGTTCAAATTCGTTAACCCGTAATGTTTACAACTAAAGGGGTTAGCCTTGTAGGAGCAGTTAAAAGCTTCAAAGTTAATTAGTCCGATCACTAGTCTGGTGGGCGTCTGACTGAGAAAGAGACGCTCTAGGGTGTGAGGCAATATTCCTTTGGGTACAGAAATAGTTTCAAATTCACACGTTTCAAAGGATAGTTGGCATTGGTCTTGGTTAAAGCTTTTTCATGGACCAGAAAGATTAAATTTGGCTTTTTGTACCATTAGAGAAGTGTGCGTTATTACAAATTTGTTACCAAAACCTGGGTCGTAAGCTATAATACTAAAGACATCCTTTAAAGGTGTATGTTTGATCTTGACATCCACGCTGGTTATTAGGTAGTGGTCTTGAGCAAAAATATTACCGTGTAAGCACTCCATCATATCTATTTCTTGGCTAACATAGGCTAACTGTCAGCGTATTTTTAGTCCTTTATTACCAGCATCTTGATTATCATCCATAATACCAGGCACGTTGTTGAGACATGGTGGTGAAAACAAGTCTCTTCTTGGCCTCTTTGCCATGATTCAACAACGTGCTTCCAAGTAGGCTCTATACTGATAAGTGTTTTCACTGGTGTAATTAAAAGATCCTTGAGGAAAACATCGACTTGGGAAAAAACTGAACATGTGATAGTTGACATGTGCCACGTTGGGGTCCGTGGGTATACTGTCACCGTTGCTTAATGTGACTTTAGATTTGGTGTGTAAAAAGGTGTTGAAAAAACTAAGGATTCTTCAATGTTTCCGGAGATGACAAACTCTATTGAGGCTCCCAGGGCTTGTGACACCAATGGATGTATCTCCACAAACCTACCCTCCTCAACCACTGTTTGTGTTGATGGCACGCTAAACAAATCCAAACTTGAATGAAGACATTCATAGGAACTATGATTAATCAAATACATTATCAAAGATACCCGAGTACTTTTTCTTGTGGGACGGCTAGTGTTTATGAGGACGACGAGGTCGGGGTGATGCTTTAAATCTTTTTACGTAAAGGTTTACCAGGTGGCACTGTAAATCTTCTCCGAATCCCGGTGTCTGATTGGCTGCCAGCAACGTGATCAACAGCTCCTTGAAGCAACATTTGCCAGTTTTCTTGGCGTGTTCTCTAAACGCTTTTCCTAAGTTCCGACCAACTAAAGCATCTCGGGCTACCTGCAAACCTATACAGACACCCTCTTTAAACATCGCCTCACCACCTGTCTTTAACCAAGGAGAAACATGATAATAAATTCTGATCCTCTGTCTGTTTGTAAGTTAATAGGTTTTCGCTCAGCAAATATTTAACAGACCGCCTCCAATAAAGCTTTTCCAGTTGTTTTTATAGGGAGTGCCCAGGAATATTTACTGAACACGTCTAAACAAGTTCCTAAGTACGCCATATATTCGTTGTCTTTTCGTAAAGATCTCATATAAATCTGATTAGCTTAGAATTCTTGGTTAATACCACCGGCTATAATCTGACGTATCTTAAAATGTCTATGTAGGGTTTATGCAACATGTATGTATTTCGTGACTTAACCAAGCTTTGACATCTTCAGTCCCAACTTTGGTATGGCGTTGTAAGGCCACAGCTCCACTATGCGCTACAGACAACTAGGATTGTAATATTTTCTCATTACTCCCACTTTGGTATGGGCATTTTAGACTACATTTTTTGGGGGGGGGGGGGGGTCCAAGCAAATAGAAGGCACCATTGGTTTTTCAGCAACTATTTTTTAAAGGCTGGTGACTGAGGAGCGTGTCGACGCTTTTGCATTTAAACACTGGAGAAGATGGCTGTTGGTCTGGGGGTTGGGACATTGTTTTGATGTACACTATACCCGATAACTTGTGTCTTTACTGATCGAGCTGAGTCAAGTGAGGCTGCAACGTTTGTTGATATACTCGGGCTTTGTCACGTAGTGACAACTCTTCTTTTTCCAGGAGATGTTGCATTTACATATCTAACTTATGTAGTTTTTTGTGGACTGTACCGGGTGGCATGTATTGCTTACTCTATCGAATGGGGGTCGATCAAAATCATTTTGATGACCATATAAAAGGGGCGCTGACGTCTTGCCATACAAAAGGGAGCATAGGCGTCTTGCCATATACACAAGGGGGCGTTAACATTTTGCCATTCACAAGGGGTGTGGAAGTCTTGCCATATACACAAATAGCGTGGACGCCCTGCTATATACACAAGAGGGCAATGGCGTCTTGCCATATACACAAGTGGGCATGGGCGTCTTGCCATATACACAACGGGGTGTGGACGTCTTGTTATGTACACAAAGGGGCATGGACGTCTTGTCATATACACAAGGGGGCGTTGACGTCTTGTCATTACACAGGGGGCGTGGACGTCTTGTCATATACACAAGGGGGCGTGAACGTCTTGTCTTATACACAAGGGGGCATTGACCTCTTGTCATACACAAGGAGGCGTGGGCATCTTGCCATATACACAAGGAGGCGTGGACGTCTTGTCATATACACAAGGAGGCGTGGACGTCTTGCCATATACACAAGGAGGCGTGGACGTCTTGCCATATACACAAGGGGGCATGGACGTCTTTCCATATACACAAGGAGGCGTGGACGTCTTGCCATATACACAGGGAGACGTGGACGTCTTGCCATATACACAAGGAGGCGTGGGCATCTTGCCATATACACAAGGAGGCGTGGACGTCTTGCCATATACACAAGAAGGCGTGGACGTCTTGCCATATACACAAGGGTCATGGACGTCTTTCCATATACACAAGGAACACCGCAGTCTAACATCATGGCCGACTCCTATAAACATACAATGTTTCATTTTCTTTGTTTACCGCTGTACGCTACATGGGAAAGTCCCGGCTGTTCATTCATTAAGACTTTGGCTTTGTGTCAGGGCCTGAGTGTTGTGTGTATATCCGTTTTACTGGCTTATGTGCGTGCAGCTGGCTGATCCTTGCCGCTAAGGCACTCCAACATCAAAGGAAGCTCCCAATTAGTTGACTCCTCTGACATGCTTGTTGTGGAGACAGGGGGGTCTATTCTTGGTTTCCACACAATGGGGCACCAGAACCCACACGGGGAAATAAATATATAAATACTTGTTACTGATTCTCGATTATTTTGGTGTAATGTTTGGAATTGTGTTTGCTTTGTGCGGTTTAAATCCTGTGAATATATGAGAATGTGTCTGTGGCTTAGGAGTTGCAAACGTGTTTTATAATGCCGGGGTGCTTGGTTCGAACCCTGCTGCGGACAATTTGTCTTGTGCTGGTTTCAACAGTGGTACCGAGAGCTGACCGTTTAGAAAACAGTGCCAAACTACTGAACGTAAAATGTGTCTGGAAAAACCAAAACAGCCAATAAATGCTGGGGTTGGTTCTTCAACGTCATGTAAAGGATAAGCAACTAACTATATAAGAATGATTATTAATGTGATTTAGTATCGTTGTCCAAAAAAATATTTTGTTTAAAAAAAAAAAGTATACAAAATATAAAAGTTGAAGAGGTGGTTTATAGTGCTAATGCAAATTTTAATGATGATGCATGATCAATAAAGAAAATTCACTCAGGATGCCATCAAACCAATCGAGTTTTACGGTCAAATGGCGCTAATTTTGAAATGCAAGCAAATAAATATGAACACTAAAAGAACACCGTTTAATGAAATATTCTTACCAACAGTGTGCTAAAAATGTCAGTCAGGAACACTTGTCTTCAGAAGACAGTGGGAAAATTGTCACAACAGAAATGAAGTGTTTGGTACTATATTAGGTGTAACGAGGAAAGGTAGACGTAGGAAAGATGATATAAGGAGGAAAATCGGCACAGAACTAATATTGAACTGTATAGGTAGAAAACAAATCATTTGGTTTGGCCATGTAACAAGATTTGCATCAGACAGGGCACCATAAAGAGCAATGTTGTACAGATACAAAGGTAACAGAGCCAGAGCTCGACCACGCAGAACATGGACTGCGAAAATAACAGAGACACTAAAGAGTACTTTATAAGAAGCGAACAGAAGAGCCCATTCCAATGATTTCTTCCTGCTCTGACACCACGAGGCATTCCAGGAGTAGATGAAAGAAGAAGAAAAACACATAAGAGTGCCCAGTAGATATTTTAGAGAGAAAATGTAACCACAAAATAGATATAAATTATGTAAATTTAACTGAAGTAAAGCCTCAAAGGAAACCCAGTAGAAGGGGGGGGGGGGAAGGCTACGGGCTATCAAGAAAAGCTTCACAGATAGATCATTAGCCAGAGAATAAGATATGTACACTCATGAGGGTTATTAGGAGCCATTTGATAGGCAAAGCTGAATGGAAAAAAAAGCTAGCTTTTGGGTGCTGTCAAATTTGCAATATGATAGCTTTAACAATTAATGTGTAACTGGCCTGAAAGTTGCCTGGGATGTTCTTGACAACATTATGCATGGCGGGCACTAGGATAAATTCAGCACAATTCAGGTAATATTTTTTTAACCTAAAATGTTATTTAATTAGTCAAATTACGGCCTTTTTGGAATTCTCAGTTAAAAAAAAAATTATAAATCACAAAACTATAGTGTAGGCCTTAGAACAACCCATTATAATCATATGTGTCATTTGTGATCGCTGAGAATTAATTGCTAGATGAGATATTATCTTCAAAAATGTAAGCTATTTCAAGATTAGTTGCGGCACATTATAAACTAACTTTCTTAAAACTTTTAGATTTCTCCACAAGTCATAATCTGCAACTAGAGGCCCAAAGTCCGTTCGTCATGTGTCACAGTTAGTCAAGTCGAACACAGAGTATAGTTAGTCAAGATTTGTTTAGCTCAAACGCAAGATTAGTTTAGCTGAAACATACTATACCCAAAACACCACTAACACCTAAAGCTCTTGAGGGGTGTTGAAATCTTATAATTTTATGCACCACCAATAAAGCGTTCATCATGTGCGCAAAACCCATGCACGGTCCCTACAGTGGTTAGATATATTAAGATCTGACTAAGATTATTCGGGGTCTTCAGTTCTTGTGTTCTTCTTTTGGATTCTTCTACGATTTTTCGTCAGTTCTTTGAGAGCCTGCAGTTGTTCGATATTTCAGTTATAATATGTGTTCAAAATTATTTTTTAATAAATTAATTTTCGATGATGTTTCTCGGTTTACCACCAACCTGATAGTTAAAGTACTGTTAAGCTGTATGCTAGTGCAGATGAGAGTAGTACAAACTCAGGGTGTCTTAATGTGTGCAAGTGAGAAGTGTTGTACCAATATCTCCATAAACATATCCAGTGTCATAGAGGACAATTGTGATACCATAGACTTTGACCAGGTTGTGAGATCAGCATGGTTGGTTCAGGCGGCAGCAGCATAGTCTGAGTAAATAGCAGCGTGAGTTGGGCACAAGAAGCTATTTAACCCAGAGGCAAGCTAGGAAGAGAGATGGAGAGTGTCCTTGTGAGGCCAAGGGAGGGATTGTTTTCCATCGCCCGATCGGCAGGGAACGGACGAAAAGATATGAGTCAACGGTGACGAAAGGATGCTTTCACACAGGAACAAGAAGCTTTGATCTGATGTTCGTCAAGAAAGGATAAGATTCCCTCTGACATAACACTGCAGCTACAGCGAGGAGCAAGGGTTTTTGATTGTGCAACGAGTAGCCCAACCTTCCGTCCCTGCCATAATAGGAGCTTAATCGACTGTTGACTGTTTGTCTAAACTGCAAAAAAATACAAGGAAACTTTTTGTATCACAATATATCTAGTGAGTCTGTCCTGGGTAGGCAAGTCGTCGATGATTGCTGTCTCGTGACTGCTAATTAATTATGGACTGACCTCTGACCTTGGAGACAGTGTCCTCAATACCTCCTCCACAGTTGTTCAGCTCTTGAAATGTACACCCCACTAAGCTAAATTCTGCGTCTCCTGACAGGGTCTATGTGGCTAAAATCTATCACAATGTAATTGGTCCTATTTTAGGGTTATGAGGAGTCTTCTGTCCTAATGCTTTTTAATCTGCATTACTATGAAAGATCCTCCTTTTAATTTCTGTTGAACTGTCACCACTTCTGTTTATCGTGGAGGCTAGATATTCAAAGTTTGCGATGTTTTCAATTTCTTCATTATTTTTTGTTATTTCTGGTATGATAAACAGTTTTGTCTGTAGACATTATTTTTTGTTTCCTTGAAATTCAGGAACATGTTTTGTTCTTAACTCCTCGTGTGGGTTTTATGGAAAACAAGAAAAGTCCCACTGCCTCCACAACAAAGAATTCCAGTGAAATTTGACTAAAAAGCCTAATCAAATAGAGAAGAGAGTATACAGATCTTTGAGGGGTGACATGAGCAACCAGGTTGCTTACGTCACCCCTAAGAGATTTTTATACGCTCCTCCCCTTCTTGTTACCGTTGTGTAGTTCACTTCATGTTTGACAAAGAGTGCCCGGCCGAAACGTTACGTTTATTGTGTTGCTTTGTGTACGTTTTTCTGCTTCCCCATTTGGCTAAGTGTTTCAGTCAAATTTCACTGGAATTCTTAGTTTTAGCTTGACTGCAGTCACCCCCATATTTTGCCTCCACAACAAGCATGTAGTAGGAGTCTAATCGGTGCCTTCCTTCAAAGTTAGAGTGCATTTGCTCAAGCGGCAAAGAGCAACCAACTGCACACAAAAAAGCCATAAAAACGGATATACACGAACAACTCAGACCCGGCACAAATGGATGAACAACCAGGACTTTCCGTCAAAGCTTACAGGCGGTAAACAAAGAAGAAGAGGAGGAGGAGGAGGAAGAAGAAGAAGAACTGTGTTTTGGACAGACATAATTATACGTTTTTACACACACACGCGCCTGCGCACGCACATACATATATAATACATACATGTACACATACAAAACCCATACATACATGGCGGAGCGGCTAGACGATTGCCGCGGATCGGAAGGTCGTGCTTTCGCTCCCTGGCGGAGCCAGACTTTAAAAAAAATGACCTTGTCTCCCAGGTCAACCCAGGTTTGAGTGGGTACCGGGTGCAGTCCGGGGAGTAAATGCGACCGGCGTGATGCTGACCACACCACCCATCTTGTGCCGATTGGTCTATAAAATATCGGTCTAGCACTAACTGTCCTATAGGCCTGAAGGCGTTGACAAAGGTTCTTTACTTTTTTTAAAAACTTACACACATACACACATTCATGCATACATAGATATTTAAATGTATGCACACACATATGAATACACACGCACACTATATGCAGCAATGTGGATACTAACTACTATCTAAAGTGTAAAGTAACTTACTGTTTAAGTTCTTCTGTCAACTTTACACATGGTTCATGCACCCACGGGCGTGAGCTACAAATGTTTGCTATAACACTGGTGCGCTCCACTCCGTTCTTGAAAGGAGATCTGGTCATTTTCTTGTGCCATGTCAAAAGGGCAATTAGACTCACAAATGAGGGAATTCTGGTCACGTGGTCAGAAATTAAATCTGGCATATTTTCCCATGGAAAAAAAGCAAGTTCCTGTAAATGATATGAAATGCATTTCTGTCATATAGATAAAGGCGACTGAATGAAGCAAGATGACAACTTCTGCCTACATCTTTTTTTTTTTTTTAAATAAAAATATTATACTCGACCAGAACACTAAATAAAAAAGAGTCAAATGTTTAAAAAAAAAAAAAAAAAACTACACTGATAGTATCTTATATATGACACTTAACATCTTATAACTTGTACGCAGGGTACGTTTAATTTGACTTGCTTAGAATGTCACTTTTAGAGCTTAAGTATTATGATCACCCTTCTTTTAAGGAATTCAAAGCAGCTTAAGTGTTAATTATTTGTTCTATTATGGAGCTAATTCCTCGCTTTGTCTAAAACGGGACGATCGTTTTTTGTTGGAGTACCGACGCTAGGAGGCTGTAGCTACTTTGTTGGGGGCAGGGGGGGGGGATGAGACGGTACAGGCGGCGGTAGCCTAAGATAGTTTTTTTTTGGGGGGTGGGGAGGGAGAGGGTATAATAAAAATAGAATAAATAAAAAAGGAAGGTAGGCAGGTAGGTAGCAGACAGGTAGGCAGGCACACAGACAGACAGACCGACAGATAGATTTAGATTTGGAGTTGATATCTTTCGTTCCTGATTCAGTATAGCAAATTAAAGAATGTATTGACTGCCTTTTATGCTAAACAAACAAACAAGCGAATTATAACCAGTCAGGTTTTTCATTCTCGTTAAAATTGATTAAATATTTTTCTAGGGTTTTATTTTAATATCCACATAGTAAGACGCTGTGGAAAAAGGCCCTGCGCTGATTTTTATGCCAGCAGCAGATACAGCATGCGTTTTTGAAGTGACATAAATAAATTTCGGCACTGCACAAACTGTAATTTATGTAATGTTTACGCAGTGGTTGACTCTGGTTGATCGGTGACTGGTTTGCCCATTGGCTGGTCGGTAGACGGATTCGTCGTCGGTCGGGACAGTATTTAGCTGTCTCCTTTTTTGGGGCCCCCTTTTAAATAGCTCACACAACCCAGTCATAATTTTAATCGAAAGATGCCCCCCTCCTCCCTCCAGCGCGAGCTCTATAGCTACGTCTTAGATTTCGGCAGATAAAGAAGGGAGAAATAATTACATTCCACATCTGAAAATTTGAAGATCGGCTCATTAGAAAAAAAAAAAAATTGTAATAGAAACTGAAATACCACACCGATGTTAAATATTCTAGTGGCTTTGAAATAAAAGTAATGGAAGGCAGTTATGAAGTTGGTTAATTATAAATGATTTTCCTAAACCAGTTGCTCTTACTTCGTCCAGAATAAGGATCACTGGGCCCCTCTTCTCTCTCCGCAGGTCTCCACACATCCTGGTGACTTCTGCCTGCACATCTACACAGATCTGAATTATAGTGCCAGTTACATTTAGCGGCCACATACACTCCACAAGGGTCAATATGTCTGCTTCAGTGGCGCCTAATATAATTTCCATCAAGTTCTGAAAGTATGAACAATAATCAAAACATTTATAAAATGCAAGATACAACATGACCATAGGTTGATGGACTCGAAATAATCAACATGACGCTCTGTTCCTTGATTAAGACTGGTTTAAATTCCATCTTGTATTTTTGCTCGTTTTTATTTTTCCTTTCCGTCTGTTGAGCTGACTAGTCATAATCGTGTTGTGTTTATTTAATACTTCTTGAATATGAAAACTATAACATGCCATACGTCTTATGGCAACCATGGCATAGCGACTAGGCTCGCACGTGAGCCCGATGGTTGTGACTAAAATCTGCATCGAGTGGGATTTTGTCTGGAATCCTCCTCCCCCCATTCCCTATTTTGACCTCAGGATGACACGGTTACCTTGTGAAGTCCTGAGACAGACATATAACTGCTTGCTTGTTGCACCCCACTAGGACATCACACAAGCGATAAATACCCGGTGACACAAAGTGCCACCATGCGGATGAGGATCGCAGTGGAGAAGTCTCAGAGACCCCTTTCAGCCATTATGGCCACACTTATGACCTAGCTATATTCAGGGCCCCCGGTAAACACCAGGATGGGGCTTTAAACAACGAAAAACTGCATCCCACAATTAGATAATTAGCAAATATAAGAATTAGTAGTAGTAGTAGATTTTTACCCCACTGGGACATCACAAAAGCGATAAACACCCGATTAAACCAGTTGCCACCATGCGCGTGAGGATCAGCGTGGAGAGGTCACAGAAACCGCGTTCAGCCATTAAACCATATTATGGTCAGGCTATATTGAGGCCCCTGGCAAGAGCCAGGGTGGGGCTTCAAATAACGAAAAATTGCATCACACAAGAAGATCGCTGGCTTATAATTTATAGTCGCTGAATATAAGAATTGACTGACTGACTGACTTTCTACCCCACTAGGACATCACACAAGCGATAAACACCCGATGACACAAAGTGCCACCATGTGGATGAGGATCACAGTGGAGAGGTCCCAGAAACCGCGTTTAGACAATTGGCCATATTTATGGCCTGCCTATATTGCGGCCCCTGGCAAAAGCCAGGGTCGGGCTTCAAATAACAAAAAAAAATTCATCCTAAAAAGGACGTATGGATAAAAATAACTCTATCGTAAACCACCTGATGAGATACAGGGAAATATTCCTGGCAATAAATTGAAAAGAGACTCTGCATATTTTGTATGTAACCTATATACATTTAACACCATATAACCATGATGTTATTGATTTTTATTTTTAATATATGAACTATATAAATCTAGCACCACACACACTCGATTTTTATCAATTTTCTATGTTTTTGTTATATAACCTATATGTCGGGCACCACATATCCTTCATTTTTATCCCTGTTTATATTTTACCTTATAACTATATAGGTCTAGCACATATAATTGACGTTGTCGCTTTTATATTTTAGTACATAACACATATGTCTAGCATAATTTACCCTTGATTTTATAGATTTCTTTATCATAATCCATCAGTTGACCATCCGCTGAACGTCACATTCAAATCTGCCGGGCTGAAAGTTTTTTTTTCTCCAGCCTTTTGTCTTTCGTAGCCAAAGCATCCCCAGTGTCTTCCATCCACCTCTTTATCACTGTTCTCTCCAGACCACCATGACGTTTAATATGGCCGGAATACCTCAGCATTTGGGACAAGATTCTGTTTATGGGTCAGTTCTTGATATTCATATTATGCAGGATGTCAATGCTTTCTTCTTCGTGGTATTCTAGGAATCTTTCTGTAGAATTACAGTTTAAAAGCTAAAAATATATTTTTCAATCATTGAAAAAGAGTATTCTTTTTCGGCTTCTGTTTTAGGGATATAATATGTTAGTCTGCTTCTATTTTCAACTGTGTAGTTGAAAATCCCCCTTCATCAAAGCGTTAGATCAGAGTGACCTTTCTTATGCTCTCTCAGAACATATTTTTTTAAAAATGTTACTATATAACCTACATACGTATATAACCTACAGTGGTCGACCCCTGCATCGCCTTCCACAAACTGCACCTTCCATCATCGTCTGTTCCAAGCCACCATGACGCTTGTTGTGGCCAAAATACTTCAGCTTTCGGGACAGGATGCTGTTTATGAGCCAGTTCTCCATGATGTTTAACTCGTTCAGAATGTCGATGTTTTTCATCTTCCCGGGGTATATAGCCAAATTTACCAATCAATTCCAGAGCTCTTTTCAACGTATCCTTATTGTTTTTTCAAGGTTGTTTCGGAGTAATACTGAAAAGTATTTTAGCTTTGTTGAAGGGTATACCGAGTACCTTGTGAGTACCTTGTGTGCTAGGTACTTCATTCATGTGCATACATGAGGGTATACCAGCACATATATAGTGTTTTTACATTTTTCTTTAGACTTGGTGGCATAGAAGCCAAACTGAAGTCTTATCTCATACATGAAAGACCTCATACATGAAAGACAGAGAGAGAGAGAGAGAGAGAGAGAGAGAGAGAGAGAGAGTCATATATAGAGGGAGGAAGACAGATGTAAGGTAGAGTGGGAGAGAGTGTGAAAAACAAAGAAGGAGACAGGGGTAAAGAGCGACAGGCAAGTAGAGATGGACAGATGAAGATAGGGGGAAAAAGGAATAATGAGACAGAGGGAAGAAAGACAAAATATGACACAGATGGAGGGATCGAGACATGATGAGAGAGAGAAAGAAAGAGAGAGAGGGAGAGAGAGCGAAAGACGAGAGGGAGACTTATACAGAAAGAGGGACATGCAGACAGAGAGATGAGCAGATGAAGAAGAAAGGAAAGAAACCAAGACATGAAAGAAGGAAAAATGTGACAGACAAAGAGAGTTGGAGGGAGGGAGACGGATGGAGAGAGAAGGGACATGTAGAGAGAGATGCAGACAGAAAGGAGGAAGAAACAGAGGAGCTGTATAGAGATGCAAACATACAGAGGGAAAGAACCAAAGAGAGAGGAACAATGCAGAGCAAGAGAATGGGAGGGAGGTATACAAAAAGGAAGTGACAGAGAGAGCAAAAATACAAAGCAAGAGAGACACAGAGAGATGAGGAGAAAGGCAGTGACACAGATAAAGAGAGAGGGACAGGTAGGGAGACAGGACAGAGACTGAAAATATGCCTGAATTGCTAACAAATATAATAATTTATCAAAGGAAAAAACACCAGCCTCATGTTGAAACCCAACTCCCTCCCTCAAACATAGCACAGTTGCATGTGTACTAGACACAACCACTAGAAAAGACAGTTATGGCAAACAAAGTAAACAAGATGGGCAAATAAAAGGAGTGGGGAGAAAAATGTGTGTGAGAGAGAGAGAGAGAGAGAGAGAGAGAGAGAGAGAGAGAGAGAGAGAGAGAGAGAGAGAGACCACAGTGTAAAGAAATATACAGTAAATAAGAGAGGATGGAGAGGAGGCAGAAAGAATAGATAAACATGAGGGAGAGCAAGAGAGAACAGAGTAAGGAAAAGGAAGAGAGGAAGGATGGAGAGAGAAAGGGGTCCAAATGGAGTAATGATGCGCAATGCAGAACTCTTAATGTCTATTAGCCTCTCTTGCTCAAGCCAACCTCACCTTCACGTGGTGGACCTTGTTCTTCCCAGCAATCCAGTTAAAGGTTGGGATCTCAACCCCCAGCGTGAAACTGGATGGGAAACAAACGAGGTACAGGCGAAAGACGAATAGATGAGCCTACTCTCCTCGAGTATGATCACAGTCTACCCTAGCAAAACAAGATGCTGAAGTCGGAGGCAACCAGCCAGGAGGCGCACTACAACAATCAGGATGCCACGCACACATGCCATGGAAATATGTCTAAATCAGCAAAACGATGTGGTGCTCGCCCTGTGATGGACTCTCAGGCAGGAGCAGTGCCGGACCCTCTGCCTCGAAGAGGCCCAACCCAAATTACTGGAGGTCCTTCTTAAATGTCCTGTGGAGCCAGGGGACGTGAGAATAGAGCATCTGGCCGAACTAAGAAAGGAGTCAAATTAATGCACTGGAATGCGGAGGGGATTGCAAATAAAAAGCTAGAGTGAGAAAATATTCTAAATGAGGAACAGATTCATATATACTGTCAACAAGAAACCCACCTCACTGAAGACACAGTCTTCAAAATCAGAGGTTATCAGTGCTTCCGATCAGACCGGAAAGGCAGGAAAAAGGGTGGAATACTGACTAGTGAGGAACAATATCACTGCGTGCCAGACTGAAGTATATATGGGTGGAGCAGAATATTAGATTCTGAAACTACAAACTGGAAATACAGACTTCTACCTGATCAATTATTATTGCCTAAGTAATCGTCCCCAGGCATTTGACACAATCCCAGTAGAAAAAAAGATGATTCCACATAGACCAGAGAGGAGAGAAACTGGAGGAGTGGCAGGATGAGAGCAGACTTGTTCTGATTAATAGACCAACTGATCCACCCACATTCTACTCTAGGTTGTGGCACACCACTACTACCCCAGACCTAGCATTTCACTCTCCAGATCTGGAATGAAACATTACACGAGGCAGTGACCATCGACCGGTCTTCCTGAATGTAGAAAATGAGAAGGTCAGAGAAACTAGTATGCTGCCAAGGTGGAACTACAAGAAGGCTGACTAGACAAAATTCAAGCACCGTACCAGTATACTGCTTAGAAGTCTCAGCGTAGACCAGGATATAAACAAAGTAGTTAAAGAATTCAACAAATGCGTACTACAGGCAGCAGGAGAATCAATACCAAGAGGTGCCCGTAAGCATTATAAGCCATACTGGAGTAGTGAGCTAGAAAATTTACATACCGAAGTAGAAACATCCAGAAAAATAGCAGAGACCAGGCCAAACCAAGAACATCACAATAACTACCAGCATGCAAAAGCAAAGTTTATAAGGGCAAAGCTGCAGGTTAGAAAAGAAAGCTGGCAGGAGAAAACAAGGTCACTGAACATTGAAAAAGACACAAGAAAGTTATGGAAGCTTGTGAAACAAATTAATGATGAGGACACAGGGTGGAACTCAAAGATCACGCTGCAGAAAGATGGAAACATGGTCACAGGAAAAGAGTCAGCCAACCTTTTTGCTGACACTTTTGCTTTAGATAACGACATTAAAATCAGTTGAGAGAAAAAAAAAAACACGAAATTCAAGAAAAGACACAATTTAGAAGTCAGAAAGAAAAAAACATCAGCGGCGCTAGAGGTGCCAATTACACTTAATGAACTTGAGTTGGCCATTTCAAAGCTGAAAATGCGAAAGTCACCAGGAGCAGATAGTATATCAAACGAAATGATCAGAAACTTAGGAACACTAGCCAAAACAAAGCTTTTACAGATATGTAATGCTTGCTGGGCTAACAGGGAATGTTCCATAGATCTGGAGAGAGGCAATTATGATACCTCTCATAAAGCCTGGGAAAGACAGTTCTAATGCCTCCAACTACAGACCAATCAGCCTCACAAGTTGTCTCTGTCAAACAATGGAGCGCATCACCAACCTCAGACTACAGTGGTACATTGAAAGTGAAAACATCATTACACCACAGCAGGCGGGCTTTAGAAAGTTCTACTCTACGGAAGACCAGACAACATACCTCTCCCAAGAAATAGAGGATGCTTTTCAAGATAAGAAACTGGTACTCACGGCATGGATAGATTTAAGGAAAGCTTCTGACAAGGTTTGAAAGGAGGGGCTTTTAAAGAAATTGAGAAACTATAAAGTAAATGGAAAAATGTACAATTGGATTAAAGCAAATCTACTTAACAGAAGAGCCCGGGTACAGGTAGATGGTTTCAAAAGTAAAAATGTTCTACTGCGACAAGGCGTCCCTAAAGGTGGTGTCCTGTCGCCCACACTTTTCCTCTTATTCATCAACGACCTGGTTGCTGAGATACCAAATGGAATCAAAATGGCAATGTATGCCGACTACCTGGTACTGTGGCGCACCAATAAACATGCAACAATAGCCACAAGAACACTAAAGCGGGCCACAAATGCACTTGAGACATGCGCGAATAGATGGTGTGTCAGCATCAACACAGACAAATGTAGCATCACACTCTTCACCCTCTACCCCCCCCCCCCCCAAAAAAAAAGCCGGCATTATCAAAATAAACGGAATACCCCTAAGAGATGATAAAGAGCCCACGTACCTAGGAGTCACATTTGATAACAGGTTGACATGGAGAAAACATATCAACAAGGCAGCAACCAAAGCCAGGAGGAAGACAGCAATACTAAGAAAACTAAGTGGAACCACATGGGGAGCCGATAGGAAAATACTCAATAAAGTATACAAGCACAGCATACTTCCACACTTGGAATATGGGTCAACTGCATGGTGATCAGCTTCTAGTGCCACATTCAAGAAGTTGGAAAAAGTGCAAAATCAAGCGCCCAGAGTCATCACAGGAGGGATGAAATCAACCCCCATATTAGAAATGGAGAAAGCTGGGAAAACACAGGCACTGAGAGAACGCAGAGATACAAAGTTGCAAATACAAGCTGAAAAGTTCCTCTGTATGCCAGATCACCCGATAATACTGGAACAATATTGGAGATGACAGGTTGGACTAACATTCTTGGGAATCACTGAGTATCGTAAAATTGGTCTTAGTTGGCTGCGACCAACTTAACGGAGGGCCTGTCACGAAACGATCTCAGTGGTTCCAGAAGTTAGTACTTGTAATAAGTTCTTCTGGTTCTAAAGAGAATTGCAAACACTGCTGACACAACTCAGCCTTCAACGAAGAGTCGTAATGCAGTGGATACCGTCTCATTGTGGAGTGCCTGGAAATGAGAAAGCTGATTAACTGGCAGGGGAAGGTGCGACAAAAGTGCAGCTGGGTGTACCAGTCACATACCCATAAAAGAAAAGAATTGATTAGGAAACCACCAGCCCCAGCACAAGACGACTATTTTATTAAGGACAGACCAGAACAAGTCATTATCCTCCTCCTCAGAACAGGACATAACCGATTACGTAACCACATATACACAAAATTCAAGATAGGTGTCTCAGCCATGTGCACCCGTGGAAAGGTGCCCCAGACAGCAGAGCATGTACTTCAGGACTGCACCGAATTTGACACATTAAGGCAATCCTTTTGGCCAGAAAGAACAACAGTAGAACGTTAACTCTATGGACCACTGAATGACCTAACAACGACAGTGAAATTTATACAAGAGACCAAACTGATGATATAGACAACTTATTTCAGGCGAACGAAAGAAGAAGAAGAGAGAGAAAGAAAAAGAAAGGGTAAAAGAGTGAAAGATCAAAGGAAAGAGAAGGGGATGACAGCGGAGAATGAAGACGTTGGTAGAAAGGAGGTAGGAGGTTTGGGGTGTTAGAACACTGAGCGCCAAAAGCAGATCGAGCAATCTAAGTGACCTCACGTTTCCAGTTACCACCCTCCCCATGTCAATGTGGCCGCGGCCTTGACCGCTCCCGCCCCATGCTTGGCTGTTTCAGTGTGGTTGCTATAGTTCCATTTCTTACACTCAAGGCTGGGTGGACCTGGGAACTAAGGTCATTTTTGAAAAACAGTCCGGCATGACCTGATTCCAAGACAATGCGGTAATAACTGCTCCCATTTAATATAAAAACAGGTCATGTACTAGTGGATTTCAGATTCTACCATTACAGAAAGGAGGAGGTGGTGGTGGTGGGGGGGGGGGGGGAAGGGGTGGTAGAGGACTAAAAGCGAAAAGTTGAGACAAAGGAGGAGGAGAGAGAGGGAGGAAAAAAAGAGCCTAAGAAAAGAAAGTCGGCAATGAGACAAGGGGGAGAAAAAAAGGAGAGGAAAAAGAGAGTAAAGAAGAGACACAGACTAACGAACTTTATTTTCAAAGGGTCGCAAATTGGGCAGGCCCTCTAACATGGGGGGGGGGGGGGGGGGGGAGGGCGGCCACGCCAGGTGCCATCACTATTTGGGGGGTCGTGTTAGTGCGTCCACCCCCAGGTATCATGACTCTATGTGGATTGGGGTTGGGGTGGGGGAGGAGAGTGCGGACAACCCTGGGTGTCATCACTAAAAAGGGAGGGGTTTGTGGGTGTCAAATGTGCTGTAAAAATTATATATTTATTTGATGTGAATGAGATAATGTGGGTGGGTTGGGTGGGGGGGGGGTGTCTGTTCTGCACCGAGAATCAGCTGACCTTGCTACGCCAAATGAAGTGAGAAGGGGAAGGGTTCGAGAGAAGAGAAGGGCAAAGATAGCTCACTCAACACTGTCCAGCTAAGCAAACAATGAGACCGGTAACTATCGCTTACCCACTTACAGATTGCAGGCACACATTTAAAACGATAATAGCCCAACATTCATTCTTTCCCGCGCAGTTTACAGATGATCAATTCAAACTGCTAACTTCAACTACAACACTGTTACTGCAAAAACGCAAACCCGATTGCAATTCCCGACGTTTTTAAGGTCTCAAGGTCGGCTACGATTCCTTTCCTGATCCATGGTTTTCTAAGAATTTCTCTATAACATTTCAATTCAAAAGCTCTAATCTTTTTCCTCAGTGACTGAGTCAAGACTCACAACTGTAGGTTGCCACAGGAAAAATGCATGATCTCAAGATTTTTACTAATTTACTAGTGCTTTGCCATAGGTTCTTCATGCTATTTTAATCTCTGCATTGCCAATACAAGTCTTCTTCTAATTTTTTTTTGAACAGTTGCCACTGTTGTTCACTGAAGAGCCAAAGTATTCGAAATCTGTTACATTTTTTATTTCATAATTGTTTTTTTGAATTCAGAAACAAATTCACTTCTTCGCTGTTTTTTGACGGCCCAAAAATTTTTTTCTAAACCTTGTACACTGTTGGAGAGGAGAACTGTGACGTCTGCATGTCTGAGTTCTGGGATAGGATTACCTCCAATTTTTAGTGAATCAAAGCTCTCACAGGCCTCATCGCTAATTGCGTTTCTCATAATATTTTCAACAAATATGTTAAAGAGGGAGGGTGAAAGAATGCAGCCCTGTCTAACTGCTTTCTGCACTTCAAACCATTCTGATGTTTTACCTGCTACTCTGACCTCTGCTTGTGGTTTGTGGTAAAGAAATTCCCTTAAGTGCACCAAATGATTTAGAAATCCCATGCCTCTCATTATATGCCATAGCTTATGGTGCTCCACTTAATCAAATGCCTTGCTGTACTCTATAAAACAAGTATAAAGATCTATCTTTTATTCTCTACCCTTCTTTATTATGATTCTCATATTGAAAATATGGTCTCTTGTTCCCCTGCCACATATAAAGTCTGCTTGTGTTTCTTGCAGTTCTGTAGTTCATATTCCAATTTATTCTCAATCTTCCTCAGAGTGATATGCAAAAAAGATTGTTCTGGTGTGACTAATTAGAGCTATAGTACGATAATTGTTACCCAATTTGAGATTTCTTTTTTTTGGGGAGGGGAATATATTCTGATCTTTTCCACGCTTTGGGCCAGTCAGCACTGTTCCAGATTTTCACACATAGTGAATAGTAAAGATTTACGCTGGCTTCTCTTCCAGCCTGAATTAAGTCTGCTGGTATTTCGTCACATCCAGAAGATTTGCCTGATTTCAAGTTATTTATTGCTATTCTGACTTCCTCTAATAGAGGTTCAGGCTCGTTTTCTTAGATTTCTTCGATACTATCTGGCATGTGTTTCGAATATTACAGTATACCGATTAAAAAAAACCCCATATAATCTCGCTTTTATCGCTTTTAAATATTTCCTTAGATAACTCAACGAGTGTAGCACCATATATCCTTACTCTTTACTACTGATATCTTTTGGATTTTACTACAAATACTTTTACATCCTAAAGATTTAGGAGTATTTTCCTATGTACGTCTATGACATCTACCCCTCCCTCTTCCCCAACGCAACAGTCAGCTCACTAGCAAACCTTGATACGCCTAAAATTAATGCTACCACCATTCCCTCCCTACTAAATATATCAGTATTCACATAATTGTGGCCAACGTGTCTTACCGTGAATTATCTATTCTCCTTTATATCTGAATACGATTTTCCCTGAGAATTTCTTCAATTCACCTTGCTCTGATGGGTATTTTACTAAAAAGATACAGCTCCCAGGAAAATAATGATCAAATTTCACTTCTCTCCACTTGTTTCGTGTTTCTCAGCTTGTTTCATCTTAAGACGATTTCTTCTTTGTCTTCTAACTGTTGCTACCTGTGGTCTCCAAAACATTTCCCTGGTTTCTTCACCTCTCTTGAATTCATCCCATTTTATGTTCGCTATTTTCCCAAATCGTTTGTTTTCAAATGCATTTAACTTTCGTTCCATGTCTTTAGTAGTTCTCTGATTTTCACTGGCGATTCTTTTTACAAAAAAAAAAAAAAAAAACCGGTGTTTTCCCTTTCCGTTCATGTCTCGTTGTGACGCTGGGAGTCTCCTATGCTGCTGCGGTTTAACAATAAAGGTTTACCTAGAGCTCGGTCAGCGTATATAATGTTTGTTGGGGGGGGGGGGGGGGCTGTCGTGAGTCTCTATAAGACGCCACAGGCCACCTCGTACAAGTGGTAAGTACTGCAGGGGGAGCGCCGCAGGCGCGACGATTGATGAGCATTTAAATTCTGATGTTTTTGTATGTCTACGTTTGTTGGTGGTGGCTTCCCTCCGTACGCACTGATAATGAACGTAGGAATAGAAAAACATAATAATTTCCGTACTCCCGAAGCGTCCTGCATGTAGCAAAACGAGAAAATAGTGAGAGGTTTCAAAGCGTTGACAAAAAGGAATACTTGACACCCCCCACCCCATAAGAGACGCCCTGCGACATCACAACGAGGCATAAATGGGAAGGTGATACTCTGTTTTTGAACCAGCTTTCGTAATAAGAATCTCACTGGCATATGTTAAAATTAAAATAACATACCATTACTAGTTTCCTCAAATAATTCAGTTGGATACCTATAGTTTTACCGAGAAGATGTTTGTTAATACGAGTAATTTCAATGAATAATAATTTTACTAGAAGTTGCTTTCGACAGGGCTGAACAACAATAACTTTTAAGAAAAATCCTAATGTACTGTGTGGACTAAAACTAACTATGCCAGGCGAAAGTTCTTTATTTAAAGTTAAAATAAAAATACTTGTACATTTCCCACAGAAATGGACTGCAGTTCATGGGTTTATTGCTCAGTTACACTTGTATCACTGTAAGCTGTGTATTGCATGTAGAAAGTGTGTGTGTGTGTATGTGTGTGTGCGCGCTAGTGGCAGTCTGTACTGTGATATTCAGAAAAAGGCGAGTAGCCGGTTTGTGTCCTAAAAAGTAATAGGCCCTATTTAATTATTTCTTGTGTGAATTCCTGTTTATCATAACCGATTGCTTCTATTAACAATGTACAGCAGTTTTAGAGACCAGTTGTTAATACTGGTACTTACGCAGATGCCTCATATATTAACTGCGTGTGCAATCTTTTAGATATTCGTAAGATTTTTTTGTTTAGGAACGAGTTTTCAAATGAGTTGTTGGCATGAGTTTTACTGACATAGGAATGGAGCAATTATGGCGTGGCCTGCTTGTGTACGGTTGAAACCTTTACAACCGACCAGTATTGAGGTATTGGCAGTAATATTTAATATGAATACATACACCATTCAAGTGACATAGTTGAAAAACAGAACCATACCCTTAACTCTGTGTGACAGCTGTGAATTCCCTGTTGCTGCAGAATATTGGCAGCTCTCTTTCCGGCATCATTTAGACAAATTTGAACACATTTCTGCCTCACACAGTCTAGGCGACCTCGCAGGAACCACTTATAACCACCCAAACAGACTTCTTGCATATAGCGAAGCGTTTCCTGTAAGGATGTAGTTTTCGACAAAATATTAGAACGTTTTATGTTATCAGCCATTCTTTCTTATATTACCAATTTACTTTTGCTGCCCTTATTCCACCACTATCTAGACCAAGGCCATTTTTTTTTAAGCCTGAGGTTTTCATTCTCCCCATCGACAGAAAAAGCCCTATAACCTTCTCAAAGAACTTTGGTCTCATGAACGAGAGTCATGTGTACAAATGGCTTAGCCAGAGGAGTAGTCACTCCAGGGCTACATTTCACAGGAGCCATAAAACGTCTGAGAGCTAAGGCAGCATTGCAGCCAGAGGTTAGCTTCATGGTCCCAATATCTCAGGTTTAAACCCCACTGAAACAGATGTTTCAAAACTGACCTTGTCTCTCATGTCAAACGTGTCCAAAATGGGTACCAGTTAATGCACAGTGAAGTAAAGGTTGCCAACGCGATGCTGACCCAATAAACAATCGTGAGCCTTGTGGCCTATGAAAATATAAGCGCCATGTACCCAATGGGCCAAAGGCATTAAAAGGGGTCTTTAACTATTTTACCTTTTTTATACAGTCTGTTTCCTCTAAAAAAAAATTAATGTTTCATAAGTGTCATAGCTAGAATATAATTCCAAACCTTCAGAACGTATCAAACAGCAGGTCCTTTGTAAAATGTGATTCTCATCGTGCATAGAATGTGGCTTTCGTTATGACTTTCTGGCGATCCACTTAGCCCCTAACTAAATTTTACACCCTTCATATCCTATGTCCGCGTCTGTGGCTTAGATGTTGCTAACGCGCTGTGTAATGCTGGGGTGCCGGGTTCACTCCAAGCTGCAAGCGGTTTGTCTTGCGCTGGTTTCGAAAGTGGTATCAAGAGTAAACCGTTTAGTAAGCAGTGGCAAACTACTGAACGTAAATTCTCCTAGAAAAACCACAATAGCTAAAAAAAAAAATCTGGGGTTGGTTCTGGAATGTCCTGTAAAGGATACGCAGATAACATATTCTATGTCCACCATCCTGTTAGTTGACCGCTACCTATTCTTCCAGAAATAATACTTACTATTACTTTTCTCACCCAACATTAATTATGTTTTATATCCCACACGTGTTTTAGTTTCCAAGAATTTATACTGTCTATGAACCAATCCTTTTGATTTTAAAACTCTGAAGATTGTCAATACTTTTCTTCTGCTCGGCTCACTATACTCTAAGAATCTTCCAAAAGCTAGGTTATATCTATAAAGAAAATGGTTACCAGTATTTGATTGCGCTTCCAAGGGAGACAACTGTTGTGGCACCACCAACCACCATCCTTGTAGGACATCTGGGCAATTTTGAGCTGGATTTGCAAAAAATACAATAGAAAATCCCCACTTACATTTTTATTTCTTTCAAATGTTACATTCAATCATTGTTCATACCGGTATGTAGGGTCGTCTACCAATCTTAAGTAAGGGTCCATTTTTTCATGCCTTTAGGCTATTGGGCATGTAGGGCTAGAACTTAATCTGATAGATCAATCGGAACCTGGTGTGTGATGTGGTCATCATCAAGCCAGCCCCTTACTTTCCAAGACTTCTAAATTGTATCCGCTCATATCTTGGTTGATCTGGGAGTCAAAGTCACTTTTGAAAAAACTTTGGCTCCGTTAGGACCCGAACCCATGACTTTCAGATCCGTACACGAACGTCTTACCGCTACACAACGACAGGTCCCGTCTACAACTTATATAATTATATAAGCAAAAACAAAAAATCTATGTGTTTGATTTGATTTGTTGCATCAACTCATTGCTTTATTTCATAAAAGGCATGTCAACAAATCCCCAACAAAGTAACATTAAGCCACCTACAATGTAAGTAGAAATATCCAACAAAATCAATAATATTTCGTGACTCTTCTGGCTCTTTAAACTATACTTAGTAGGGGTAATATATTCTGTATACACCTTCCATTGAGTTTATAACGGTAAAAATATATGCACCTCACGAGTGAGAGAATAATATATAAAAGTGATAAAGGAGAGGGATATGAGACCTGGCTGATATTAAAGTTAAAAGTGATTTGTGGTCACACAGCATTATCAGTCATTGACTTATTAGGACTCCTGACATACTTAACACTACATTAAGCGATAACTGTGTCTCGAGGGGGGGGGGGGGAGGGGGAGACATTGAGCGCTGTCCCTAATAAGAAAAACATCTATTGAGTTAAAGTGTACCAAGGGTAGAGGTTATTTACCAAGGAGCTTCAGGACAGACTTGTCAAGACGAGTTAAATACTTAAGCTGTATAATGAGTGTCTTGCGGTGTCCCATTGATAGTGGCTGGCTTACCAAGTAACTTCAGTGACCGACTTGCTAAGACCTGTGAAAATCACGCAAAGTACCCTGACCTCCTTAAGGTGTCCCAGTGGAGCAGCCACCAAGTGATGTCCCAAAGGACAGACAAAGACCTACCATGAAATGTCAGTGAAACCATGACTTTGGTCATCACACGGATAGTGGACGACTTACCAAAGACCTTTAGTAAACGACTTACCAACATCAGTGAATAATTTGCAAAGTGCATTGAGCGACTTATAGTGTCCCAAAGGAGAAAGACATCGAGTAACGTAATGTGTTACATGGCTAATGGTTAACTTACTATAGAACTTCACCAGTGAAAGATTTGAGAATGTATGTCATCGAGTCACTTAAAGGACTCCAGCAGAAGAAGACATCAAGCGATATCCCAAGTGGGTTGGAGGGAGGGGTAACATTATGCGACTTAAGATATACCAGGTACAGTGGTAAATTACCAGGAATAACGGTGACAGACATAGCACACTTTAAAATGTAACCCATTATAGTGCCTGACTTAGCCAGAAACTTCGGTAAATTATTTATCAACTTTGCGAAATTGACACCCACCGGATTAATTTTCTCTGCTGCACAATTAAAGGCATAGCACTATTTGCAGTGACTCCTCGATAACCCCCTACAAATTATCATGTAAACAGCCGACATGAAAATGTGACCCCTCACTGATCCACCAGTATCTAACACTGTGACACGCCCCTCATCCCTCACATGTTGCCCTAATTGTAATGTTTCTCTATATAAAATCAAAGTACCATAAGCCTCGATATCCTAACACCCCAAAATCTAACTAACAGACACGAAGCCTTGACCCGCTCACTGAGCCGTAGGCACCTAACACAATATACATTCATAGTACAACATGCCTAGGAGACCCTGATGAAGCTTACCCCTATGGCATGTTTATAGACTACCACATATCGCCATCAAGCAGTACACTAAGATAACCATAGCTCATCAGCTAACACAAGCACCACAATAGACCCCGGAGATTCATGATCTCCCAACGTCTGTCGACAAGGCACATGATGATATTGACTGACCACAGTTCACCTGCTATCTTTTATACAAGCCTACTCTCATATCCCTCTATTGAATATTTTCTTTATGTGTTACTATACGCATATAAACTTTATATCCCCGCCAATGCCCTCTAAAATTCGAAGGGCTTTTTTCCGCCTGTACCACCACTCGCGGACACATATAGCTACAACCAGTCCTGACCGGCAGCTGACCCTGCCTTACATGAGCCGCCAGGTGACATCCATTCACCCAAGCTGCCAGGTGACCAGAAACCCCCTGAGCCTCACTTTGACCTACCTTGGGAGGTGCTGCACCTTTCGCTCAGGAGGTGCAAATATGTTTTTCCCTGTATAGAGTCAAAGGAATGTATACAAAGAATATATAAAGGCCAGTTTAGTATGGTTTGAAGAGTCAAAAGAGCCGCGAAACACTGTGGATTTGCTAGATGTCACTACTGCTGTATAATCTTGTGCAGCTCACACATTATTTCTTTTTTTTTCTTCTTCATACATTTTTGGATTCTTTTGATCTCATCCCACCCCTCCTTCCCCTTTCCAGCTTCCCCCGGGTTCCAGCTGAAGGACAGTCTAATTATACAATTATCAGTTCTCATTTTGTGCCCTATTTTTGTCCATTTTTTCCTCACCTTTTGATTAGTAAATTCTCTCTCTACGCTCTAAATTAGGGATTCGATACCATTTAATAATCTTTGGTTACAATTATTTATAGTTTATTAGTAATTATTTTAGTAGTCCGGAGATTTAAGGTGGTTAAAGGTGAGATTCAACAAGAAATGACAGAATTACTGAATAACCTTCCAGACGAATATTCAGAATCGATTCAGAGTGGACATGTTTTAGGACGGCTATGCTCAACACACCTCAAACCAAATGCAGAGTCAGAATGGTTTTGGTGCAAGACGTTTAAGCACTATTTGATGGAACAACTAAGTTGAAGACAGCGTATCCAGAAAGAAGGAGGCATATAACAAATGGATACAATCAAAATCACATCAAGATTATGTACATTACAGATTAGTAGGAAGAGAAGCAAAATGCAAAATTAAAACATCTAAAGAGGAGTCTTGGAGAAATTATGGTCAACAGAAGGAAACGCTCAGCAAAAACTCTCCTAGAGAATTCTATAAACATGTAAAAATCATGAGAGAAAGATACATAGGCTACAACCCAACAACTGTCATCAAAATCAAGAGAGGCATACCTCAATTTAGTCGACAACAGAGGTTGGCAAGATGGGCAGAGCATTCTGAAGAATTTCTCAACCCCACAGGCAACGTAGATAATTTTAACTTTGTATCTCATAGCTGCGAACAAGAGGAACCAAATTTCATAGCAGCGGAAGTAAGAGCAGTTATACAGAACAGCCCTAGAAACAAAGCACCAGGTCTGGATGGAATTAATACAGAAGGGATTCAAGTATGCAGAGAAGTGGGTGTTAAATGGCTTACTACAATTTTTCATATAGCTTAGAAAGAAAGAAAAGTCCCAGCTGAATGGCAACAGGCACTAATAGTACAGTTATGGAAAAAGAAATGTAACAGGAGAGAATATGAAGCTTACAGAGGTATATCACTACTGAGTCACGTAGGAAAAATGTACGCCAAATTACTATAAAGAGACTTTGACCCATAGCTGAACAACAGCTGAGTGCATCACAATTCGGTTTCAGAAAAGGCAGAGGATGCACAGATGCATTATTTACTCTGAGGCAAGTGTGTGAGAAAGCTATTGAGTTTAATACAAAACAGAATATTGTGTTTGTAGATCAGGAAAAGGCTTTTGATAAGTTGATAGAAAAAAAAACACTGTGATCTGTTCTTGAGAACTACGGGTACAAGGACAGTTAATAGAGAACATCATAGCCATGTACCACACAAGCCAAAGTGCAATACGAACACAAGAAGGCATATCAGATAAGTTCACAGTAAACACAGGTATGAGACAGGGATGTGTGCTCTCCTCACTTTTATTTAACATCTGTATAGACAGAATACCTAAAGAAGCAAGTTCTGATACAGACAACATAGACCCTTATAATCATGAGGAAGTACACACAACAGGAGGAGTTATCGATTCACCCACATTAAACGAACTATTATTTGCTGAAGACCAGTGCTTGTCCTACCCTGAAGAAGATTGTGAGACCACATTAACAGGTTAAACTCAGCATGCAGTCAATACAACATAGATCAATGCAAACAAAACCGAAACAATGCAAGTTTGTAGAACCCCTGCCCCACTACACATACAGCTGAATGGTTCTGATCTGTATCAAGTTAGGGAGTTTAAATATCTAGGAAGTATGATCACAGAAGATGGTAGAATTGACAGAGAAATAGAAAGCAGATGTCAGAAAGCAAGTGCACTTATATACCAATTGTCACCATTATAAAGACATCCAAGCATAACTATGAGGGCAAAGAGACAGATTATTAATAGCATATTCATTCCAACATTAAGCTACCAGTGCCAGACATGGACACTATCTGAAGCCCATATACGCAAAATCAACACCTGCGAGATGAGATGCCTTAGAAAAGCAGCCAACCTAACCATCCGAGATCGAGTAAATAATGAAACTATCAGACAAATTGTGGGAATGACACCTTGTACTATATTCATCGAGAAACAGCAGATCAAGTGGTTTGGCCATCTCGTTAGAATGCTGCAGGATCAAATACCATCACAAGCACTACATCTCAGAAGATCAGCTACAAGAGCAAGAGGACGGCGACGGGATTAATGGATCGACAACATTAAAGACACTCTACGCCTTCACGGCATGACAACAGCCAGTGGCAGCCAACGTGCACTGGATCGCAAATTATTCCTCCCATGCCGCTTAAATGCATTAGTGGTTTATAATGATGATGATGATGATTTTATTTGTCATCGGCGATTTAGCTGCATACAGAATTATTAGAATTAACCAATGTAAGCAAACCGATATTGATACATCAGTATGTCCTCTTTACGCCTAGTGCTTAACGTGAGGATGTAGGGAAAAAAACCTTAAATAAAAATTAACATACGCAATATGTATTAAAAACATGCTCCGTGCGACAAATAAAGAGTAGAGTAGCTACTTACAAACTTTCGCCTGTGGTTTGGCAGTCCAATAGTAATTGGCTCCACCCCACCGTTTAATCTGGTGAGAAATATATGGCCCATGCCTGGATTTGAAGGATCATATTGTACAATGGTCATCTGGACGACAGTCCACTCTGAAAGAATATAACCATAATATACCTTTTTTTAAACAGCACTGTTAAAGTAACGTAAACAGTATTTTAATTTCTGATTCAGACATCTGACTTATTTTGAAAAAAGGAAGACGGAATGTGTATGTGTAATTCAACTTCCTATTTCAGTTGTAATCTTGACTTATATATATATATATATATATATATATATATATATATATATATATATATATATATATATATATATATTAATAGACTTAGCTCAGAAGTCAGTCCAGCCTGAAAAAAGTGCAATGGAAATTTTATGGAAAACATGATATTGATAACATCACTAAATGCTAAATAGTTTATATATATATTGACACGTGACTGAAACTCTGCTGGGATGTTTTTGCGGCCGCCATTCGGAGGATAGCCATATATATATATATATATATATATATATATGCTGATCTGGCAAGACGAGACATGGTGAGGCTAACAGGTACAGAGGTTATAGTAATGGCCGCTAGTACATGGTAGCAAACTAACCGCCCACCTGCAGAAGCCAGAGTAACAAATGGATAGTTGGTTCATAGAACAGACGTTCGTCAGACCGACTTTAGCAGGAGTTGCATGGACAGACGTTCGTCAGACCGACTTTAGCAGGAGTTGCATGGACAGACGTTCTGCGGACAAGAATGGCTTTGAGAGCCTTAAAAATGATTTTTCACAATAGACTCAGACCAATCTACAGAGCGCCCCCCCCCCCTCGTCGTTTAGGTTGTTCTTTATCCAGCTTGAGGTACGCTCTGTAGCCAGCCCCAGCTGCCTGAGTGCCTACTTGCGCTCCTTTCCTCGCAAGTTCCCATGCTTCAGGACATTGTATGCAGAGTTAGCCACTAGTCCTTTTGCGCAAATCTCAACTGCATACCCCTCATCACTACACAGATTAGCTACCAGATCACTGTTCTAGTCGAGCTTGTACAGGTGATAATCTTTGATTCGTGACTCCTACTGCACGATCAGCTCTACCAGTATGAGCTGACGCTCTGTCGCCGAATGCAACCTCATGTCTGGCCAGTCTGATCTTCCAAATTTTTTCGGGTTACTTGTCGAAGCTTCTCAGATCTACTGCCAGTTGCTAATCCTGATCCCGCGATATATAAATTTAGCAAGACTTCGTACTTTCCAACTATCCTCGACAAAATTAAGGAAACTACGCCTTCATGGCATGATAATAGCCAGTGCACTGGATCGCAAATTATTATTGCCTACGGCGCTTAAGGGCAGAAGTGGTTTGTAATGATGCTGATGATGAATAAATAAAGAAAGATAACTACACTAGTAAAGTCAAACAGTTTCTGGAACTGATTACATGTATATTTTCCACATAGGGCGCTACAATTATAGATTGCAACAACATATAGACTGCATTTTTGTGTTTTATGTACATTTTTATCAATCGTTTTAAGGCAAAAAATATTGAAAAACACAAATTTGACCTACGACCAGTTCGATAATCAGTCGGAATTTAAATCGTCGCTTATAGAGGAGACCATGTGTTCAGTACAAGACATTTCAATCCTGCATCCTCAAATACTACTCGAAAATAGGACAGATACGCAACATTCACAGGTAGATGACAAAATGACTGTAACGTCACAGAACTAAATTTCCACCACACGAAATAACAAACGAATCGTCCAAGGATTTTCTGACACTATTAAATCATGGCTGGCGGTGGAATGTGTTCAACTGCACATGATCACCTTTTAAATGCATTCCCAGTTTTGCACATGATTACTTTTTAGTGAGACCATCCAACCTGCTTAGTTCACACTTGAAAAAATGCACAGTTAAAACTTAGACAACAGTTCTGAGTTAGTGCGGGTAATTTATCTTAGTATTACCACCATGGACCCAATAGCTGCATATCTACTAATTCTCTTAGCCACCGCGTATCCAACATAGTGACATCAAACATTTAACAAACACAGTGTCTTCAATACATGCGTTTTTACCCATCTAGTTGTGTAGTATGTGTATCTGGAATCTTATACAGTGGACAGAACATCACTTAGCGCTAATGTTCAAAAGATTACCACAATATAATTCACCATTATTATTATATTATTTAAGTACATCATAATTTGGTTTTCTTAAAGACAAAGGATGCATAGATGTATTTTTACACAAGTACGCAGGAGTTTTTCTTCCATATCTGTTTAATAGATCTGGCTTATTTGTGTGCAGGCTGTTTCTACTTCGCTTCTTAGGTAGACTCGCTCCGCCTTTAAAGAAAACACTGTTGCCCTCTACACTGCCCAAGCTTCCGGCTAGGTGCCTGTGTCTAGGATAGCCATGTCGTAGCTAGGTTTTGCCCAAGATGACCTCTGGTTTTGATGCACCACCACTTGTAGTTAGCAGATCTGCATCCCAGACTAGTGTAAAATATTCACATTTTAAAATAATGGCTGTAAATTCTTTAAAAATGATCTATATCAAGGCAGACCATCAACTTCAGAACGTGTTGCACGTACATGAAATCGTTTCCGTTGATCGACATCTAACTTTCTGAGAGGATGCAGATAATGCAACAAAATGTCTCTAAAGATTGACAAATAAGACGCGGTATCACAAACTACAGGCCCTGTCTCTTTACAGGGGAGCGAGATGATCACTGGTTAATTTGCAATGCATTTTTTTTTTAAATTAAGCCATACATGAGCAATAATTCATACCCTTGATATTCGTAGCAATGCCACTGCTCACAGGAGCAGCATCAAAGATAAGATGTTGGAAAAACAACATCCCACGCTGTCCACACCATCCATACTCACAAGAGCTTTAGAAAAAAAAACATAATAAGGTTCTGTTACCAACCTGCAGGTAATGAAGCTAGTCTGTTTTGGAAGTTCTCCATCACATTGCCTCCAAATCTCAGCATGTTCAGGGCCTCTCTCATTGCCTGCTTATCTGTGTGTGCCTCCCATATTGTCTTTATTGTTTGGTTCTTCCAGGATACACCTTGTCTTAAATAGCAAATGAAAGATGTAAGAGGCAAGAGATTTAACTTCTTTACTGTTTTTTTTTTAAATTCTATAATACTTAGCCTCTCTCTGCAGAATAGCTAGTTGTCAAAAGCGTTGCATAAAGGATAACTGCTAGCTCCAAGAATAAATGCTAGCCTGTGTCGACAACAACAAAAATTACACTGATGAACTGAATGATTCAGTAGTGAAATGAACCTACCACCACTATGCCTTAATGTGACTTTTATACTTATTTATGAGCTCTCCTATTTTTGTTTCAAAATATAAAACAGACAAAACAAATCTACATAGAGAAGGACCTAAAACAGTATTCTGACTTATGGTATTCACACACACACACACACACACACACACAAGTAGTATAGAATTCGTTTAGGGACCGCATTCCTATTGATATTACTCCCCAGCCGCCTTATTTATCCTTAGTACAAAATGGCGGCCGATCAGGCGGCTGAGTGATTGGTTTTTCCAGGCTGCCTTCTTTATCTTTAGTATTATGGATCGGGTGACTGGTGACATCGTCTTGTGGTTGTAGATCAATATATATGGTGCTATTATTTATGTGAGCTAATCGATACTTCTTTGTGGGTGAATTATTGATCGCTGACAAAGTGGAGTTAGGGGGGACTTATCTGCTCGTGTCGTGTTTCTTAACGTTTCTTAAGGGCTATTTTCGCCCAGTGGTGTCAGCTGTGAGCTAGGCTGTCTCATGTTTCACTGATCAATAGAGGTCGGTGGTATATATATATATATATATATATATATATATATATATATGACTATATATATATATATGAGAACATAGTGGTCAGGTACGGGTAAAGTGCAAAGCTGTAATTGCTTTTAGTCTCATTGTCAGCGCCGATAATGTATAAGACAGAGGGTGGGGGATCCCACATGTTTGGTCGCTTGATAAAATATATAGCCCCGAAGTTATTAGGTGACAAATGTCCTTGTAGTGTTCTTAGTTACTTTCTGTTTCATAAAAAAGAGACTAAAAGATAGCTGTGGATAGCTAGCTGTACGTTTACAAGGTGGAAATATACATAACAGTTATACAATATTTATAACTGAGACAGAGTACCACAACAACTTTTTTATATTTCTCTTTACTAGAGGCCAAGGAGCCGAGTCACCTAGAGAGACAACAGGTCGGTTGTTCCCGATAGTCTCAATGTGTTGGATAACAAGCTCTGATGTATATGTATCCGTGTTGACGATGGAGCTTTTCTCGTCAGCATAGGGTTTTGTAATCGTGGTTGTAGGCTGGTAACAATGAGTGGTTAACATCTCCAGTTAATAAAACTCTGTCAAGATCTCCGTTTTTAGGCCCCGCAGTTGCTCAAATTATAAGCGACTAAGTGTCAGTCCTGTTTTGATGGGAAATTTGAGACCTGACTTGCCAAAGAAACGTCTTAATTAGAGTGCGGGTGTCCCGGTATAAATCGAGACCAAAACAACTTCTAAGCCAGCACCTTAGGGTTTCAACTTCTTGTCGCTTCTACTTATCTACACCCAGTTAGTCGTCACTAGAGACATGTATAACGTCGGCGATAAAAAGATGGTAGGCGCTCAAGCTATTTATATACCCACAGTGAGCTTGCAGAATTGGTTTAAACTCGACATGTCAGGGTTGGTTTTGTTGATTAAGATAGAAAAGAGGCGCCAAACAATTCGGTAGTTGACGTGTTTACTATACAAAGAGGAAAAAGGCAGTAAAACGGCGCATACAACCACCACTACATTTAATCAGTTTAAAATAAATAAGACGTACAGTCCACAAGTACTGCTCTGTAAATCTTGTAAGGGGTGAAGGGTCTGGTCGAGTGGTGCTCGATACATCCTATAATGTCAGAGTGGAGAGGCGGGAGCAATAAAGATTCAAAATAGATTAAACGACTGACCCCGTTGTCGTACAGACCAACCCAGTGTGACTCAGGCTGGTCGCTACCTTCCGTGTTGATGACAAATACCGCGGTGTGGTGGCAGTTGAAATGTATAGGTAGATCATAGGCCAAAACTTGTACAAAGTGTGTTCGGCAGAAAATGTGGTCAGCGAAGAGTATTTGGCATATCTGTTGTGTATTCATGGTCTTAGGCGTAGTCCAGAACTACTTGAAATTTTAAGTACATAGTCTTGTTCAGCGTGGACTAATACTTGTAATGGCTCGTATAGGACTTGTAAAAGAGCTTGTAATGTGAAAAAGGCGAACTTAAATTTTTTAAGACAACGCCACTGAGCGGGGCATCTCAAACTGATCCCTATCCAACAGGATAGGTGAGAGGTCAAAGGCATGGAGAGCATAGCTGTTCTTATAATGTCTGTATTCAATATCATTACCGGCATCTTTACCCACCAGGCCCATAGCCAACATAGTGCCGAAAAAAGCGTTCACGTAGCGATTATTTTCATAGTCTGGTGCTAAGGGTTTACTGGATACACTACGACTGTCTACACGCACGTTCGGATACGTTAATTCACAGTTTAGTCTCGTACGAACCATTAAAGGCTACAGAGTTAATTAGTCCGATCACTGGTCTGGTACGTGTCTGACCGAAAGAGATTGTCTTGGGTGTGAGATAACATTTCTTTGGTTTTCAGATTTACTCCTTTCAAAGTATATTTTGATTAGGGCTTTCTCGTGGGCCAGAGAGATGGCTAGATTTAATTTGGCTTTTCAATCCATCAAGGTAGCGTGCGTTATAACGGACCTTGTAACCAACAGCAGCATCATGAGCTTTAAGATTGAAGACCACTTTAAAAAGTGTAAGTTTGATCTTGACATCCACACCGTTTAATAGGTAGCAGTCTTGGTAAAAAATGTTGACGTGTAAGCACCCCATCATATAAATTTTTTGACTGGTGCCGGGTAGCTGTCAACATATTTTAAGTCTTTTATTACCCACTGTAAGATAGATCGGGGCAAAATAGGTCCACTACCAAGCCACCACTAAAACAATGCCAACGTACTCAGGGCCTCTGCTCTGCATGCCTACTGCTCACCAAGATATCGCTTGTGATATCCCCAACCGCCATATAAGACCCTTTTCTGTTTTGAGTTTCCTCTCTCTGGGGCTATATATTTTATCATGCACCAAATATATATAACAAGGGGTCCACCGCCCTTTGCTTTATATATTATCAGTGCTAACAATAGGACAAAAAGCAACTATAGCGTTTCATATTGCCGTACCTGACCACTATGTTCCTATTACCGATGTCTACTGGAGGGTCATAAAAAAAACCTTTAGAAACACCTGGAACTATTACAAAGAAACACAGCCTAGCTTCGACCTCCAACTGGGATGGAGAACAGACCGATGAGTCATCCCTAACGCCACTCCGTAAAATTTGCCCTCTTGTGACCAAAAATCAATAATTTGCCTTCAGCTATAAAGAAGTATCAATTTGCCTTCTTACGCACTCAAAATAGTGACGTCAGATGGCCACCATCATTTACTAAGGATAAAGAAGTATAGATTTGCCCACCTGTGGCCTCTAAACGACTTCTATACTACTCACACACCCAAATGTCACCGCTGTCCAGCCTGCTCTAAAGACTGGCCTGAAGTGGAAGGTCCTAAATGCGATCGAATCTGCCCAGAATGCACTAAAATTTAGGGAAATTATGGGTTACACTCAAACCGACCGTCGAGGCCTAGGTCACGGAAAAGTCAGTTAGTGGTCCAAAGCCACAGCCAAAGAGCGCCGAGACATGGTGATACAGCAAATAAGGGACAACGAAAACGAGGTTAGGGTTCAGAAAGCAGCCCAACAATGGCAGAAAGGCCATTGTATCAGCCTGGAGAGCGCCATGCCAAGAGTACTCACATGGGGTGAGATCTGGTGAATGACCCCGCTGCGACTGAGCTTCATCGTTCGTTCTGCCTATGATGTATTACAGTCTGGTGTCAACATAGTAAAGTGGAGTGCGGCTTACGACCCGTCATGCCCGCTATGCAGAGATAAGTTGAGTTAATCCGGAAGACCGGCCTGCGACCTGACATAGTTCTTCACTTTGCGGAGAAACGTCAGCTCATCCTGATTGAGCTGACCGTGCCGTATGAATCACGAATGGATGAAAGCCGTATGTATAAGCTCGAGAAATACAGTGACGTAGCAGCCGGTCTGAGGAGAGACGAAGCGTACACAGTACGATCGTCACTGTCAAAGTAGGCGCAAGAGGTCTCGTTTTCACTTCGCTTTACAATGTGATTAAACAACTAGGCTTACGAGGTAAACGGACACTTGAACAACTAGGCGAGGTTGCTGAGAGGGCCTCGAGTTGGCTCTGGACACAACGGAACTTCGTGGGGGACTGGCCTATGTGAGCTGGTGCAGGTGTCAATATGTCTTATCCCTTAAAGTCCGAATTGTCTGCCAGTGTCCCTCTGCCACCTACCAACAAAGTTCAACATGTGTCTGTTAAACCAATCGTAAGTTGCCACTCGGTCGTTCAGGTATGTAGACTGCTTTAATTATGCTACCGCAACGACTTCTTATCTCACAGTACCTTTTGCAAAAGTCACCAATTCGTCTTGTCCCTGTCCGAATAACATCCGGTAATACGTGCAGCAGGAGAGACCAACACTGAGCTTCATGACCTCAGGTGGGCCCACTCTCTGAAAATGTATAGGAGCTTGTGGGCCGAAACATTTGTCGATGAGAGATTACTGATGATTGGTAGACTCCTGCTGTATATGCTCCCCTGTGGAGCTACTTCTTATCACACACTACACAAACTGAGCATGGAACAGTACTGGGGAATTTTTTTATGAGAATATCATTTACGTGGAGGATATAAAACATATATTGACAAATAAAATAAAGACATCCGGTGTGGGCCAGACATGAAGAACAATTCATCAACCAAAGCATCCGAACTGTGTCAGTGCCACAGAAGTGGGAGCATAATCATTTTACATGCCTTCAAAAACTTAGCAAAGATAGTTCAAGTTCATCGGCATTAGGATTATCCCTCTACAAAATAATTTTGACATGGTGCTAGAGAAGATCATTGCTTTAAAACTACATGCATTTTGGAAGAGACCATACAAAGGTAGTTAAAAGAAAATGACTAAATTTGTTCAAGGCACTGAAACTATGGCAGCAATTGAAGATTACAAGACTGTTAATCATACCAAAGTGTCAGCTCGCAAAGCTTAAATGCCTACAGAAGCAAGCCGTGCGGTTGATTATAAGATGTACAAGAGACACCCCAGTCGTCTCTGTTAAATATTGTAGACAGACTCGAGGTGCTGCAACAGTTGATTCATGACTCGTGCCGCCAGGAAGTGGTTATCTCTAGAGGTGGCTCTGTCTTGAGAGGCAGAAGAAGTGCAACAGGAGGCGGAGAGGGGAAAGGGGGGGGGGGGGGGGGGGGTGTTCATTGCAAAAGCAAATGGACTGATCGGAGTACCATGAAGCTTAGCAGAGGATACTACAACACCTACGTTGAGGATGAAAGCGGAGATACAGCTGTCCGCTAGTCTGATAACCAGCTGCACATCTATGTGGTTATATCAGTCTCACAAAGAATGCTGGGAAAGGGGAAGTCATACATGTTACGAGGAGAGTGACAAGCATGCGTTTAGAAGTCCCTGGCTGTTAGCATCCTTTGGGTCTTATCTCTGCAAATGAGAGGCATTATAAAACAAATACGCAGACAGGTTAGTTGGTTCTGCATTCGGTGGAGAACTGATGCATGACAATCCAGATGTGTTCAGGGCCTTTGGTGAACAATGAAGATGCACAAATAGATCATTGTGGTTTGGAGAGACTTGTAAATCAAGGAGTGACCATGGGAACTGGCAGACACTCTACGCTTAAAGGAAAAGCAAGACAAACATATAACAAAGGAAACTGCTACAGGCACCAATAGAAAAAAAATTATGCGGTGGCTGCTTAAGATGGAGACTGCGCGCTTATGGGTTTGCCATGAGTGTGATGTCAGTTTTTGACCCAGCTCAACTCAACTTAACTGAAAACAGGGGTATTGAGATTTGACAGGAAACATAATAACATGAACGTTCATGGCAATAGTACTATAATACAACCAGTACAAGAATTCAAATGTCTTAGAAGCATATTTACAGAAGGCGGCAAATGCTGTCACTTGTCGACTAGCCCACTGCAGACACACCCAAAATGTGGCACTTCCAGGAAAAACAACGAATGATCAAATACCAGTTTCATGCCCCTTTTGTTCTTTCAGTGTCAGACATAGGCATTGGTCACGGCAACACAAATTATCCAACTGCAAAATGTAGTTTTTAAAGATAACCAACAACATAAGAAGGTATAGGACCATGAATACATGCATTAGAGTTAGGGCATTAACAAGACTACACCTGAATTCTTTTGATAGACAGAGAATGAAAGGACTTGGCCCTGTAGTAAGAATGCAACCAGACCTTTTACAGCAGGTCGTCAGGACAGTACGCGAGAGGAAGACCAAAGAAGGAACAGAAGAAAAGGTAGCTAAATCCTGCAAAAAAGATGAACAGAAATATCACTCAAGGCATCCAAGACTAATACGTAAAAGTTTGACACTGGACTACAGCCCCGTGACATTGTGATGACAAAAGGTACAAAAAGACAACACAATTGCCTTGAAAATGAGTCCCCACTGGCACACATTTACTTTTTTGGACATTATATACGTGGATTTCAAGGAATGTAGACATCATCTTAAAAAGCTTTTGGGAATGTGCACTACCATTAGGACCTGCATTTAAGCAGCTTAGACTTTGCGAACGTGGTTCGAAATGCTGTGTTCCGGGTTCGATTCCAGCTGCGGACGGTTTGTCTTGCATTGGTTTCGACAGTGGTACCAAGAGCTGACCGTTGAATGAGCAATAGTAAACTACTGAACGTAAAATTTGCCTTGAAAAACCACAACAGTAAAAACAAAAATGCTGGGGCTGGTTTAGCAACGTCCTGTAAAGGTTACGCAAATAACTGTTTCCCTAAAACCTATTGGAAATACATGCAAAAGCTTTTAGAACCCTGGATTAAAAGTAAGTAAACGATCCTTCTCCACGCTTTTAGATGTACTAGACCTATATTTTTACAAAGAATCAGCACTTGGTTAGTGATGTAGTCAACAAATCGCCAGCTGCCTTTACTTCTTAAGACTTTTACCTTTACCAATGAATTCTGAGTCGACCTGGAAACAGGCATCTTTTTCCAAAAATTGAGCCCGTTTCTGTTCGGATTTGAACCCACGACTTTCAGAATCCAGGCGAGCAACTAGCTGCTCCACCATGGTGGCTTCCCCTAGTACCAGCTGAAATCTATAGTTTAGTGAGTGTTGAATTTAGGCAAATAGCAATAGCTTAGGGCTTCACTATCTGCATGGCCTCGGTATGGTTTGGTTGACAAATGCAATTTTCTAATATATTTAATATGCCATTTTAATTTAATAAAGCCTTTCAGAGGATCTAATTATATAATTTATGTGATTTTGCAACAAAACATATTTTCAATTATTTCTTTCACTAATAATTAAACGACAATTTAATGTCAGTATTCGAGACAGAGGGTTGTGGATAGACATGACTACCAATGCCACACTGCATAGACTCTTAGAAAAAAAATCCATATATTTAGAAACAGGGTTCATAGCCAAATTTACCAGTCAATTTCAAGGTTAAGGATTTCAAGATATCCTTAGTTGTTTTTTTAAGGTTGTCTCGGAGTAATACTGAAACAATGTATTTTTGCCTTGTTTAAGGGTATACTCAGCACACAAGGTACTTCATTCATGCGCATTCATGTGGGTATACCAGGATATATATTTTGTTTTTACATTTTTCTTTGGACTGGGTGGCAGAGGGACCAAACTGAAGTTCTGTCTGTTCTAGACATGGTACCTGAAGGACAGAGAAAAAAAGAGAGAGGGGTGGGGGAGAGGAAGACAGATGTGAGGTAGAGTGGGAGAGACTGTAAAGGTAAAAAAAAGGAGTGGATAAAAACGGACAGGCAGGTAGAGATGGACAGACGAACATAGGGGGAAGAAGGAATAATGAGACAGAGGAAAGAAAGAAACAATATGACAAAGATGGAGGGATTGAGACATGATGAGGGAGAGTGAATGCGAAAGAAGAGAGGAAGACAAATACAGAAAGAAGGACTTACAGGTTGAGAGATAGGCAGATAAAGAAGAAGGGAAAGAAACCGAGATATGGAAGGAGGAAAAGAGAGACAGAAGGAAGGAAGAAAAAAAGATGACAAAGAGGGAGGGATCGAGTCATGATGAGGGAGAGTGAGAGCGACAAAAGAGAAGGAGACAAACACAGAACGAGGGAAATACAGAAAGAGAGACAAGCAGATGAAGAAAAAGGAAAAGAAACCGAGACATGAAAGGAGGAAAATATGACAGACAAAGACAGTTGGAGGCAGGGAGGGAGGGAGACGGGTGGAGAGAGAAGGGACAGGAAGAGAAAGAGAATGCAAGCAGAGAGGTGTAGAGAAAGGAGGAAGAAACAGAGGAACTGTATAGAGATGCAAACATACAGAGGGAAAGAACCAAAGAGAGAGGAACAATGCAGAGCAAGAGAATGGGAGGGAGGTATACAAAAAGGAAGTGACCAAGAGGGGCAAAAATACAAAGCAAGAGAGACACAGAGAGATGGGGAGAAACGCAGTGACACAGATAAAGAGAGAGGGTAGGTAGGGAGACACGACAGAGAGTGAAAATATGCCTGAATTGCTAACAAATATAACAATATATCAAAGCAAAAAACACAAGCCTCATGTTGAAACCCAACTCACTCCCTCAAACATAGCACAGTTGCATGTGTACTAGACACAACCACTAGAAAAGACAGTTATGGTAAATATAGTAAACAAGAAAAAAAAAGAGGAGGGGAGAGATGAGAGAGAGAGAGCCCAGAGAGAGAGAGAGAGAGAGAGAGAGAGAGAGAGAGAGAGAGAGAGGAAGAGGGAGAGAGAGAGAGTGGGGGGCGTAAAGAAATATACAATAAAAAAGGGAGGATAAAGAGGAGACAGAAATAGAGGAACACGGAGAGCAAGCTAGAACAGAGTAAGGAAATGAAGAAAGGAAAGATGGAGAAAGAAAGGGGAAAATGTGTAAAAGAGTAAAGGATCAAAGGAAAGAGATAGATGAGAACAGAGAAGGAAGACTTAGGTGGAAAAAAGGGGGTGGTGAAAAAAATGGGGTGGGGGGGGGGGTGTTAGGACACTGAGCGCCAAAAGCAGATCGAGCAATCTAAGTGACCTCACGTTTCCAGTTACCACGCGCCCCCATGTCAATGTGGCCGCGGCCTTGACCCCTCCCAACCCATGCTTGGCTGTTTCAGTGTGGTTGCTATAGGTTCCATTTTTTACATTCATGGCTGGGTGGACCTGGGAACCAAGGTCATTTAAAAAAAAAAGTCCGGCCTGACCTGATTCTAGAACCGTAGTAACTGCCCTATTTAATATTAAAAAAAACAGGTCATGTAGTAGTAAATAATTTCTGATTCTACTATTGCAGAAAAGGGGGATGGGGTGGGGTAGAGAATTGAGAGGGAAAAGTGGAGGCAGAGGAGGAGGAGGAGAGAGAGAGAGAGAGAGAGAGAGAGAGAGAGAGAGAGAGACTAAGAAAAGAAGCTCGGCAAAGACAAGGGGGAAGCAAGAAAGGAAAGGAAAATGAAAGTAAAGGAGAGATACAGACGAACGGCCTTTATTTTCAAAAAGTCACAAAATGGACACGCAGGCCCGTCCTAAATTGGAAAAAGGGTGGGTGCGGCCAGGCCCGGTGTCATCACGATAGAAATTCCTGGTTATATGTCTACATCCGGACTTTGATCTTGTTCCAGAAATTCAGTTTTATGTGCACATCATTTTTACAGATCCGGCTTATTTATGTGCAGGATGCTGGTTTCTTGACTATAGAGCAGACGCTCTCTGATTCCGAAGGAACTATTTTGCAGTCTATGTTGGGCAGTAAGGAACAACTTGGTTATATGATAAAAGCATAAACAAACAGGGGAAACCATTGGAGACTGTAGAAACAGTTTATACGATAAACAAACACATAATGTATAGATCAGTACTCGTAGAAAAGAATTTTAATCTTAGTTGCAACATCACCGCAGTCGGGTTTCCTCATACTTGCTCCGTTCCTCTGCCAGTTAAAATCAAATGAAATGTCCCTGCTGGAAAAAAAATTGTAGTCCCGGCACAATCCAGATATATGCACACCCAGGAATTAGAGACGCCAAAGCCAACAGTCGATAACAGAAATGTAGTTAGCCGTTGGTGGAAGCAGTCGGGCACGATAAGTTGGCAATACACACGTAGAATTATTAAATAAGGTATTTCACCAGCTCATACGTACACTGGCTAGCGGCCATATTGAATACCACGACACAACCGCTGCACAAATGAAAGCCATTACACACAAAAACACAGCTCACATGACAAAGCACTAAACTCAGTAGTTCAGGCAGCGAAACCGCAGACCAGCGTCCATATGTTTAAATTGCATTAGCAAAGAGCTGTCTGAAGCAAAAATAACTTCGAAGCTAAACATTCTGCCATGCCTAATCCCCCATTTTAGACCGGAAGTCTCCACCGATTTATCTGTTGTGAAACTGACAGTAACACCTACGGTCCCTTGTCTGTGTGTAGTATCTTGCGTTGCATTCTCCACCAGAGAGACATTACGACTTCCTCTGATGTAGACTGAGCAGTGATGACCAGCTGCAACAACACCCCCCCCCCCCTAAATTGGAACTATATCTGTATAGTCGGACAGACACTAATGAATACTGGAACAGGCAACATTAGACATCTTGTCCGAGTATGGCAGTGTCTCGTCCTTCAGACCAGCTGATCCCTGTTCTGCCACTTTGCTTCTAAGCCAGATAAAAGAAAGTGATCCTACTCACTCTCTTCCTCGTAACCTGTGTTTTTAATGTTATCGAGATCGCCAACCGCATTCAGCAGTGTCGCTCACTGTTTGGAAAACTAGGCAGACCGAACATCCACCCTGACATGCGTATACAACTGTCCTACAGCATCACAGGCAACATCGACAAATCGATATTAGTAAAAATACCAAATTTCCAACGAAAAGCAATGATGTTTTGTTATTTTGTTTTACACATTGAAGGCTGAGAAGATATTCGTCACCATCTTGGTGCGGTTGGTCGAAGGAAAAAAAGTCCTTCTATCAACGTCTTTTTATAAGTGCCAATCAATGTATTTTGTCGGTTTCTTTACTGTAAGTGATGAAGACAGAGAGGTGTAGATAAATCTTGGCCAGTTTGCTATCTGGTTCCGTTAGACCACCACCACATAGAGTATGTGACAGAAATAGTTAATGTACAAGCTAAGCAATACGTATCAGTCACGTCAGTTTAAACTTACAAACACATGGTGAATTTCAGTTAAATATGTGTTTTCTCTCTTTGTAATTATTCAGTAAAAATTACACAAGTTTGGTTCACAATTTATCTTTTTAAACTTGAAATGCATTAAAAAGGAAATTTTGTTAACATATTTCAAAAATATACTGTGGTGTCTTGTCATAGCTTTTATACTAATTCATTACATATACAACATAACCCTTGACCCGTTAGGGGCGTGAAGGTGTATCGATGAAAGTACTCATCGTCATCAAGCGCCTTGCCAACTAGGCGTTCGAGCATCTCCACTCATCTCGGTCTTTGGTGTTAAGGATGAATTTCACTGAATATATTTCTCCACGCCACTGTCTTAAGTCCCGACCCCCCCCCCCCCCCCAACTACTGTATTTTGAACTGCCTCTGCCTCTTCTACCAGTGATCTTGCCAGATGTCACGATATTCTTCAGTGCTCCTTTTCTCATCACATGACCAAAAAACTTTGTTTGTCTTCTTCTCATTGTTTTCCTTATTGTTGGAAGCACTAGCTCACAATAATAAAAATTTTAATTTAAAAAAAAACCTGTCATCTTTCTCTGCCTTTTGCTTGTTCAACAAGTGTATAATAACTTAGTCTTGTCCATTTCTTGATGTTGTCACTCCAGGTTTTTCTTTGCCCAACTACCAATGCCAATATAGGCTTCTGGTGTCCTGCAAATTTATTTATTTCGTCTCTTACCTATTTGTTAGTTTTGTATTCTGAATAACTATTTAGTAAAATGCGTCTTTTAGCATTTATACTCGAAAGCCTGAATCCTCCTTTCCATTTATGCAATAAAAGACCCATCTTACATCTGTATAAGAAGATAGACAATACAAGGACCTTTACTGCCCCGCCGATTGTGCTTTTACCACATTGTATTCAGCTAAGATAACTAGATAATTACCTGAGCTTGGCGACAAAGTTGTCTGTCATCAGGTGATGAAAAGTCACATGCATCGAGTCGGTCAAATAGGTAGCAATCTGTGTCTGTGATGAGTGTGTCACTGTGGCGCCGCCATAAACTGAAAGTAAATAATCACAGATATGTTCAATTTCTTCCAAGCCTAACCTAAGAAAATCTGATAACAGTAGAAATATAATTTTCTTGCACTAAACCCACACGGTCAAAGCAACACAGGCAAACCAAAATGCACAAGGAGACAGAAAATAGAGAGTGAAAGGAAAAAGAAAAGGAGGACATGGAGTGCAAACCAAACAAACAGCCGGAAGAGTCTAATGTGACTTTCAGTCTAGTGTATCAGTAAAACTTATCTTCATCTATTGAATAATTTTTGTAGCCAGTTATCTTCATCCTGTTAGCAACTTTAAAAACTGCCAATTTGTTTCAATGTTATGACATAGGTGTCAACTAGTCCAGTGACTCCCACCTGGATTGATGCTACCCAAGATCAAATGTTTTTGTGTGGAATACAAGAAGAAAACAGTATTCCACTCGTCTTTAGGCATGCTCTGCAAATCTGACACCATAAGGAGATGTCATCAGTATCATCATGTGTCTTGCCAACTGGCGTAGGCGCTCATGTCTCTCCACAGATCACAATCCCTGGTTGACTAGAACAGCTCTCTTGATGATATTCCTCCATGCCTTTTTCAACCCATCCAGCGTCTTCTCTCTTGGTCTGCGTCTACCCCTATTTCCACTGATCTTTCCAGATGTCACGTTGTTTTCCAATGCCTCTTTTCTCATTATGTGGCCTAAGAACAGTGTTTGTTCCTCTCCTATTGTTGTATATAGAGATCTACTTTCATTAGCTTTTTTTAAGCAATCGTTGTTAGTTACACTGGCCGTCCAAGGTACTCGTAACATTCGTCTCAGAAACCACATCTCTGTTGCTTCCAAATTCTTCTTAATTTGTTCACAGACATTCCGAGAGTCGCTGCCATACAACAGAACAGGTTCTATGTAACATTTTAGTACTCTTTTTCTGACATTAAATGAGAGCGATTGATTGATATTTATCATTTTTTTAATGCTGCCTTCGCTTGACCTATTCTGCTTTTAATCGCTGTCACATTTTCCATTTGATGTTTTGATTGTTCCCAGACCTGATAACATGTTCGGCTAAGATTTTCTCTATATACCGATATGCCGCATGCTTGTTTTGGTTATGTTGTAAGCCAAGATTTCGTCCTTGTCCCCTGTCCACTTAGCCATCAGTGCATATGATTATATCTCCTGCACTAGGGTTGTCCTCAGGAAGTGTCTTCTCTATTATACCCAAGCAGCAAAGCAGAACAAATACATGCTCTCTCCCAGCAGGTGACGTCTGAACAAACTATACAGCCAAAGCAACTCCTCACCTGTCTACGGGTTATCACTTAAGAATACAGGGCTCACACAAATGCAATACTCTGTTACACTGTCTGTTATCCTAACACTTATTGTTATGTAGCAGAGCGTATTTTACAGAATATTGCTTCCATCAAGGACCGCCTAAAACAAACTTGGTCTTTAGCTAGCTGTCCCGCCTTATGCACTTTACCTTATCTGTTGTATCAGCATCTCCATGCTGGTCGCCCTCTGCCCTTTTTAAGCGGTAGAACACCCTCCATTACTGTTCTTTCCAGTGAACTGTGGCGTTATTGTGGTCAAGGTATTTCAGTTTCCGAGAAACGATACTGTTTACGAACCATTCTTTTTTATGTTCAGATCTTTTCGGATATTAGTCCCCCCCCCCCCCCCCCCCCCCAATCCCCCCTTCCTACATGATTATATTGAAACAAAGAAACTGCATTCTCTCAAAATTTTGACTTTGATTTCTTATTAGTGATTAACCATAGACATTAAAGCTTGATTAATTTTGTATCGGTATCTTCCGTTTAGCTTCTACTGAACAGTCTGTATTTCTGTTCATTATGGAATTTAGATATTTAATGTCTACGACATTTTCAGTTGCTTTTTTATTTGTGTATATATGCATATGTGTGTGGGGAAAAAGGAGGGGGTGGGGTGTCTGACAGTTTTCCTGTTGGTATTATTTTTGTTTTTCCTGAATTCAGGTTTTAATCTTGACTGTGATTTTGAACGGACAGGATCAAATGTTTTAGTTCATTTGCACTGTTCGAACAGAGAAGTGCGTTGTGCTTATAGTTAAGTTCCAGAATAATGTTTTCGCCAGTGATAAGTGGATCATAACTATTACAACTATTTACTGCAAATGATTTAAACGGAGATGGTGAGAGAACGTTCTCCTGTCTCACTACATTTTGCAGGTTGCAAACGCCTGGCTTTAAAATATATTTAAAAAGTATGAAGATCTTCTTCAATGTAATATCTGCATTTTTCAAAAAAATTATCTTCCTTTTTTTTAACTACCTCGATGGGGAAAAGAGTAGTCAGTAAATTGGGGGGGGGGGGGGGGGGGGGGGGGGAGTAAATTCAAACTGAGAAAGTTTGAAGTCACAGTAACTGCCTTGCCCACTCATATTAGCAGCCGCATTAGTAGTTGTGGCTGGCCGGTTACACCGTAGGGCTGTCATGCAGGAGACCCAGGTTTTATAGTTAGGAGATGTAGTTTTTTTTTTCTGTCGGGGTGGGGGTGGGGGGTGTTCAGAATTACACATCCTTACCTGACCAGTCCATGGCGACAGCATGCAGCGCCAAATATTCTGGATCACGACCCCCTGTCTACCCCGATGATAAAACAGATAGTAGTCACATTAGTTTAGTTTTTATGGTGGTGGTGGTGATAGTAGTAATGGTACTTAAAGGATGGTATGGAAAAATTACACTGACCACATTTATCTCTCATTACAATTCCCCATTTTAGTCGTCATGTGATGACTTTCACACCCTTCGGAGAGGGAGAGAGCAGTAGTCAGGGAAGGGAAGAGGGTGATGACAGAAATTGTTTACTTAGAGAGCTTAACACATGATTTTAAAGTTTTCGTTTTTTTTAATTTGTTTATATTTTACTAACGCTACCTCAGACATTCTTACTATTTTTTTCCGACTTTCTTGGCTATTTACAAGTACAGTAGTAAGTCTCTTTAAAAATACAATCATCTTTAGTGTGTGATAACCAAATAACCCTTTTTTAAAGTCCTAATAATAAAATATAAATGGCCACTAATATAATGACACAATTATATGTTGCGTGTTTTAGAGTCCGCAAACATGACTATCTCTGTGACTATCTCTATATCTGCGCAGGCAATGACATTGCGAAATTAACTATAATAGACATGTGCGATTTCTATTTTCTTTCTTTTAAAAAAAATTTCGATGAGCAAGATAGTAGTCAGCTGATTGGGGAGGGGGGGGGGGGGGGCATCGAAGACTATCTTCATTTCTGTGCAGACAATATTGCGATATTTCCCATGTTAGACATGTGCGATTTCTATTTTCTTTTCCATTTAGCCAAACTTAGCCACAGCAACGCGTGGCCGGGTACAGCCAGTTCCAATATAAAATTATGATTCCTAGTTTATCTGACTGCCTGAACCTTGTGTTTGCTTCGTGTAGCTTGCATATATATATATATATATATATATATATATATATATATATATATATATATATATATATATATATACACACACACACACACACATTCATTCATTATCATGGTGTGCCATTATATATATCACACATGGGGCTCACAGTCTATTCATCCATTCCGCTCTATCTTGTGTAATCAGTTCAATATCATGGATGGAATTCAGTCCTGCAGCTTCAACCTTTCTCATTAACGTTCATCTTAGGGTTTCTCTTGGCGTCCTCGCAACCTTAATCCATTTATTTCCATTTAATACCTGTTTGGGGATGCTCTGCTGGCTCATTCTCAAGATGTGTCTAGCACAGCGCATCTTATCTGTCGTCTAACGGTTGATACTAGTGGCTGCCCAAACATTTGTTCTCTTTTCACTCTACTTGAATTCATCCTATTTTATTTCCATCATTTTCATCCGACATTTGTTTTCAAATACATTTAACTTTCGGTCCACGTCTTTTGTGGATCTCCAGTTTTCATTTGCATATGTTTAAATTGAAAAAAAAAAAAAATCATTAGAATTGAAAATACGTAACTTGGTTTTAAAACTATACAATTTAGACTTCCATATTTTGTTCAAGCTATTAATGGCTGCTGATGCCTTATCAATGCGTGTCATAATTTCTTTCTTTGTATTTCTTCCAGCATCAAAATTACTACCTAAGTAAATTGATCTGTTACTTTAATTACTTTTTGTATCTAGTGTTACTAATGCTTGATCTGTTGGTGTTTTCAATATATATATATATTTTTTTTGTGTGTGGATAACTTAGCTGTAGGTCAAACTTTATGATGTAATTTTTCACTAAATAATCTATTGCATGTCGTTGCTGTGTGTGTGTTTTTTTTTCTTTTTTTTTTTTCTTAGCGGAACATTATCATCAGCAAAATCAAATTTTCCAGCTGTGTGTTCTCCGTTCAGTCAATGTCGGTGTTTCCGACACAACATTTTTTTCATCACCCAGTCAATGGTTATCCCAAATAACTCAAAAAATAAAATGCACCCCTGTTTCACTTCAGTATTCACTCCAAACCATCGTCTGTTCGCACTGCACACTCTGAACATTTATGCATTGCTTTTATAATATTTATTATTTCCATTGGTACTATAGCATTCCAAAATTCTACATAGATATGCTGTAATATATATATATATATATATATATATATATATATATATATATATATATATATATATATATCCTTTCAATACGAATCCTTACGTCCTTTTTAGGACGTATTTTTTTTTTTTTTGTTATTTGAAGTCCCACCCTGGCTTTTGACAGGGGGCCGCAATATAGGCAGGCCATAAATGTGGCCAATTGTCTGAACGCGGTTTCTGGGACCTCTCCACAGTGATCCTCATCCACATGGTGGCACTTTGTGTCATCGGGTGTTTATCGCTTGTGTGATGTCCTAGTGGGGTAGAAAGTCAGTCAGTCATATCCTTTCAATTCCTTTCATGATAATTCGTAGGAGGATTTTGATAGCATAACATATTAGTTTGATAGTGCGATAACTGGTGCACTGTTTCAAACTTACTTTCCTTGGAAGAGTGATCTAGAGGTTCTCTTCCTTGTTCTAGGTCAAATAGCGCTGTTCCAGATCTTCGTGCAACGTGCACGATAGCTGCAAACGTTAGTTTCTCCTGTTGCCTGGATAAATTCTGCTGGTATTTCGTCGTCGTCACAGCCTGGTGATTTCTCCCCTACCCTCTTTTTTAACACTGTATTGCTGATCGTACCTCAACCAGTAAAGACTGGTCTTTTCCCCTCTTTCATATGTTGTTTCTAAACCTTTTGTCGGATCCTCATATATTCTTCGCCTTCTGTTACAATGGTTTTTTTTTTTTTTTAATCATTTATTACGTTTGGTAGCTCGGAGTCACCTTTAATGCTATGATTTTCTTAAACTTGTCTCTGTCATCTTCTTGCATCTGGAGTTCTGTTCTATTAAAGATGTTGATGATAAACAGAAGCATGTCTTTCGGAATCGCCCTTCTGATTTCTTCCGTGTAGTTCCCATATCAGACAGAAGGGGTGAGCTTGAAATTTCTCAGATTAGGTTACTAAAACTGCCGCAGTGCAATGCAAAAGAATCTAGATAGATAGCTAGAGGACGTTGATATTCTAATGACTTTGGGTTTCTCTGGTACCTCCGATTTATACGGCTTGGTTTCTCTCACCATTACTGACATGTAGTGTCCATAACATTGCCTAAGTGAGTGTAAAAACTGACTCAGTGATTGCTTCCGGTTTAAGTGTTTTCTGTAAAATATTATTTCTTATAATAGTTATGTAACATCTTGCTGCATCATAACAAAGTCAGAGAAAGCTGCAGAACAAGCAATCATTGTGTTTTACGTACAGAAACAATGTCTTTTATTATTATGAAAAGATATTTTGCTGATTAAGAAGGACATCTGTTGTCAACATTGTCTTCACTGTCACATTTATTTCAGAGGGTGTACATGTTTTATATCCAAAGAGTCAAAGCCTACACTCATTTGTGGAGCTTTTTCGCCATTTCACATTTTGTGATTGTGCGCCCTAAACTGGTTCCAGTATGTGGTCTGAACCTCGTAACCCGTGATCCCAAGTTGACAGACAGACTAAGAATAAAATATACTAAGCAGGTATAATATTCAGGCTCACCATCTGCCATCTGCATTTCCCACAGACAAAGGGCCAAAGACTGAGATATCTGTCTGTAGAGCAGCGAGTGTGGTAGCTCTTGGAACTGTTGCAGGGCTTCTTGTAGGCAACTGATTCTGTCAGTGGCTAAGGAATATTTGTTAAAACCAATAGCAGAGTCAAAGATTTAATACACTCTTTGTGAATGCGTGTGCGTGCGCATTTGGTTGTTTGCACTTGTGTGCATGCATGCATTTGTGTTTTGTTTTTCTGTCAGTGTCTCTGTGTATGTCTGTGTTTTTGTGTGTGCATGCATGTTAGCATAGGTGTGCATGTTCACACGCATGCATATTTGTGTTATGAAATATGTTTGAAAATAAACTGCCCTGATGTCTTTCAGACAGTGCCACAAGATTCACAGCATGGAAGAGATTGGAGTCTAAAAGCTGTGGATGCGCATATCAATTGCAGCTAATCTCCAATGTGGAATTGTAATTTAATGAATGAATACTGAAGCGCACAGAAACTTTGACAATAAACCAGCAATGTTATTCACCCCCCCCCCCCCCACTATCTTTCTCTCTCTCTCGCTCTGTCACTCTCTCTGTGTAAAGAGAAGTGAGTGGATGCATTAAAAAAAACACCATTAGAATACAAACACATTGATTACTTACCATTTTTACCATCCCAATGGACAGCCAGTAATGGAAAATACCTGGTCAAATGTTCAGTCATGGATGATTTATCTTGTAGATCCACTAATGAACTTGTTTCAGTTGTCTCCGCTGACTGACGTAGATTCGCAGGTTTATTATTCGAAATCTTGTTCTCCTCTTTTGCTAAACTCAGAGCCAAATTAATGGTGTGGAATATACGTGAGCGGCATGGATTATCAGGGTCGCTATCTACTTCAGGAATATCCTCATCTGTTGATGCTCTAAGAACAGTGATGTAGTTACAATGATTCCTAATCAGCAAAGCTGATGCTACTAAGACATTGCACAAATAAAATGAAGTAGCCTCCCTGCCCACTGTTTCAACAATGTCCAGTAATTTGTTAATATTGTCAGTTCCTGGCATAATATGGTCACAAGAGTTTTGGACTTTTGGATTCCTGATGTACAAATTCTGAAAATTTATTTCTGCACATTTCAGTGCAGTCTCCGCTAAAGTTCTTTTGTTGATTGCAATATCATGGCTCAAAGAATCAACTTTCCAGCCAGAGTCTGCCAGAAAATTGACTACGTTCTTACATGGAGACATTTTTGCAAACTGATGGGCCATATTCAGTGAGTGTTGTAGCAGATGAAAAGCTTGGCAAATTGACCTCTCCTTCCTCCACAATATCTGAGGGCAAAGTTATATAAACATTAACATCTAACTGCATGTATCCCTTTAAATGTATTTTTTTTCTCAATCCTCTACTTCTGTATTATTACCTTTGGCCCGGTGACTAGCACGTGGACATTTTATTTTCTGGCAGTGGCAAAGATGTTCATATTATAGAGATTTACTAAATAAAATGTCCATAACCTTTTAGTTCCCCATCATGGGCCATCAGTTGGTCCACATATTTCTCCTATTTTCGCTATCTGTGGATGTAAAAACCGAGCAGTGCTGATCTTTCTGCCCGTCTGTATGTTTATCGTCTTTCTGTCCATACATTAATCAAGTATTAAATGAGTGTTTTGACTTACAATGATCTAGTTACGCAAAGTTATCCATCCACATTCCTGTTTGTCGGGCTGTCGCTGCTTTTCTCTAGTTATATTGTGTTGTGTAAGATATATTTTCTTTGTCAATAACATTTTTATAGTGGGTTTTTAAAAAAAAATCTTCTAATGTACAAACTAATACTTTTTTCAAACTTTAAAATAATTCTGAAGCAAGTAGGTATTTTAAAGTAATATGGTAACTTCATAACAATAGATTTTAAATGTTTTAAAGTTAAATTACTCAAGACATTAGTGTTTCGCAGAATAAAAAAAATATTCTATCCAGTCTAACATCACAAAATGAGGCAAGAAGGAGAAATTAGTGAATGATTAGTGAATGATTCTCTGGAAGCCGTGAACGTGGTTTTACGGTAAAGCAGTGTGGATAGATAAAAGGAGTAATAAAGGTCTAATGTTTTTTAAAACTCAACTAGAATTAATAATCTAAATAGTAGGATGTAAATCAATTTTTGTTTGGGCTCAGAATAGAAAATCAACAATGGGAAAGCCGAAGCCCCCCCCCCCCCCCTTTCCACCACCATCCCCCTCTCCCAAACAGTAGGAGATAAAGAGAAAATACATTAGAAGTTTCGCATGGAGGAATATCTGAATCACAAATGACTGACAGTATATGAGTCAAAAGGTTGTGGATAAGCATGATTACCAAAGCCACATGGCAAGGATTAAGAAGGACAGAGCTGAGAACTTCTTTGTTCATCATCTATGAGCATATTTCAAATGTTTCGGACTTTCGGTCCAGTATGGTAGGTAGCCAGCTGCTCGCTGACGCTCCAAAAAGTTATTTGTTCTAGCTACGGCTTGTTGATGAAAATTTCTTATTACTGGACTAGAAATCCAAACGTTACATCATTCTGCTACCTAGCTGAGTTCTTGATGCGACACTATGGGCTGTGGATTTCATTTGGAGATTTTTGTTGTTGCTATGCCCGCGATAGCTTGTGACCTGCACTAAAAATTGCGGGTATCCGATTACGTTTACTCATGTAGTGTTGTATGTACAATGCCGGCTTTCAAAATGTATTGCTTGCATCAACAGTGAGCTGCAAGTCTGGTATTGGACTGTTAGAGTTAGGACATATGAGGAATGCCTTAAGTATTTACTTTACATATGTGAGCTTCAATATTTTGCTGGTGCTGACATGTCTTTCACTGGTTTTCAAAAAAAGACAGACAATGACACTTGGTTTAATCTCCACTGGCACAGGAAGGCAACAGTTATGAAGCAACCCGTCTGTAAGTGGAACCTCGGCTAAAGACTAATTAACCACAATAACATATTTTGGCTTGGCAAAGACTGTTTCCAATGAGCACAAAGACACATCTCATACAAAACATATTCACCCTCAGTCCAGGTGACCAGTGTCAGGCATGGTCATTCACAACAAACCATACACAGAAACTTGTAACCTTGGGAATGACATCTGATAAAGGCTATATAAGGGATCAGAAAATATAAGATCAGGAATAAAGTCATAAGCATAAAGGCTGGCAGCACCAATATTAAACTACATGCAAGGATTAACTTATATACTACTCTGGGGTGTACCCAGTGTAGACAGGACTAACATTTCCTTTTGAAATCAGAGTACGTTTGCCTAAGAAATAAGGGACGAACAATCTGCACATAAATGAGCGAGATGTGTCAAATATGTGCACACTCAAGTACCAAGATCCATACACTGATAAATAAACATAACTTCCCATCTGCCCCTAATTGCAGAAGATAAAGATGAATTTATTCAACAAACATACCTCAGCTTGAAGGCACATTAAGTGGATGCAGACACTAACTGTCTCAGTCTGACAACAGCTGCAGCAAGATGTGATTCCCGTCAAGAGGAGATAATCTAAATGGTCGTCTGTTGACGTTTGGTCACCAGTTTCAACTTTTGAGTTTTCCAGAAGGTCTAAAAACATGTCGACTTCAAAATCTGGCAAATATTCAAAACAAGAGCACCATATGACAAACAAAATAAAATATGTCAGAACGTTGGCACCTGTTTACATCCATAGACTTGGATAATACCAACACTATGTTTATCTAGCAGATTGTTACCCCTTTTTAGTTGACTGGTTTGGAGAAGTCATCAGCGATAATGGGGGGGGGGGGTGTGTTGCCTCAGGTGCATTTGGTACACATTGAATAAAATAATACAGTGGGAGGAGGGGGGAGAGAGAGAGAGAGAGAGAGAGAGAGAGAGAGAGAGAGAGAGAGAAAGAGAAAGAGAGACATACGTTTTAATATCATACCTTTATAATCGTAATGACTGGCTTATTTAAGAAATAAACACACACAAATATTGTATTGATAATTATCTTTTATCCTTTTGAGCAATTTTAAATAATATTAGGGCTGTACCGAATATTCGCTTCGTATTCGCTCGGGGCCGAATAGTGGACCTAATAACTATTCGGTATTCGGCCGAATAGTTGCGATCGGGCCTAATACGAATAGTGGTTACCTTACACCCGTTTTTGGATTGGTGGAAAATAAACACATCAAGATTTTCCCACCTTGGTTCATACTGTCAAGCGTTATCTTTGTGCACCACCTACGAGCGTACCAAGTGAACGTATGTTTAGTACAGCTGGAAATACCTTCAGTGAGACAAGAAGCTGACCTAATGCTGACAACATGGAAAGCTAATGCCGCTTTCATGGATTAACTAAGCTATCAGTGACAATTTATAAGTTTAGTTACTTGTTATAAAACTAAGAATACTTTCATTCCTATGTATTAGTTACCACAGACTGACTGACTGAAGGATGCAAAAACATGAAATGTTTTTTAAATGTTTACTGTTCTGTACTACATTTTGTGAAGTAAAATGTCAGCGTACATTTAACATTATGGATGTTTTCTTTTTTAGATCTATTTTATACACGAAAGTGGAAGAATGGGCCTCAGTTTGAATAATGGGAAGACAGAAGTAATGGTGGTATCAAAGAAACAAATTATTCCTAAATGTGTAATAAACGTCAATGATTTTATTTTGGGACAAATACATACATTTAAGTATCTGGGCACATGGATAAAATCAGAATAAGAAACAGAATAGGACAGACAAAAACTGCATTTTATAAAATAAAGAGCATCTTATGCAATATATCTTTGTTATTGAATGTTAGAAAAAGAATTCTTGCTTGCTACATACATCCAGTTTTAACATATGGCTGTTAAGTCCTGGACAATCAGTAGGCAGGCTGAACAATTTCTTGAGGCCTCAGAGATGTGGTTTTACAGAACAATGCTTAAAATACCCTGGACAGCCAAAAAAAAAAAAATCATTTTTCGGCCATGTTAAAAGATGAGGGAAAATAGAACATGTTGTGACCACTGGAAAGATATGTGGAAGGAGGGATAGAGGAAGACAACGAGAGAAGATTCTTGACAGTCTTGTTGTGGAGGTGTGTCAGCACACGAACTAATACATACTGCAGGAGATTGTAAAGAGGCATAATCGCCCATGCCAGTAGGCAAAGCACCTGATGATGATGATTCACTATTCGTATAGTTGGTCCAACTATTCGTATTCGGCCGAATAGTGAAAATCACTATTCGGTACAGCCCTAAATAATATTATTCTCGTGATTTGTTTTAACATTCCAATACTTTAGACACATAGTTGGAGTTGTTGAGCTGCATTTTTTTTAAAGTAGCAGCTACTCGCAGAGACTTTCTGTGTCAACGATTGAATAGTATTAAAAATCTCCATCTGCAAGTCGGGTTAAAAACAAAATCAGTAGTAGGATCATCATAATTGACACTCGACAATTAGTCGCACTCTTTTCTCTCATTGTCCTTATCAATTCAACCCAGCTTGTGTTGCACAGAAGTAGAAGCAGTCAATAGACATGATTTTTTTTTAAGAAGTCGGCAAGACGCCACTCCATGTACGAGCCGCTGGTCGAGAAACCAACTATGGAGCACGGCGTTCAGAAGCCGGGAAACCAGTCCGAAATATAGAGCGGAGGTTACCACCCCCAGTAAGTAGACAACGGATATACCCTTAACAGATAGAGAAAACAGAAGGGGGCATCAAGGATCCAACAAAAAAGAGCAGCCAGTAGAGGACAATGCTTTTCCGGCTACAGTAAAACTAAAGCAAATCAGCGAAGGACAGGCTACACTGATATCCCTGTCAGCAATGATGATAAAGAACGTGATAGAAGACCAACTTAAGAGGCGATGTGTCACACTGATTTGCAAGATGAAGGACAGCATGGCGGAAGCTTACAACAACACATACAAAACGAGAAAACAAGCAAGCTACTGAACTACATATGAGACAACACAAAAATGGAGCTCCAGTTACCACTTTACATCACAGTAGAGGCCAAAATATTTCAACCGTTTATAGGTGATGAAATTGATGAAAATGGACAACAGCGGCGACAAGATTAAACCACAAATGGGAGAAAAAAGCAGACAGGAAGACGCGCAGTGCGGAGAAAATCTTGTAAAGACACATCATTCTGAACACTGTGATAGTCACCACGTCAACACGGAATGACATCCCAAGAACGCAAATTTTGAAAAGACGATAAAGACAAAGCATTACATATCAAAATTACTACAGTGTTCCCGTTATCAAAATGCACTTCAAACCAGGAACAGTTGCCACAGTAAGGTGGAAATATGCAATGCAGACATTGCGCAAAACAGACCAGTTCAGCAAATGCCTCCTAGCTAAGAGACACGAGTATTACAGAAAGCCGAATATAAACAGGAAATGTACAAACTATCTAGGAAATCACCGAGCAAGATACATCGGTTGCCCGTACATCCAGGAATGAAAGAAGATGATGAAGGTGACGATTGCAACATTCGACCCAAAGTAACTAGACTAAGAAGGAATCGCAAGGCCGTACTGGGTTCATCATCCACTGAAAGAAGATGTCTCCTGATGAAGAACAAGAACTTGAAAAAGCTGTTAAGCGAAACACAACACACTCAGAAGATAAGCACTGAAGACAAGAGTCCAGAAGCCTGCGCCAGGAAGCAACAACATAAGGCTCTCGACACTGAGATAGTCAAGAAAGCGGAAAATAGCAGCGGGATCCAGAAATCGTCTTCTTCTTCGATCCTTCTATCAGAAGGCCGGTAGCCTTTATGAAAGCTATTGTGCAGTCCATATCTTCTCGTGGGCCATACAGCTTTGTCTTCATTGTGGTTGGAACAGGCCAAATTGCGTCTTTGTTGTCAGCATACAGTTGACAGTGTTGGGGCACATGCTCTGCATTTTCGGGTGCCAAACTGCAGGGACACGTATCCCTGTTTTCTACACCGAAAATTTTGAACACATGTTGACGAAATCTGTTGTGCCCAGTCCTTAGTCTTAAACACTGTCCCTCTCTAGAAAGGCGATGAAGCGAGTCTTGGGGAGAGAATTTGGTGTGTGTATCCAGCCACCTTTCTTGGATACTAGATTGTATTATTGTTTTCGTATCTTGGTGGTTTAAGTCGCTATTTGGTTGTAGAATGTCGCTGCCGCTTCTGGATAATCTGTCCGCTATTTCATTACCTTTCAAGCCACAGTGACCTGGAATCCACTGCAGTCCAGATTGTTCAACCGAAGAGCCTAAGTAAATCAGCTGTTGCATCAAGTCTACAAACTGTATGTCTTTTGGGTTAACATTTGCTTGCAGAACTGACATAGCATCAGTCAGAAAGACCACTCTGCTATATTTGCTGTGCTGTTGCCAATTCAGGAAAGAACATGCCGCCAGAAGTACTGTTCTGTAATTGGAGGAATATGAATCTGTTTGTACAGCCTGGTTGATTTTTAAACCATTTGGGCATTCTATGTATATTCCTTATCCTCCGTCTCTTATTGCTCTCTTGGCTAAACCATCTGTATACACTCTAATCCAACTCTAGTGTAGATAAAGTCTGTTAATCTCTCCTTCTGTAGTTGATTTCATATCTGCAGCAACAGGCCAGAGACAGTGAAAAGACAGCAGAACTAAGAACTGTAAAACTCGATAAAAAGAAAGACATAAAGCCTATAAAGTATCAGAAGGGAGTGCAATGCCACAATGGAGAAAATAGAAATCAAACCACAGATTCCGGATGAACAGTGGAGAAAAATTCAGCAAGAGCTTAAAACAGACGACCAATCAGAAGAATAGAATCAAGCCGCAGATCAAACAAGCGACTCAGACTTTGAGGTAGTCGAAAGACAAGACTAAAGCAGTCCATTTAGACCAAAGACACCACCTACGAGCAACAACCAACTGGAAACAAGCCAAAGAACAATACGTTTAATCCCCCGTTATAATTTTGTCCATACATGTATACGTAATGCATGATAATAGTGAAAGGACACATCTTGGTCTGATACCAGACTTGATGGAAAAACCACACTGTCGTTTCGACTGTTGTTGTTACTGTGTCCTGTCTATCTTGACAAAGAGCCATGCTATTACACAACATTGATCTTATATATCAAATTCTTCTTAGAATCGCTCACAGTTTGTTTCCGATGACTTTAAATAATGCCTTCTCTTGCGCTATAGAAAATCCTCATGAGGTTTTCATTTTTTTTTAAAGATGCTGTGGACACAGCACGTGATTAATTGATTGTTCTCAGTAACCTCATTTCTAAAGCTTCTAGTTTAACCATTTAATTATTCATTGTCCGACAGTCACATACATAAAGAGGAAAATACCATTTTCAACGGCATAGTAGAAGGATTTATGAGTCTAAAATAATATTATAATCTAAATTATGCTTTTTCTTGTAGTTAAAAAAAAAAAAAAACTATATCTACTGTATTTGTGATCAGCCTGTCTCTATCTTCCAAAACATGCTCATCGAGTTATCGAGTAGCATGTTTGAGATAAGGTATGTTGTAAACAGACAAAGCAATTATGTCTAACATACACACGTGCACGTGTTCACAAAAGTACACACAAACACATAATTTTAGTGAACATAGAATGATAAAACAAAAACTTTTCTTACTGTCTGGGTGCTGACAAGAAAACGATATGTGTTTCATTTCCAAGTTAGGAAACTTCAAGCCACATGTCAGCTTGTCAACGGGTACAAAATCTATTATAGGCTGTCCATGGCAGAGATAAAGACCACGTTTAAGGGTTGATGTTCTGTTCTTCATGAAACTGTGAGCGTGCTGCAGAGAAGCAAATACTAAAAAAGTTAGTCAAGGTTACAATATATGGATGCTGGCGATGTTTAGAAAAATACTCTAATCCTTTTATTATTCTTTCTAAATTAATCTTTAATTTTAGATATCCCAAATATGACACATGGTTAATCGTGTTTTAACTACTACTAAATGATAAACAAAGTTTATGTTTAAATAAGAAAAGTCGTATGATTACACTGTCCATCGTGTTTCTATTACATCTAGTATTTTTGCTAGACGGGAATATGAACTTTAATCCCAGACCGGGTTTTACTTGACCATTGGTAAAGGTAATAAAATCTATCAATATTTTATCACAGATAGAACTAGGTCTATATCATCTCTATTTTCTATCCTCAAGCAGTTTCTGAACAGTCTGAATCACTTGGTATCAGTGGTGGGTTTTGGTTTTAAATCCCGCAGTTATTCTAGTAAACCAACACTTTCTCTCAGTAAACTTCAAATACCAGCACATATACGTCTTCTAGGCTACGTGACAGTATTACATAAATTGTGAACGTGCGATGCTTTATCCATTACCTGCTTTATTGTAGTTAAATTACAGAGACATTAGGTTTATCGCAGTCACTATCCGTTTAGGAAGACAACATATTCGTACACAGATGCTCATAATTGTACATCAAAAGATGGCACGAGTCTCCTTTAGTCCGTGAACCAGCCGTACCAGGACATCAGAACAAAGAAAAACTGAAATAAAGATGTTAACTGAAGGCCACAATTGATTTTAGTGAATTAGCCTGTTTCTCATGGTGGACCTATGAAGAAAATGTGAGCAATTCAAATTTAGAAAAGCCAGGAAAAACCAAAAACACGCCAAAATACGTCAGCTCATTATCTTAAGCCAGCTCAATTTCAAATACGTGGAATCTGGCTTCAAAAAGCTAATAAGGCAATCCTGATTAATCAGTCAATCAAATCACATTGGCATCATCGGTATTGGAACTGTCTGCAAAGGACGGAATGCTAAAGGAATGCTCTGGGCTGTAATGTTGTTTCTTAACTAATTTCAGTTAAACGATATAGGAGGGATATTAACATACGGACATTACCTGCAAGTTCTTAGTGGCTAATTCAAGGTCACCTAAAAACATTTGCAGCTCCGTTAGCCTGCTAGAAAAGATGATTCCCCTGCAACAGACATTAAATTTAGATATGAAATATATGACACAGTTGTATTAAAAGTAGAAGCAATGATAAGCATGGGAAATCAGATGTTCTGGGAAAAAAAAACGTCGTGCATTCTATTTTGATTTTTTTTTCTGTGTCTAAACCCTCGACTGGTACTGCAACAAACAATTTCTCAAACAATTATGTTGAAACGTGCAAAGGAACCTTTTCCACTTTTTCAGGCTTATTAGGCAAATATAGGAATAGAACTATCGACTATCTTCCGAATAACGGTCCCAAATTATCGAGGCTGAAAATATACCCTAACAGAGCCTCAGTCACGTGTCAATTGCGAACTTCCGTCGACTTAAATTGCGCACTACCAGCGACTTCCGCCACCGTCGAGAGTATCCCCATGCTGTTCACGCGTTCATGCTAACCACTCCTTGTTACCAGACTACAACCACGATGACAGAACCCTACACTAACGAAAACAGTCCCATCGACAACATGGATGAATAAACACATGATATTGTTATCCAACACATTGAGACTGTCGAGAAAAAAAAATTGCCTTTGTAGATGAATCAGCACCTTGGCCACTTGAAAAGGGAAGATGTATAAGCTGACTATGATTTCATAAATAAAAGAATATAAAACGGAAACACTTGCTCCGTACTAGCCACGTGGCCATGAACACTTGAAAAAAAAAAAAAAAAAAACACAGGTTTGTGGGTAAACCAGTTGATAATGAAAGTTGACCACTTTGCATACATATGATTTCATTTCAAACTTTCCGATTGCATGGTTACGCTGAATTTTCATAGATTTCTATTTATTTTCATTTCGATTTAATTATTTCTTCTGACATCGCTTTGGAATTAGACTGTGTTGTTCATTATTCATTTCGTAATTATGGTGTATTTTTCCTGTTTTCGTTGCATTTCACTTGGTTTTTTCTCTATACTTCGATGAAGGAAAGAGTAGTCAGTGAATTGGGAAAGGGGGAGGGGTGGGTAGCATAAACTGTTAACTGAAAGAGCTTTAAGTCAAAGTAACTGCCTTACCCACTCAAAGTAGACGTAGTAGTAGTTATGATTAAGCGGTTATACCGTAGTGCTATCATGCTGTAGACTGCCGGTAAGGCGATGGCATTTTTTGTCGGGGAGCAGAATTACACATCCTTACCTGACCAGTCCGTGCCGACAGCATTAGCCTTGCGGCGCCAAATTCTCTGGCTCACGACTCCCTGTCTACTCCGATGGTAAAACAGATAGCAGTGACGTTATTTTAGGTATTGTAGTGGTGGTGGTGGTAGTAGTTGTACTGGTACTTAAAGGATAGTGTGGTAAAACTTACACTAGCCGCATTTACTACTCATTACAAATCTGCTCCCTATTTTAGTCAGGATGGACTACAAGGTGAGTTACAAAAAATATTGTCGGGTGATGACTTTCAAATTCTTCGATGAGGCAGAGAGCAGTATTCGGTGGATGGGGGAGGGGAGGGGGTGATGACAGAAATAGTTAACTTTAGGAGATTAACGCATGATTTTAAAGTTGTCATTTCTTAATTTGTTTATATTTTACTAACGCTACCTCCGCTATTCTCATTTTTTTAACGACTTACTTGGTTATTTACAAGTACAGTAGTAAGCTTTACTTCTGTCTCTTAAAAAAATACAAACAGCTTTAGCATGTGATAACCAAATAACCATTTTTTTCCACTGTGCTAATAATACCATTTAAACGACCACTAATATAAAGACGCAATTATATGTTGCGTGTTCTAAAGTGGCAAACCGGACTATCTCTATATCTGTGCAGAGAATGATTGCGACATTACCTATATTAGACACGTGCGATTTCTATTGTCTTTTTTTTTCCAAAAGCCTTTGATAAGGGAGCAAGTAGTAGGTGGATTTGGGAAGGTGGGGGGGGGGGGGGGGGCATCAAAGAGTATCTCTGTATGTGTGCAGACAATGATGACTGACTGACTTTCTACCCCACTAGGACATCACACAAGCGATAAACACCCGATGACACAAAGTACCACCATGTGGATGAGGATCGCCGTGGAGAGGTCCCAGAAACCGCGTTCAGACAATTGGCCATATTTATGGCCTGCCTATATTGCGGCCCCTGGCAAAAGCCAGAGTAGGGCCTCAAATAAAGAAAAATTTCATCCTAAAAAGGACGTAAATTATTTTGTAGCATATTATCAGCAATGATTGCGACAGTTACCATATTAGACAAGTGCGATTTCTATTTTCTTTTTTTTTTCTATTTAGCCAAACTATGCCACAACAATGCGTGGCCAGGTACAGCTAGTGTGTATATATATATATATATATATATATATATATATATATATATATATATATATATATATATATATATATATATATATATATATAGAGAGAGAGAGAGAGAGAGAGAGATTGGTTAAATCTGTATATATGAGTAGATCGTTTCCCTTGACTTCTCAAACTGGGTGCGTAGGCCAGGGGTGCCGCGGTGAAAATCAAGAAAAGTCAGCTATAAATTGTGACATTATCAAAGGCATAAGATATTTAAAAATTAAAATGTAAATTGTCTTTCCTCGCCACTGTCGTAAATTTTTTTTTTTCTTTTTTTCACACTCACAGTGTATCAAACTGCATAAAATGCCAACCGCAGGGTGTTAAAAATTGTCTTTGGATTTATCTCGAGGGTGTAAGATCCTCCATCTGAATCTGTGAAGGTGCTGCGGATAAGTAAGGTTGTGATTATTTTAAATTTTAAAGTGGAAAATATGGTCTGTACAATAGTACTTGTTAGCCTAGTCATGTAAGCACTTATATTTGAAGGCAATGCGTTCTTTATGTTGTTTTTGTTGCTTGTGTGTGTGTCTCTGAGAGAGAGAGAGAGAGAGAGAGAGAGAGAGAGAGAGAGAGAGAGAGAGAGAGAGAGAGAGAGAGAGAGAGAGAGAGAGAGAGAGAGAGAAATTATGCATTTTTCGATCTTTCATGGTGTCTTCGCCCAAATCAAATTTGAAAATATTGCTAACAAGAATATGAAGGTGCGTTTAAATAACATCGATCGAACGGCCGAGCAAACGATGGTTTTGAAAGAGAAGGAGACAGTCATTATTTTTCGGCCATGTTATTATGAGAAGAGGTAAAATAGAACATGTGGTTACCACTGGAAACATCTGTGGAAGAAGGAACAGAGACAGACAACGAGAGAAGATTCTTGACAGTCTTTTTGCATGGCATGGTGGTGTGTCAGCGCACGAACTGATACATGATGCAGGAGATCGCCGATTGTGGAGAGGCATGATCGCCCACGCCTGTTGGCAAGGCACCTGATGATTATGATACACTATTCGTATTCGGCCTAATATTTGGTGCCACTATTTGTATTCGGCCGAATAGTGATTTTGAAGCACTTCGACCAGCCACTGCAATTAAGGCGACAGGTAGCTTTCTGACAAATCAGGCGCTCGTCCGGGATATTTTTGAGTTTATTAAAGAAGGGGTCCGCTAAATTAATAGACTGGAACCCTGAACTTGACCGAGCTACGCCAGAATCAGAGCACTTTTCTCTAGCCCTAATATTTTAAAACTGTATAATCTCATGTTAACTTTTATCCACAGATGTCATGTTCGTGGATCAGCTGTATCTGTATGCCTCCATCGTTTGCACAGCATGATGCTGCATCCCTACTGTTAAACCAACAGGTTAACATCAGTGGTAAAAGAACTTCCAGCAGCCGCTAACTTGATGGGTAGCCATTGTGTGTTCAATATATCAAGGCTATGTAAATGGGTTGTGAACATTTTTAACCTCCTCTTCTTCTTCTTCTCTTCTTCTTCACTTCCTCTTTTACCGCTGTGGGTGTCGAGGGAGACATAAGGTTCTGTTTCTAGCTCTTCTGGCTGCCTCGACCATAGGCACATCGTGCTGTTGTAGAGTTTCGCTGATGTTATCCTTCCATCTTGTTCTTGGTCTACCCCGTGCTCTACGTCCTTCTTCTCTTTCCATGTATGCTTTGTATGGTATGGTGTCACAAGGCATTCTCTCTAAGTGGGCAAACCATTTCACTTGCTGTCTTTGTATGTAATCCAGAATTGGTTTTGTGCCGACTTGTTCTCTTATGATCTCATTCCTGATCTTATCTCTTATGGTCACTCCTACAGCCCTTCTCAGACATCTCATTTCCGTGGTTACTAATTTTCTTTTATGGTTTGTTGTGAGTGACCATGTCTGGCACTGGTAGCACAGAGTTGGAATAAATATGCTTTGAATAAGATGTCTCTTTGTGCTGATTGGGATTGTCTTACGCTGTAAGAGGGGGGCTAGCTGTCCCAATACTTGGTTTGCTTTACTGCATCTAATGTCAATTTCTTTATCCAATTTCCCATCTTCGGTATATGTAGTTCCCAGATATTTAAACTCAGATGCCTGTTTGATGTCTTTTTAATATATTGCTTTGTTTAGATCTGTCTTCTTTTTTCCTATTGACATTACTTCTGTCTTTTCAGTGTTGATTCTCATATTATTTGTTTGTTAACCTCCTCACTTTCAGATAACCAACGTTTGTGAACACTATCTACAGGTTTGCATAAGGACAGAATAGCGCTATTCTATCCAGAATATAGAATGTTGCTTATGATCTCAACCTCGGTGGTTACGACAGCCAACCATGGGAACAATATAACTCCTTGTGTGCTGTTTGTTCAGAATCTCTCAGACAACCGCAAAACTATAATGGAAAATTGTGACTGAACCATGATATCTAAGTGCTTTTTCGTTTAGAAAATGATGTTAAATTTTGAAGAACCACGCCAGATAGACATATGGGACTGTCGTAAATAATTCTACATGCTGTGCTAAAATAAACGCAGCAGCGTAGGTTAGTGAAAGAATATCTAGAAGAAATTCGACAGGTTTGTTTTCAGACAGATTGCGTAAAGAAGCATATAAAGTTTGAACCAAGCATTTTTCTCAGAATTAGGAACCAGCAGTAAACGTAGAACTCTAGGGAATACAACAGCTATAGTTAAGATAATTAAGATTGAAAGAGAGTTGAAAGTATAATGAATGGGAATAAGTAGATGTTAAAAAGATTGACTATTGTAATACATATATATTTAAGGTTTGCTATAATTTTGTATATATGGATGTTATTGCCTTTGGGGATTTCTCTTAGTGTTGCCAGTGCTTTGCACATGTATTTTATTTAATCCAATATGTAAGTTAGACATATTTTTCTTTAGTTTTCGCATGTTAGCCGAAAACAACTCGGAACCAACAGAAGAGGAATTAGAACCCGGTATATTGTTAGAGATATTGTTAGATGAAGTAGAATATGTCATTCATAGCACCCCCCCCCCCTCAACCCTAGACTAACGGCGACAGGTATTGATGATCTACTAGCTGAGGCCATCAATGCAGCAGGAGAAGTGAGAGCAATACGGTTACAGAGAATATTTTAGGTGGTATAAGAAAATTAAGAAACACCATCAGATTGGCAAGCTGCTGTCATCGTCCTGCTAAGGAAGAAAAAGGAAGTGACTGTGGGAGTCGCCGTGGCGTAGCGGCTAGACATTTGATCAGAAGGTCATGGGTTTGCTCTCTGGCGGAGCCGGACTTTTTTCAAAAATGATCTTGACTCCCAGGTCGATTCAGCCTTGAGTGGGTACCGGGTGCAGTACCGGGAAGTAAAGGCGGCCAGTGTGATGCTGACCACATCACCCATCTTGTGCCAATTTATCTTTAAAAAATATAGGTCTAGCCCTGTATGCCTAAAGGCGTGGAAAAGGAACCTTTACTTACTTTTTCAAAAAAGAGGGACTACTAATTACAGAGGAATATCGCTTCTCAGTCACACTGGGAAAATGCATGCTAAGATCATCGGGAAAAAAAAGGCAAAGACCATTGATAGAGAATCAACTTTCAGAAGCACCGATAGGTTTTCGACAAGAAAGAAGTTGCACAGATGTCATTTATACATTGAGACAACTATCAGAGAGAGCAATAAGACATGTTTGTCAACATTCATAGACCAGGATAAAAGCCTTTGATAGAGTCGTAGGAATATGTTGTTTGAATGTATGGGGAAAAGGGGAATCAGCAATAATCTCAATAATATTTGCAAAAGCCTGTACACAGGTAGTCAATGCTGCATAAGATCGAAGGCAGGCTTGTCAAGAACTGTTATAGTGAACTCTGGTGTGCGTCAGGGCTGTGTACTATAACCGCTTCTTTTTATAACATGCATGGGTACCATATGTAAGTTTATAAATGCAAAATGCAAATACAAATGCAACATTTTACTTCTCGTTTCCAGTAACTTAGTTAAAGTGTTGAGGAGAGATGTAAGGATCATATATGTGATTTCACTAATACATTGAAACGTGTCTTAATTCCGTTAAACATGATCTTGATGCTGTCGCTCTACAATCTGAATGGTTTTCCACTTGCTCTGTATTTATTATTTATTTTCTGTAGTAACTAGTACTGAGGCATTCTCCACTGAAAGCCAAACTCCCTAAGTGGGTTCCGGGGCCCCATTATGAAGAAAACAAAAAAATAGACATACAGCCTACCTAAAAACATGTCGTAAGAGTCGACTAATTGTGAGCTTCCTTCAAAGTCGGAATGCATCTGCCTGAGAGACAAGGAACCAGAAGTCTACAAATGAGTCAAAACTGTAAAACGGATGTGCATGCAACACTCAGGTTCTGGAACCTGACTAGAGTCCAGAAGCGAATGAACAATCAGAACTTTCCCCCGTGGAATTTTTAGCCTGTGAAGAAGAAGAAGAAGAAAAAGAAGAAGAAGAAGAAAAAGAAGAAGAAGAAGAAGAAGAAGAAGAAGAAGAAGAAGAAGAAGAAGAAGAAGAAGAAGAAGAAGAAGAAGAAGAAGAAGAAGAAGAAGAAGAAGAAGAAAGAAGAAGAAAGAAGAAGAAGAAGAAAGAAGAAAGAAGAAGAAGAAGAAGAAGAAGAAGAAGAAGAAGAAGAAAAAAAAAGAAAAAAGAAGAAGAAGAAGAAGAAGAAGAAGAAGAAGAAATGAAGAAGAAGAAGAAGAAAACCAAACCATTTTATTATTGTTCCTTTTATAATTGTATGACTGGTTTAGGTCATTGTATGTTAATTTCTTCATTTTAAACCATCTCTCTGCTTATCACTCCTGCAGCTCTAAGACATTTCTCTTTCATATAAAAAAAAAATAATTATTATTGCTTTCCTGCTCGTTAACTGTAAGTAGTGGGGGTCAAAGTTCGACATTAGTAGCATAATGTCTGCCAAAAATTTATGAGAGTTTCCCTGGTAGATTCAGGTTTCTGTGTGTTAGAATGGTGTATTTTGTCCCAGCTGAGTAAGTTTTACAAGTATTTAAAAATGCAAGTGAATAATAGCAATATCATGTTCTTGTCTTGTCCAAATAGGGTGTTATCATACTTCAGCACATCTCCCAGACTGAATCTATCAATGCTACAACAAGAAAAGTACTCACCAAGTCACCATCTTATACTTATCTGCTATTTGCAGACCCCTCTTAAGATACCTCATTGCTTCTGTGGTGAGCCCAGTATACTGTAATACTTCTCCCATAAGTCTGAGTACGCACAAATACTCATGAATAATCTTCCAAGGCCCTAATGTATCACCTGGGAAGAAATAATTCACACATGCAAAATGTATCTAAATAAACACGCAGTTTACGTATGTTATTATTAACAAGACTACTAATGATACATATGCATTTTTTATAAAAGTAATTCCTTATAATCAAGAACTGGTAGTACAAAGAGACTCACAGCAGTGAAAAAAACTGAGAATGTAAAGTGACTCTCAACAATAATAAAGAATATGACAATAGAGAGAAGACTTCCAACAATAACAAAGACGACAGATGTAGGTCTCTGTTCAGCCCAACAGCAGTACAGAGTTGCGCAGCTGGGTAGATGCCTGACAGCACCACTTATGACTAAGTTCTGTCATAATTTCCTCCTATGTAAGATGAAGCAGGTCCCATAGCCAGTGACTGAATTATATACTTGTGCCTCTTGTCTTCAGTGTGTTAAAATCGATTGCGCTCATGCACACCAAGTCCATGTCGCACATCTCTTCTCCATAAATATATGGTTTGCTGCAATTGTCTCTCCCTATTTCTGTACCTTTGCCATGAGTATTGATATCGAATTTGTATACTGAATCTTTTTTTCTTCAAATATCCAGAAACCATGAGTTGTAAACCCTCATTAGACTGGAAAATAAAGACCGCAACCTATACCTCCAGGAATGAAGGTCAGTGGAGCCCTACAGAGCGGACTTATGACCTGGACTTCGCAGATTATATGTCTCTGCTCTCCCAGTCACGAAATCAAATGCCAGATGGATTAAAAATATATATGTGATAACACCAATTAAGTCTAAAAATCCCTTTAAAAAAAATCAAAACTAATATGAACAGACTAGCAAACGGCAATTTAACTTATCTTAATGATGCCTAACTCCAAGATTGGAATCGTACACCTGTTTGGGCAGTAACATAGTTGAGGAATTAGAAACTAAAAGAGATATTAAAATACGGAAAACAAAAGGTAAGAAATGTTCTTATAGCGAAAGTCAAAGAAAATTAAAACTGCTGTATGGAGTGCAAAAATCGGAACCAGTCGCTAATAAACTACAAACATTCATTAACTGGTGTCTTGTAGGGTATAGACAATAAAATAAGTGATATTATAGAATGACTAATGCTAAGCATTGGGGGAAAGAGAAACAAATTTCCGCGAATCGAAAAGAGAAGAAAAGACGCTGATGTTGAATAGGATACACTGCGAACAATATAACCTGAATATATTTCTACTGGAACCCACACGGACATGGAGATAAATACAGACAACAAATTTAAAAGAATGGAACTAGTGAGTGAGATTAAAAAGATAGGGAGGACATTAGGTGAGCAGCATGCAACAGCAAATGATAGGATGGCTTGGAGTTGATCTATTGGGAGATTTGGGCAGAAGACAAAAATCATAAAAAGCAGAATTTCAAACTCATTTGCTCACGTGAAGATGTGAGCCTTGGAAAATCGTCTCCAAACTTGGAAGTGTACACACAACTAATGTAGTAAAATGATGCCTTGGCCAATAGGAGTGCCGTGGTCCGTGGTTTTCTGTAACCAGCTAAAAATATGAGAAAACACCATCAGTTATGTACATGTCACAGAATGTTTTTTTTTTTTTTTTGGTCACGCTCATCTAGAACCCCTCTCTGCAAACACTGAGAGTATGCGGTGTTATTTGAATCCGCTAACATCCATCCATTTTTAAAAAGGAAAACAATCAATCGACCAAGTTCAACCTACAGCGAGCAACATCGGTAACAACTGTGGTCGGGTTTCTTTGTGCCAATTATGTTGGCAAAAAAATTTTAACTGCACCAAAACTAGTGGCCTGGGGTACCCTAGTACATAGTGAGGGTTGTTGGGTGGGGGGGGGGGGGATGGAAGGTATGCACTATAGCACCCACACACACAAATAGACATACATATACAGTTACACACACGTATAAATAACATACACGTCTGCAGGTCAACGTGGAAATAGACGTATACGCATATATATATATATATATATATATATATATATATATATATATATATATATATATTAGTTGCGTAATCTTTACAGGACGTTGCAGAACCAGCCCCAGGATTTTTTAGCTGTTACCGTTTTTATAGGCTAATTTTACGTTCAGTAGTTTGCCATTGCCATCTAAACGGTCAGCTCACAGTACCACTGTCGAAACCAATGCAAGACAAACGTTTGCAGCTAAGATAGAACCTTGTACCCCGTCATTAGGAAGCGCGTTCGCAACGCTTAAGCCACAGATGCCAACTCGTATATATATATATATATATATATATATATATATATATATATATATATATATATATATATATGTTGTTGATCCGTTGAATAAACAAACAATAACATATACGTAACACACAAGAGCTTGAATGCATGTATGTAAATTATAAACTAAAGATGAATCGTTTAATAAACGGTACGTATTAACATAGATTCTACTTTACTCAGTAAAGATAGGTATATATTTAGGTGATAATTTCACTAAGCTTGAATACTGAAAATGGACAACATTAAAATCATAACCTTTTGCTTCTTCTAAATGTCTAGAGCCTGGCATCAACAGAAACTCCGCCTCTAGCCTCATGATGACAGCTTTTGCAAAGAAAACAACAGGTGTAATTTCCCATTCTCTATTTGAAAATAGAAACTGACGGTAGACAGCATCACGTACACTCATAAATCTGTGAAGCTGAAAAATAAATGAATTGTAACAATTCTTCAGAATTCTAATATCAAGGAAGACTTGCTTATCGACGGTATTGTTTCTCAGAATTTAAAATGTTTCTGCCATATTAAACGTCATTATTGTTTGGACAGACTAGTAGGGGATTGTATTGATGATTCATCGACATCATGAAGTGCCTTGCCTACTGGCGTCGGCGATCATGCCTCTCCACAGTATTCGATCCTCAGCTGCGTGTATCAGTTAGGGTGATAACAATCTTCCATGCTATGACAAAAGACTGTCAAGAATCTTCTCGCATTTTTGTCTTTCTCTGTCTCTCTTTCCGCAAATCATTCCAGTGGTAACAACCTGTTCCCCCCCCCCCCCATAACATAACAAAAAATGATTTTTTTCTCTTTCTGATGTTTGTGATAAAGTTGTCTTCGAGCATTCGATTCGCCTTTTTTTTCAAAACATCTGGGTTGCTTTTCTTAACTGCCCAAGAAATTCTAAACATTCTCCTGTTAAACCCACATCTCCGACGCCTCAAGATATTGTTCGGCTTGTTTATTAATTGCCCAGGGTTCACAGATGTATGTTAAAACTGGCTCTGTATAGAATGAGATAATTCTTTTGCTAACCTACAATGACATTTATGGCACAAAATATTCTTCATTTTATAAAATGCAGTTGGAGGTTATGAAAAAAACCATAAGTGTCAAACAATACGGTGGGGGGAAGGGGGGGGGGGGACACCACGAACACCCTGGGCATGAAATTTCATAACACGAGAAAGTTGCAAGGGCTTGGGTGGATTTCTGGTATATAACGATGAGAGGAACATACTACAGAGAATTTGCTGCAAGACGATGAAAAAGATGAATGTATCGGTTAAATAAACGATCCGATCCGATGAACCATAACACTCAACAGTGCAAGATTCATTATAATCAAAACAGTATGATTTGTCTATGGATTGTCGGGGATGTCACAGTAGAAAAGCATTGCTTTGAAGATCCTGGGTATTAAACCCAGAACCTTTCAATGCATAGTGAATGTTCTACCACTGAGCTTGATCCCCAGTTTATAGAAGAAGTGGTCTGAAATATCGTTGAGTATGTAGTAAATCTCTGTCCTTGTAGACTGTTGTGATACCCTGTTAGCTAATTTATTAGTAGAGCACTCATTTTATTGACAGCCGGCGTAATGCTGACCACATTACCCACCGAGTGGTGATGGTCTGTAAAAATATGGGGCGCTCTTCCCATATGCCCGATACGCCAAAAGTCGTGGAAAGGGATCTTTACTTTACTTACTCATTTTATTGTAGGATGATAGTTTACCACATTTGATGATGCTCTTCTTCTTTGTTCATCGGCTGTAACCCTTCGGCGGAAAGCCCTGGTTGTTCGTCCTTCTGGACTTTGGCTTTGTACCAGGGCCTGAGTTTTGAGTGTACATCCGTTTTACTGTCTTATTTGTGTGCAGTTGGTTGTTGCTTGCCGATCGGGCAGATGCACTCCGACTTTGAAGAAAGTCCCCAATTAGTGGGCTCCTACGACATGCTTGTTGGGGGGGGGGGGGCAGTGGGTCTGCTCTTGTTTACCCTACAATGGGACCCCGAAACCTAGATGTTGCTCTAATATGTCTAGAGGGCATCGTGGTAGCACAGTGGTTAGATGTTTTCATGTCCTCCCAAAGGCCTTTATTCGACATCTAGACAAATTTGGCTGAAATCGTATGTGTTGAACCGTAAGGTACAGCCCTTGCAGCCGAAATGTAAGCCACAACACAACATGACAACCACAACTGTAAAAGCAAAAAAAAAAAAAAAAAAAAATGCAAAGGCAAAAAAAAAAGTAGAATTGAGTGCTATGCTATTGTTCGAAATGCTTTCGCGATGGTAAGGTTCTTGTTTTTGTGTGTGTGCACTATATTGCTAATCATAAGATCTATTGTAGTTGTTGTGTATTATATTACTGATGTTGAATCAAACAGTAGAACATTGTTATTATAAAGAATAGTTTAGGGGTTACAAAGAACCAGTCTAAATTTATGGCTGCAAGTCCTGGAAAATAAGTACAAAGAAAAATATTATCTCAAGAAGAGGGGGAAAAAGGTCAGCTCTTTGGTTAACCTTGCCTCTGAAACAAAAATAGTACCAGATAATTTCCAGAATATTGTGGAATGTTTTGGTTATGAGGAAGTCAACTGGACGTCTCATCTCAAATGTCATGACATAAAAGGGGTGAAGACCTAACACTTGAAATGCACACTGGTTGTATCTAATATTAGGTCTTTTGTATCACACCACAACACTTTACACACACAGAAACGGCAAGAGGGGTATACAATCTGTCAGAATTGAAACTCTTCACTGGCTGCTGAAAATGAGGATGGAGAGTGTATGAGAATTTGTCATGATTGTTGTGATACCTTAACTCAACTAAGGTATATCAATCAGATTGAACCCAAATGAGGAGCGCATATGGGTATGCATGATAGCAAGCCTCTAGGTTAGCCGCTGCCACCCCTCTGCCTGGTGAGCTATTTTATGAGGGACTGGATATGGTGAAGTCTCTCTAAGATCAAATGGACAGTGTAACATAACATAAAGATCCCCTTGTGGGTTCCGGGGCCCTAGTTTAAGAGAAAAAAAATAGACCCGCTGCCTATCAAAAGGCATGGCATAAAGCTGACTATTTAGGAACTTCCTTTGAAGCCGGAGTGCATCTACCTGGGAGACAAGGAAACAACAGTCTGCAAACAAATGAGTTCGATCTGTAAAACGGATGCGCACGCAACACTCAGCTTCTGTACCAGGGCTTAAGTTCAGAAGTGGGCGAACAATCAGAACTTTCTGTCGGAGTAGGTGAAGGCGAAAAAAAAGATTACATAACTAGTATCTATCTCTGAAGAGATTGATTTATCTGAGGGAAAGGGATAGGCAAAGAGGTTTCACGTGACAATATCAGTATGGAAACTCATTGTTTGCTACTGAGAAAGACGGAGGATATGTGGGAACGTACTGAGTGCAGCGATGTCAGTTCTTGGTCCACATATCTCATTCATCAACCACAGCGAAGATGCTCTGTGAAACCAGTCCATCAAAAAATATTTTAAACTGGCAATTTTGTTTTGTAGCTCTGTGCCTCAGAGGTTAGGTAAAGCATTTCAAAACTTAAGTATACCAGATTTTGATTTCCGTCGAGGACATTTTGAAAGAAACAAAATGTCTGGCTTTCAGGCAATGGTACCAGAGTTGCATAATAGCCCTACTATTAAATTTTTTTTCTTTAAAAGTATCAGATAATGTTTGCCTCCATGAATGAGAGCAACCGTCACTGTGAAGATGGCACACAAAAGAAATTAAAAACAAATATTCACCTGTCCAGTTTTTAAGTGATGACTAGCAATAGCAGTTAAACACAACAGGTCGCTGTGGTCTCCAAGACCTATGTAATTCAAAAAAAGCTGACAGTACCAGCGAAATAGTCATTTTAACAGGACTTGGAAATGTCCATTATGGGCTTTAGGCCATGACTGTACATCTCTCTTCAGATACCTTCTGCAATGTCTCTCTAGTTTTATTTCTCTAATGGTAATTCGCATTACTTTCATTGATAACATCATTCTGTTTTGAGTGCAAATAATTACTCCAGCAGATGACAGTCATTCATTCCATATTTAATGTAAAGCACATTTTTTGATGAAGTCGAGTCCTTGTTCATTTGTTCTAGATACAAAGTGTAGTAAGACTTTACAAACACATGTTTTCACGCTTGTTCTTAGTGTTTCTGTTTAGGAAAAAATCCACAAATATTACATGACAGTGAATCACATGATATTAATTAAATGTATTACTCTCTGTGTACGCACACTATTATGATCGGTCATTAAAATTTACTGTTATCTGACAGAGTTACGAAGCAGTTTAGCCAGCTAATAATTTTGGCTTGGTTGCACTCGCGACTCACACTGGGAAGATCAGAACTCTCTGAAAAAAGAGTCATAGTGCTTTGGTGAAGGTGATAAATCCTGTCTCAAGTGTAAAATCATTAAATTACTAATGGAATTTAGCAGCATTTTCCATGACATCCCAGGCAAATGCACGAAAAAAAAACATTACTTAGAATTAAATGATGATAAGCCTATTAAATTGAAACCGTATCCAGTACAGGAATTGTTGATAGTACTAGATGTTTCAGGCATTATGGCAAGAGCAAACTCCTGTTATTTTTCACACGTGGAGAGATTAAAAATAGGATGGGTCAGGAACAGAATGTGCGTTGATTTTATAAAGATCAATGCCTGTACTAATCTGGACTCAGAGCCGACACCCAATGACAGTGACTTGCTATTGACAATGGGTACGCCCAAGGTTGATTTTTTCTTTCTTTAAAACTTGACTTTGCCAAAGGTTACTAGTATAGGCCTGTGACCGAGATCTCAATGCATATTGTTGCTTTTGCAAACAAATTAGAACTTAATGAATGGCGATAAATACCTTTAGGTTTAATTAATCCCCCACCCATTCTGTCCAACTCACAAGCTTGCTGTTGAAAGATATTCCAGATGTATCCACGTACGATGATTACCCGTTTTTAGTGAACATTCTTTCAAATAATGAAACCATAATGAGAACTGCCTTTAAGAGAATCGAACAATTTGGTTTAACTGTAAAACCGACGAAAGTCAAAATTCCTGTCGAAGAAATATACTTTTTAAAACACAGTATTTCAAATGGGTTTTTTGATGAGTGACGAAGCAAATCACCGCCTAGGCGAATAGTAATCCGTTCCCCTCTTTCTCGGTAGGGACGCTAGGTAATAACTTTATTCTCAGCTTGGCGTTTATCGAGATCAGACGTTTTGTGCAAAACATAGAAGCAATAGCTGTACAAGACATTTTAAAAGCTTAGGGTGAAATTTCCTTGGAGGCCAAGCTGTAAACACAATCCAGGAATCCTAGAGCCTAACTTCACTACCAGCAGCAGAGAGCAGACGCCAACATAAGTGGTACAGGCCTTGATGCTCCTGAATCCAGTGGTAACAACATGTTTCCGTAAAAGACTTAGGAGAAAGTGATCCCCAGGGGGGCTGAATTGTGTATTTGATGCTAACTTTGACAATAGTAACTGTGCTTTGTAGTGACAGTAATCTTTCAGCACATTAGATGTCGAGCTGTGAGTTGTGTGTGTCGAAAAATTGAACATTGGCCCAGAGTGTACCAGCCATCCCAGAAGTGTGTGGAGCAAGTCTTACAATGGACCAGACCTGGAATCAGATTAGTGATCACCAGCGATTGTGGTTAATCCCATTAATCGGTGCCAAGTTTCTGATTTTTATCGTTCCCCACTGTTGCCAGGATGAAGATAGTTCCCTCCTATGATAGGAGATTATCTAGTATGGGGTGTTTTTTTTTTGAAGTAGTGAGGAAGTCAGGCCCAAGTTGCGCCTAAGCGTTTATATTCTGTAGTGCCATAACTTGTTTCGCCTCACCCCTGAAATAGGCTGGATGTATATTGGAACTGCGGGATTCCGCCTAGACCTTTGCGAGCCGATATCCCAACATTTATTACTATTTCAAAGTGCTGTTGGTTCATGAGGGGAAACCCTTACCTAGGCATGTGACACGAGCTGTATGTGACAATTTCATTTTTTTTTAAACTTTTGCTTTACAGTTATAAAATACACCGTAACGATGTAAACAATAGTTTCTAGTATGGGTAACAACATTTTGTTTCTGTTGTCTTGTTTTCCTTTCATTCTAGAACCTAGAGTAGAAGCTAGAATAATTTTTATTCCCCTACTATATAATAATCAAATTAATGAAGAATATACATAGGTAATAGAAATGTAATATGTATATTGCAAATGGTAGGATATTGAAGAGTTTAAGGATCAAAAGAGTTTTGTTGTAGGTGTGTGTCCACACTGAGATCATGTCGACCTAATATTGAAGTCTAACATTTAGGGAAAATGTAAGGGAAAAAAAAAACACTGTCTCAGATGGAGAGAAATGTGTATGGCCGCAATTTCGTCTGGCATTTGGTCCACCCTGATGACCAGAATGATGACCGATGTCTTGCCGATGGAACCTTGTATAAGAAATGTGCGGCAGGGATCGGCGCTGTTAGAAGGGACAGAATCTTAGAGGTATTCTATGAAGACCATGTAAGAAGTGACAAAGCCGTGGACGGTTTTGGAGAGTGGCCAGTGACATTTACCTTTCATTAGGTAAGGATGTAACTAAGTTCAATGGGTCCTGGACTGGACAAAACTGTCCACGTATAAAACACAAATTTCAGTCATTGTATGGTTATAAAGTGGCGGAGATGGTTGCAGACATGTGACATGTAAAGGCAATATTTGTATACTTATTGGCAGTGTATTTCTGAATGTGTCAAACTATCCTAATAGATGCGTATTTTTGGTAACCACATGTGCACTGAGACATATCTGACAACAGCTCACATCACAGTAGCCAATACTTGACTGCAGACTCTGACAGCGTAATTTAGTCTTACGTCAAGAAGCATCGGTAAAACAAAAGACGAAAGTCAGAGGCCTGCATGGTTATGACTAAAGAATTGAGGGGGATTACAGTAACCAACAAAGAGAAGTACAGGAAACATTATTGACCGAGTAGAGACTCAAAAGATATCGAGAACCTCGCGATTACATCGATAAGTGACCAGGGAGGCCAAAAGTGAGAAGCAAACGGTTTGATGAGATTGTTGCAGAGACAAGAGACAGGACGTTGTGTTTTTGACCTCTAGAATTTTGTAGCCGGTTTGATTTAGAGACATAGTAACGGTTAGAGACTTTGTTAACTGAGATGGTGTAATCTGTGATAACGTGTTAGTTGACGGTATTCTAAATGTTAGTACGAATAGGCAGTTTAACATTGTGTGTTTTGTGGCGTTAGTCAAGTGTATTTAATCATATTTGCTAAAGTACATTTTGCACGATTATGTATCTGTGTCCCAGCGAGGTGGATCGTAAGGGGGTTTTGAGAGTAAAGAAGAAGAGTGAGATGACCTGGGTATCGTACCCACGCGATTCAGCTCAGTGACGTGGTCTGTCTGACCTCTTATCCAGGTCCGTGCAGATGCACAGCGTTTGAGATTAAGGTCACAGAGGTTGAGAAAAAAGCCTGTATCAGAGTTGGTGTTAGAAATCTCTTGAACACTTACTTGAAAATTGACTATGGCAAGTTCGGAAACCGTCCTTAAGAATCTGATATTCAGCATTACTCTAAGATAAGTATCTTGTTGAAGGATTGCACCGCCTACAGAGAGAAACCAGTGGGTCCAGATCTTTAGGCACTGTGTAGCCTTCTCCATTAGTGTATCACTCTCCACCTGAAATATGTATTTTGCAAGATTTATATTAGTCACATTTTATAAAAATGAACCTTTAGTATTTTTTCTTGAGTTTTTAAATGTATTTATGCCTAAACAAATTTATATAGAAAACAAAAAACTATGTATTATTATACTCCATACTAATTAAGCCAGTACGAAGTAGGTTCAGACAACTGGAAAATATGCTTTTAGACTAAAATTTCTTTAAAATGACAAGAGTGCTGGTGCTAGAGTTCATTTAATAACGTCCGTATACACAAACATGATGATAACAGAATAAGGGATCATGAAATTTAGACTAGACAATTATAGATTTTGCACGAATAATTAGAAATACTATAAATTTACAGATAATTATGAAAAAAAAAAATGATACAATTATAAATAAAAAGATAAAATAGTAAGCAATTTGTTAAACTAAACAAATATGTGGCTAAATACTTGAACCAAGTTTGTATTAGCTAATAACAAATGCTTTGAGGGTAACTATTGAAGGCTACTGGAAGAAACACTGATTATAACTAATACTTTTCTTCAAAAATGAAAATCGATTATGGTAAAATCCATTCACATTATATATATATATATATATATATATATATATATATATATATATATATATATATATATATATATATATATATATAACTCATGAAAGTGTTAAAGGTAATAATTTGGAAAGACTTAATAGAAAACCAGTAGAAATGGACATTGCAAACTTTTAAACCTATCCAGCCCTTTCCCCAGTATAATTTGTTTCTGGCATCTTTTTGTCTTTACAGGTGAAAGTGTTCCATAAAGCTATTGAGACACACGGAATCACAGTCCACGGTGATAGCGACTGTGAGTAGCAAGACAAGCCTGACCAGCCCTCGTTCCTATCTCAGTAGCACACAGCCTGGGCAGTACGTTCAAAAACTTGTGTTGCCAGCGCAGCATGATTTCTCTTTCTCGGGCTACTTTATTATCGCCAAAGAACAAGAAACATTGTCAGCATGTTTCAATGCCCTAGGATATAGGTTGTGGAATGCCCTCAGAAAACGGTTCAAAGCCGCTACAGGTATCGAACGGGAGGGGCTGTACGAAGTCTGGTTGCATTTAAAGAACAGACACAGTGCCCTCTGTCGCGCTGAGCGTTTCTGTGCCAACAGACGAAGAACCAAAAGGGAGCGAGAGAAATTCTTTAGGGACCCGTATCAGTTTGCCCGAGGTCTATTCGAGCAACCGAAGTCTGGGACTCTGGTTGTCAGTCAGGAAAAACTTGAGTCACATCTACGCAAGATGTACTCCGTCAAAAAGAGGAGAGAGCCTCTCGATGACAATTGATAGATACTTAGCGGCCCCAAGCAGCTTTCGGTGCCGAAGGTACCATTTAAAATGATACCTCCCCTTTGGTCTGAGGTTGAAGAAGTTGTCAAAAAGGCCAGGTCTGCCCCAGGTCCGAACGGTGTTCCGTACGTTTTTTACAAGCGCTGCCCGAAAATCCTAAAAATGCTTCACGTCTTGTTGAGACAAGCGTGGATCCGTAATCACATATGTCCAGAGTGGCAAAAGGCAAATGGGGTCTACATTCCCAAAGAGCAGGACTCGAAGATTCTTTTCCAATTCAGGCCCATCTTGCTGTTGAATGTCGAGGGTAATATAATCTTCTCGGTCATGGCTCGCCGGCTCACACAGTACATCGATACGAGTGTTCAGAAGGGTGGTATTCCAGGCGTTCCTGGGTGCCTTGAACACACGACTATGATTTGGGAGGCTATCCAGAGAGCCAAGCATGAGAGAACCCAATTGCACGTGATATGGTTGGACTTAGCCAACGCCTACGGGGCAGTCCTCCATAGGCTACTGTGGCGAGCCCTTCGCATGTTTCACGTACCGGCACAGATCAATCAAATGATCGAGCAATATTTGCGCTTCTCTACCTCGACATTTACCACGAGATGGACTGAGTTGCAGATTGGGATAGCTATGGGGTGTACGATCTCACCTATACTGTTTGTCATGGCCATGCAGATTATGTTAGACGAGACGGCCGGCTACGGACTGGGCCTCCAAATAGGGGATCACTGGATGCCGCCACTACGCGCATTTATGTATGACACGACTATAATAACGGGCAGCGAGGAGTCTGCCCGCACGATCCTGAAAAGATTGGACGCGGTGGTCCAATGGAGCGGTATGCAGTTCAAACCGCAGAAGTCGAGGAGTCTGTCAATCCTTAAGGGCAAGGTGTCGGCAACCAGTTTTACGGTGGCAAGGAACAAGATCCCCACGGTTCTGGATGAACCGGCGAAGAGCCTCGGTCGCGTTAACGATTCAAAGTTATCTGATAGAGCGGAAATCCAGCGAATACACGAGTCACTGGCTACAGGCCTGCTCGCGATCGAGCGTTGCAGGCTGGTCGGGAAATTCAAGGTATGGTGTCTCCAATTCATGTTGATTCCAAAGCTCCTATGGCCACTGTTAGTCTACGAGGTGACGATGACTGCAGTGGAAACCATGGAGAGGAAAATCAACACAGCCTTGAGAAAGTGGATTGGTGCACCGCCTTGTCTGACCGACGTGGCTCTGTATTGCAAGCAGGCTAAGCTGGTACTCCCGTTCAAATCGATAACCGAAGAGTTTAAAGTTGGCAAAGTAAGACTCGCCATGCTCTTGCGCGAGTCTTCAGACCCAAATGTCATCGCTGTCCAGCCCGCTCTAAAGACTGGCCAGAAGTGGAGAGTCCACGATGCGATAGAATCTGCCCAGAATGCACTAAAATTGAAGGAGATAATGGGATACACTCAAACCGACCGTCGAGATCTAGGGCACGGGAAGGTCAATTGGTGGTCAAAGGCCTCAGCCAAAGAGCGCCGAGACATGGTAATACAAATGGTGAGGGACAACAAAAACGAGGTTCGGGTTCAGAAAGCAGCCCAGCAGTCGCAGCAGGGCCATTGGGTCAGCCTGGAGAGCACATTGCCAAGAATACTCTCATGGGGTGAGATCTGGCGGATGACCCCGCTGCGACTAAGCTTTATCGTTCGTTCGGCGTACGATGTATTACCGTCCGGTGTTAACATGGTTAAATGGTCTGCGACTAACGATCCGACTTGCCCGTTGTGTAGAGCGAAGCAGACTCTAGAACACGTCCTGTCCGCGTGCAGGAAAGCCCTAGGATAAGGCCGATATACCTGGCGACACAACAAGGTGCTAAAAGAGTTAGCAGCCGTTGTTGACCAGGCTAGAATGAGGGCTAACGTCAGAGCCAGTTCTACCATCGTCCCCATTCGTTTCCTCAAGGCTGGACAGGTTCCAAAAGGTAAGGTCAACCAAAACGCATTCGCTCCATCTGTGCTAGACTCTGCGAGGGACTGGTTACTGGCGGTTGATCTGCCGGGCCATGAAAGGTACCCCGAGTTGATCCGGAAGACCGGCCTGCGACCTGACATAGTTCTCCACTCTGCGCAAAAACGGCAGCTCATCCTGATTGAGTTTACCGTCCCGTATGAGTCGCGTATGGAAGAGAATCACATGTATAAGCTCGAGAAATACAGTGATTTAGCAGCCGGTCTGAGGAGAAACGAGGCGTACACAGTACGGGTCTTTGCCGTCGAAGTGGGAGCAAGAGGCCTCGTTTCCACTTCGCTCTACAATGTGGTTAAAGAACTAGGATTGCGCGGTAATGAACGGAAACGAACACTCAAAAAACTGGGCGAGGTAGCCGAAAGGGCCTTGAGCTGGCTTTGGACGCAACGCAACAACGTAGAGGACGGGCCTCGGTGAGCTGGTCCGGGTGTCTAGCGGAAAAGGGTTTCTCACCCCTTGAAAGTCCATCGTGTCCGAATTGTCTGCCAGTGATCCTCTGCCACCTGCTAATAAAGTCCAACATGTGTCCGGTAAACCAATCGTAAGCTTGTCGCTCAGTCGTCCAGGTATGCTGACTGCTTTAATTAGGCTGCCGCGACGACTTCTTATCTCACAGTACCTTCTGCAAACCATCAAGTCGTCTTGTCTCTATCCGAAAGAAAAACACCATCCGGTAATTTCGTGCAGCAGGGTACCAGCCCTGAGCTTCATGAACTCAGGTGGGCCCACCTCCGAAAGTGTATAGGAATCGTGGGCCGAAACACTTGTCGACGAGGATAATTTCTACTGACGACTGGTAGATCCCTGCTGTACTTGCTCCCTGTGAGTTTATTCCTATTGTGGAATGAGTACAGCAGAAACTCACAAATGAATAGATAAAACTACAGCTGCAAGAAGAAATACCAGAGCTAAGAATCATCATGGCCATGCCGCATCATAGAGATGTATAACACGTCAACGGTGGCCATGAGAAAGGCTAAAAAAGATGACCTGTCCAAAGTAATTATTCTTAACAAAAGGTATCAGAAACAGATTTGTTCATCCCCAAAAATGTTGCAAGTGTTCTAAATGTCGGAGGTCAAAGCTTTTCAGATGCAACTATAACATCAAGTCAGAAGACTTGACGCTACTACTTGGTCTCGTTCCTTAACGAGTGCCCAGAGCCTTAAAGAAGCCACACACAAGCAGGGGCCAGATATCTGGGCTGTCCTTACCTCCAGCCACGTAGAGCCACTATGAAAACAGCTGTCTAAGTGAGCATCTATACCAGGAGGCCAGACGGAGGAAACGAACTTTATTTTTAAGGGGTCACAAATTCGGCACGCAGACCTCTCATACATTTGCTCCTTTTAAACATCTATCTTTCATTCGGCAGTTGCATTTCATCAGTAAAACATGTTATGTTCATATAATAAAATGCATATTATGAATTTAAAAAAGGAAGGATCCCTTTTCACGCCTTAGGCACATCGAATAAATAGGAAGAGCGTCCCATATTTTTACAGACAATCGGCACTGGATGGGTAATGTGGTCAGCATTACGCCGGCCGTCTTTACTTACACAGGACAGCCATCCTGTTACCTATTTTAGGCTGGGTCGACCTGCGACGCCCCATACCATGACAGTCAGCAGTAGGTTTCGATCGCGGTACGTTGGATTATGAGTCGGACACGCAACGCCTAAGCATATTATGAATAAAAAACATGGGTGGTAAAGTGCATGCCGCCCGTGTGTCACCGGGCCCTCATGGGAAGCAAAGAATAGTGACACTGCACCCTACCAAGCATGTCGCAAGAGGCGACAGCTAGGAGTAGGGTTAGGCTTGCGGTTGGCTACCTCATCCTGTAAAATGACAATAGCCATAAAAACCAACCAACCATGGATAAGTTAAAAAAAAGAGTCAAGTAAAACCCAGCCAACCAAAATGAGGGGAGGCTCTTTAAGTAGAAGAAGTATGACACGGTGTGGAGAAAGCCGAAAGGAGTCCGGATCGTCTACATACCTCCTCTCAGCTAGGAAAACCTCTAGAAATGGCACCTGGAATGTTAGATCTCTCTGTGATATAGGGGAAACAATGAAAGTAGTAAGGGAAATGAATCATTATAGAAGTCGCATTTTAGGTTTATGTGAAACTAAATGGACTGGGGATGAGAAAGATAATCTAAATTCAGGGGAAACTATTTTGTTCTCATGACATACAGACACAATTCGTCCCACAGAGAAGAAGTGGTCCTGAAAGAAGCAGACCATGCACTAATAGAATGGGAAGCTGTGAGTCCCAGAATAATATGAGCGTCATTTAGAACAGCGAAACGGAAGGTGAACATGTCGGTAATACAGTGTTAAGCACCAACGAATGACAAAGATGCATCTGTTAAGGAAGAATTTTTACAGCTTCAAAATATTATAGATAATGAAAGAGAGGGCAATACAAATTTTGATGGGTGACCTAAATGCTAAGATCGGATAAGATACAGGTTATGAAGAGATTATGGGAAAACATGGCCTAGGAGTAATGAATGAAAATGGAGAATTGTTCACAAATTTTTGTGCAGGAAACCAATATGTAATTGGTGGAAGTATTTTTTCCCATAAAAGAATACACAAGGCAACATGGAAATCACCAGACCATAAGACAACCAATCAAATTGATCACCTATGCATCAGCAAAAAGTTTAGATCGTCTCTGTATGATGTTGGGGCTTTCAGAGGTGTCGATGTATTTAATGACCATTTTCTGGTGTTAAGTAAAATCAGTTTTAAACTTAAAAGATGTATAACATCTTATAATCATAGAAACCAGCACAATGTATGTTATCTCAAGGATAAAGAAGTTAAGGAACAATTTTTAGTAACAGTCTCTAATAGGTGCCAGGTGTTGCAGCAGTTAGCTGAAGATGTCAGCACTGAAGTCTGCTGGGATCAGATCGAAGGAATCTTGAATGAATCTTGCGTAAAAGTTCTTGGCAAAATAGAACGGAAACATAAAGCGTGGATAACACTAGAAACCATTACATGTAATAAAGAAAGGAAACGTAAAAAGCAGACTTAAACAATAGCAAAATTAGTGTTGCTAGTTAGGAGGCGCATAAGGGCAGATGAAGTGAAATGTTTAAATGATCTAGCACAAGAAGCAGCAGCAGCAAAAGGAAACCTCAGAGAACTTTACAGTAACACAAGAAAATTAGTAGGTAAATATAGTCATCCAACTGGATCAATCAAAAATAGTCAAGGAAAGGTACTTACTAACACTAAGGATCAAATGAACAAATGGGCTGAATATTTTTGAAAATTTTGAAATGCTTCTAAATAGACCAGGCCCATAGGTTCCTCCAGATATCCAACCTTTAGAAATGGATGTGAGATACCATCTAAAGAGGAAATTAGAAAAGCTATAAATCTTCTTAAGGAAGGAAAGGCGGCAGGTCCAGATGGTATCCCAGCAAAAGCCATTAGGGCCACAAAAAAACCACATCAACAGAATTGCTACATAGATTATTCAGTACAGTAGGAGAGACCGAAGAAATACCAGCAGACTGGAGAGAAGGATATCTTGTGAAACTGCCCAAGAAAGGTGATCTAAGGAGTGCGAAAACTATAGAGGAATTATGTTGCTGTCAGTTCCTAGAAAATATTAAGTAGAATTATTTTGGAAAGATTAAAAGATGCTTTTGATAAAAAGTTAAGAGACGAACAAGCAGCTTTTCGGCCAAACATATCCCGTACTGACCATAGCCACATTACGTATATAATAGAGCAAAGCATTGAACTGAACTCACCACTTTACCTTGGATTCATGGACTATGAAAAAGCATTTGACAGCATTGATAGGGAATCTCTCTTGAAATTGATTTGGTAATGTAAAATCCCACATAAAATTATTGACTTAGTAAAGGCAACAGATAAAGATATGAAATGTCGAATTCTTCATAAATTAAAGCTAACAAATACATTTGAAATAAAAACAGGTGTGTCTCTTGTCACCCCTCTTATATTTACTGGCTATAGACTGGATTATGAAGACAGCAACTGCTAACACATAGAATAGAATTCAGTGGACCCTTACAAAACAACTTGAGGATCTGTACTTCGCTGATGATATTTCTCTTCTGTCCCATTCACGGAATCAGATGCAAGATAATTTAAATACACCTGATGCGAGATTACAACAGCTAGGTCTAAAAATCCATAAAGGAAAGACAAAGATAATAAGAATAAATCAGGCAAATAGTAATGTGACTTCTCATAACGGCATCCCACTCCAGGACGCGGAGTCGTACACCTATGTGGGCAGTAATGTAGATAAAGATGGAGGAACTGATAGAGATAATAAAAAAAGAATACGAAAGGCAAGAGGAGCTTTCATAGCACTAGGGAGTTTGTGGAGGTCAAAAGTAATTAAAAGAAATACTAAACTTGAAATTTTTAATTCTAATATCAAATCAGTACTTTTGTATGGGGCGGAAACGCGGAGAATGTAATGGGAGATATTTTCACCCAGATTAGGAAGGTTGGGGGGAAAGCTCAAGGTTAACCAAAATACGAGAGAAGCCAGATAGTCGGATTAACCGAGGTTTTCAAGATAGGTGCTGACCAAGTGTTATCACATGGAACCCGATGATAGCGAACACAGGTAGCCACGTGGAAGTAAAAGACCACCACGTGTTGCCACGTGAAATTAACACGGGGTATAAATTCAGATCCTAGTCTGATCAAGTTAGTATGTGTTGAACTGTCGGAGTGAAAGGACGGGAGAGTGATCGAGAGAATGACAACGTGAGATTGATTGCTGTGAGAGGAAAACCAGACGACGACATCCATTTGAAGCCAAGACCAACCAGGCCAGTCTGTATGATGTCGAGGAGAAGAACCAGATACATCTGTGCGAACTCTGGTCAGTGACTGTGTGAGAAACCCGCATGTTGGAGTCTGAGTAATGTGGTATGTGAAAGCTGTTTCTTAGGACAAGGACCGGACATTGATGTAAGTGTTAAGATGTCAATAAACTGATGTATCTTACGGCTAAGTTAGTGTCGGCTTGTCCCAGTTATGTCATTGTAGAATGTGTGCTAAGAGCATTCACTACACACATCATCTCCTAGACAACAGCCAGTGAAAGCTGAGTCATTATGACACAGCTCGTTGCAGAGAACAACTAAGGCAATTACTAAGAAACTATAGACATTCGTTAACTGGTGCCTGCGGAGAATAGAGGGAATTAACTAAACAAACTCCAGTGGACCAAGAGGTGAAGAAAAGACGCTGGCATTGGAAAGGACACACATTGAGAAAACTGGAGAACAGCATAACTAGAATGTCTTTGCATTGGAACCCACAGGGGCATATGAATAAAGGAAGCCCCCCCCCCCCCCCCCCCCCAACAACAAAAAAACATAGAGAAGAGAGCTGGAGAATGAAGTTGTAAAGATTGGGAGGACATGGGGAGAGCTCCATACAATAGCGAAAGATAGAACGTCTTGGCGTTAGTTGGTTGAGGATCTATGCTCCATTGGGGGACAGAAAGGCAACAGAGGAAGAAAGTGCATGCGTACACTCGCGCACGTGCACACCCACATACACACGCAAAACCACTCACTCACTTATACACATACATACAACCGGATGAAGCATCTAGGGGCTTCACAGCACTAGAAAAGTCAAGACTACAAGATCAAAAACCTCAAAGCAGACAACCCCCCCCCCCCCCCCCCCAAAAAAAAAATACATCAAGGGCAATCATGAAAGGAAACATAATGGAAGAGATCCGAGAAAAACCACACTAAAATAGCATCTGACTTGGCCCTTAGGCCACAGATAAAAGCTGAAACATGAGTTGCACCAAACGTATTCAGGAACAGGGAAAGAAGCTGCAAGAAACTAACAGACTACCTTAGTAATAGTGATATATAAGGCAGAAGTCAAAGTTATGCTCACATAAATCAAAGACAAATGGAAACAGCTTTAAGATTTAATGAAAACCAAAAAGTCACCAAGCTATTCCAACAAAAATCTTACGACAATATATACCAAAAATACAAAATGCATTATATGACAACCAGCAAAGACAGTTATAAAGTACAGGAGCCATGTGTTACAAAGCCATAAATTAGGATGAAATTCCAATCAAGTCAAAAGTCAAAATATATACGTTTGGAACAAAGCATGCTGCTGAATCAGTCTAACAGCGCTGTCCACCTGTCTGAGCCTTCCTCCTAGATCGGCTGCGAACCATTGCTAAAGGCCTGGTGGGCCGTGCCATGTCCTTATGTTTTCAGGTATCTTTAGTATGTGATCTACAAAATAGTGTTTTCTACACGTATCTCTTACCTTTGCTGCAGAAAAGGCAGTATTCTGTGTTTCCCAGTATAATAGAGTTCCTTGAGCCAAGAGATCACCATATTCAGGATATTTGTGCAAGACTTTCATTGTTCTCTTTAACTGATTTAGGCATTCAACATCAGTGAAGCTTGATCACGTGAAAATCGATAGGAGAAAAGAACAATATTAGCATATTAACTACTAATTGTACTTAATTTATAATATCCAACTATGCATAATAATTTATCGGTTTGTTCTTAAAAACTGAAGGAGTCGTCGAGATGTAGCGGCTAGTCGTTCACCTGCGGGTACGAAGGTCGTGGGTTGTGGTCCTGGAGAGGCCTAGCTTCTTTTTATTTTTTTCTGAAATTCCTTGGCTCCTGCGTCGATCCAGTCTTAAAATGGGTACCACGTAAAATCCTGGAGAGTAAAGGCGGCTCGCGGGATGTAACCACATCACTAACCCAGTGCTCTAAAAAAATCGAGATTTAGCTTCACACGCACAATACGTCTACAGGGGTGGAAAACGGTCCTTTAAAACTAACATTGCAGTACTCTCAAAAGGTCAGCATCTTGATTTTGAAGTCTTAAACACTTGTTGACGAGAGGCTATTTCGCAGTGCAAATACTCCCTCCATCGTTTAACCCTTGATGCCAATGAAATGAAAATAAAAATGTTGAGTGCACGCGATGTGAATCGTGGACGTTTGAGTCAAAATGCCAAAGACAGATTCTCAGAAGACCCAGGGCAAAGTAAAAGCGAAATACTGACATACATGAAAATTAAGGAATAATGGCTAACAAACAGCAGTAACTGAAATATAGTGGCCGTATCAAGGGCCATTGCGGATCAGAAAGAATAATAGCAGAAAACATGGTACCAGGAAAGAGAGGCGGGGCCGACCAGCATCAAATGGACACAGAATGTAAGTGACCACGGGTAAGAAAGTATACGATGCAGTAGTTCTGACTAAATGAAATGATGATCCTAGACCTTTAAATTAAAAATATATATATATACATTGAATACTTACAGCGACTCATAATTTTTGAAAATAGGAAGCAGCACTTTCATTATTTCCTCAGATATACCACATTCAGGGCCAAGTCTCATTGTTTCGCTGATCAACTGCCAAGCCTTTTTTATGTTTCCAGTGAAATAGTAGCTTGAACAGACAGCCTCGTGGGGTGTGATGTCTGGCAGCTGGCACTGAAAAAAAACAAAACTATAAAGTTTATTTTTATTAAACGGATCAACATCATGGCACACGATTGTAACCCATTAGTGCCCCGTTCTTCTTTTAACTCTAGCCTGAGCTTCAGCGCAGTGCACAAATTCTGTTGCATCGGCGAGGATCCTGAAAAACTTTGGCTAGATTTTTGCCTGGGCAGCGCCGTCAGGCTACTCTTTTCGATTTCCAACTGCCAAGGGATTTTTTTAACGTGCGCAACAATACACACGGGCGTCTGGTCTTGCCACCCAAAGACCGGGAGGGAGGGGTGGGGGATTACTAGAAGTCCACAGGAAAAAATCCCAGCCTTCACCGGGGCTTGAATACGGGACCTCTAGCACTTGAGGTGGACACCATGCCTCGAGACGACGCAGCTTGCCACTATAAAGTTAAAGGAAGTCATGTGTAATCAGTAACATGAACTGATTCTAGTAAGAATACCTCAGCCATGCTAGGTAAGGAAACAATCTACCTGCTTGTTACATTATGTTATCACAATCGACGGTGCTGGGAATTCCAGTGTGTGCTATTCCTCTTATGCAGCAGCCACTTAAGGTACCTCTTCTCATTTTTCACCTGAGAAGTTGATTATTGTCTCATATCTTGGCCTCAAAGAGGACAGAGAAGTGCAACATCAAGTTTTACTCCCACGTCACGCAATCGCGTTTACGCCAGAGATGCCTCATTATCCGCCAGACTAATCCTTACAGTGCCCCATATACCCTGATCATGCTTGTTCCCGTTTGCATTGGTGCAATTACCATTTACTCCGCCATACCCAATTATGTAAATCCCGGAAATGGGCGTAGGTTTATTCTGCTGCCTGTGCGAAGCGCCTGGAAGCAGTGGTTATCCCATATCCTGACTTTGACCCAGTCCTCACGACCCACCTGTATAAATGATGTCTTCTGAGCGTGAATGGTAATCAATCAGTGACGCTGTCACAGTGTCTACTGTGACAGGAATATAATATTCACAGCACTTCCCACGTGTTATGACTACCTTAGGCAGGCAAAAACATCTAGGAGTGCGAGCAAATGAAAGAGCGGATCTACTGGCTGCAAAAGCGATAACTAAAGGACACTCATAGTGGACAAAGGAGTCATTCTGAAGACCATTTATGAACCAATAATTATTAGGACATCCAAACATAATTAGGAGTGCAAAGAGGCATATTATTAACAGTGTATTTATTTTAATATTAAGCAACCAGTGCCACACATAGACACTATTTAAAGCCCATGCAGGCAAAACAACCGTTTGCGAAATGAGATGCCTGAGAAAAGCCGCCAACCTAATAACCCGAGATCGAGTGAATAGTGATACTGTCAGACAAACTGTGGGAACGACAGCAGTAAAAGAGGCGCCAAAAAGTATGACTTAGAGAGACGCAAACACACCACTTGACAAAAGCCTATACTAGCAACAATAATACACCTGCGACATGTTTAACCACCCATGTATCGCAGCATAGCTACAGCTAACTTGTCTATACCAAACCATTATATGTTTAAAACAAGTGCTGCTGATACCTATGTGACCTATGTAATAAATGAAAATGTGTATACAATGTCAATGAAAATTATAAAACTATTTGTTGTTCTGAATGAGGGAGTAATAAATTATATATATAAACTGTTAAATAAGTTTTCAGGTTATCTGTCATTGTTAAACTAACAGAGAAATGTTGAACATTTCACATATCTTGGCAGTGTGGTGTCCCTACTATGAGGCAAGGAGGAAGACATACAGTCACACCTGAAGAAAGCTAGAGCTGCTTTTAGAAGATGTGCAAATCTGAAAATCGAACAGTTACTGCTGAGGAACGAAACTCTCACATATACATCAGAGGGAAAGAGACGAACGATGGAAAGTGACCTGAGTGCAGCATCTCTGACATGGAAAACTGCACAGGACAGGAAAGTCCTTTCTGAAGTCTTACGAGCCACTAGGCATACAGAGAACTGGTGATAATGAAACTAACAGAGAAGGTCAGTTTGGAGAGAAGGTCGTGGAACATGATGATAACCCAAGGCACTACAGAGGCGCACGCATGATGAGAAGGTCACACAAACAGCAGTGCGACAACCGAATATCAAATCAGCACCCACGGCACTAAAGAGGCGCACTCGCACACGACAACCCAAAAATAAAACCGGCTGACACATGATAAGCTCACCCACACACGACAACCCCTTTTTAAACATATGGCATCGCAACATTAAAAGTACGGCCATTGAAGGCAGCACAACGACCCCGCAACTTCATGTTTTCTTCCCTTGAAAAATAAAAGTTGGCATCATCAAATTATTTCCCGTTTTCTAACAGCTATTACAGACAGCTGCACTGTCCAGCAGGACTGCCTCTCCTAGTACTGACGACACAGTGTACTAGATTCATCACTGGGCGCCGCATGAAGAGAGGGACTAAAATCACTTTACTTTTTCTTAAGTGGCAGCGTCTACAGTGAGTTTCTTTTTGTAGAAGAAGGTTGGAAGGACGCCCGTCTACACAAATATAACACTCATAAAACGCGTCAGTAGCGTGGTATCTTGACACGAATTAAGCACATTATTAAATACCTTGCAACTTAATATCTAGCTTTGATTGGACATGGAAAATGGCTTCATTGATAAAATTTGTGCGGTCATGGAAGGGGCCAGGCCACCGTAACGGCCTCATGGAAGGGTTGGGGGGGGGGGGCACTTAGGGCTAATGGGTAAAATTACGGCAGCGGATGACAAAAAGAGGTGTAGAGAATAAATAAAGCAAGGCGGGCAAATAAATATAGCATGTTACACCTAACTTAGACTTAAATGCTAAGGATATAAAAATGCATGCAGTGAAGAAGAAAATATTTGTATTCGCTGGGAACAAAATTAGCAAGGAACATTAACCACGTATTAAAACTGATAACGAAGAGATCTTAACATGTCACAATATTGAATGTTTAAGCATAGTTAGCAGTCATGGCGACTCCTAAAGAGGTCAAGAAAAAATGTGCTTTAATTTGCATTGACTATACAGCAGGGCTATTCAGCTAAGTTTATTCAGGGGCCAAAATTAGGAAACCAGGGATCGTCATATTTATCCCAACTCTGTGCTACCAGTGCCAGACACGGTCACTCACAACAAACCATTAAAGAAAATTAGTAACCACGGAAATGAGATGTCTGAGAAGGGCTGTAGGAGTGACCATAAGAGATAAGATCAGGAATGAGATCATAAGAGAAAAAGTCGGCACAGAACCAATTCTAAATTACATACAAAGACAGCAAGTGAAATGGTTTGCCCACTTAGAGAGAATGCCTTGTGACACTATACCATACAAAGCAAACATGGAAAGAGAAGAAGGAAGTGGAGCAAGAGGTAGACCAAAAACAAATGGAAGGATAACACCAGAGAAGCTCTACAACAGCACGATGTGCCTATGGTCGAGGCGGCCAGAAGAGCCAAAAACAGAATCTTATATCTCCCTCGACACCCACAGCGGTAAAAGAGCAAGTGAAGAAGAAGAAGGGATCGTCACGGGCCAGGCGCCCGAGCTCCAGCACAGAAAGATCTTCTTCTTTTGCCTTTCTAGCCCCAGTGGAGCACAGGCCCTCAACCAACTTACGTCAAGTCGCTCCATCCTTCGCTATCTCATGCAGCTCTCCCCATATCCTCTCTATCGTTTTAACTTTACTGTCTAGCTCCCTGCTCCGTGTGTGTGTTATTTTTTTTATCTTTCTATATTCCTAGGTCCTGTGAGTTCCGGTACAAAGACTTTCTAGTTATATTGCTCTCAGGTTTTTTTTTCATCCTGTTTCCTATCATATGCCAGCGTCTTTCCTTGACCTCTTGGTCCACTAGAACTTGTTTAGTTCTTCCCAAAGCTCTACATTAGTTATTCTATTGCACCATTTAATTTCCTCTGTTCTGCACAGGCACCAGTTAATGAATATCTGTAATTTATTATAAATTGTCTTAGTTGTTTCCCATGTTTCCGCCCCATTTAAAAGTACTGATTTCACATTAGAATTAAACATTTTTAGTGTAGCATTTCTTGTAATTTCTTTTGACCCCCACCAATTTCCCAATTAACGAAAGCTCCTCTTGCCTTTTGTATTCTTCTTTTATTATCTCTCTCAGTTCCCCCATCTTTATCTACATTATTGCCCAAATAGGTGTACGACTCCATGTCTTCGAGTGGGGTGCAATTAATAGAAACCACATTACTATTCGCCTATTTTGATTATGTATTTTATGGAGTCAGTGTCTTATATATGGTATACTCCTGTGAGTTTCCATACTTCATCATGTTTGGGCAAAGAAGGATAGACCAACTGTAAATTTACCAAGTATATAGTGAAACTAAAAATGGGTTTCTCAAATCTGATGTATTCGGCCTAAGGGCATATCTAAATCAATAGCAAAATACCGGACCGGATGTATCCACTAAACAGGCTTATTTCTAAATGCAGACTCCTGATCAATCCAACTTAAAGAGGATTCCTGTTTTTTTTTTTTATGTTCATGTCAACGCTGTTTTAATATACTAAATGAAATACTGCGAAACATGACTGGCAATAAATTGTACGATATATTATGAGTGTCCTTATTTAAATTCCAAAACTAACTTGAATCTTACTATTACTTACGTCAAAGCCAGTGTAAATTGCTGCAAAAGAAAGTCTTTTTTTTTTTTTTTTTTTGCTGTATTCTTAAATTTTACAACTTAATCGTACTTGGTCACTAAACTGCAGACCTGCTGGCTAGGTATCAGATATATGACTTTGTGGTTTTTAGGATTGCAAGTCGATACCTGCGGGGATTGACTAAAGAAGGAAGGGGTGATTGGGAAAAAGGGGGAGGTGGGCATGTTCAGAAAGTCAACTGATGGTGTCTTCATAGGAGTCGATCATAGGTATTTTGTTATTCTAGGTGTTAAATTTATATAATAGAATATATAATGTCCTTAAATATTGTACGTGCAAATGACCGTGGGTCACATTCACTTGTCAATAAATGGTGCCTTACTAACAAATGTATGTTTTCTTGCTAGATTCGCTTCACATCTGGAATTCATGAACGGCTTTTGAATTGATATAATGCTTATCAGTTTTGTATGTTATAATGCAAGTCAAATGCCTTAACTACAACTTGAACATGTCTACTGTGGTACAGATGATCATGATAAAAAGACCACAGCCGGTTGTAAATACAATATTATAAACTAGCTGTAACCGGCCACGCGTTGCTGTGGCTCAGAATGGTGACATGGAGGGGAAAGAAAAAAGCTCTCAGCTAACAGTGTCTGTCATATCCCCCTCCCCCCCTCCTCTCACATCGACCCAGTCATATCTCCCTCTCTGAAGGATTAAAAAATCATCCATGGCGAAATTATCAAAATAGAAATAGTTTAGAATGAGAACTGTAAAATAATATTTTAAGCTCTCTCAGCTAACTGTGTCTGGCATAACCCTACCCCCTCCCCTTTTCCACCAATCATACCTCTCTCCGTAGGATTGAAAAATCATCATCTTGTGAAATTATTAAAATATAAATAGTTAATAAATGAGAACATTAAAATATTATTTTAAGCTCTCTCAGATAAATGTGTCTGGCATACACGCCCCCCCCCCCCCCCAATCAAATCTCCCTCTCCGAAGAATTTAAAAGTCATCACCTGGCGAAGTCATGTCTCCCTCTCCGAAAGATTGAAAAATCATCCATTGCTAAATTATTAAAATAGAAATAGTTGAGAAATAAAAACTTTATAATATTATTTAAAGCTCTCTCAGCTAACTGTGTCTGGCATACCCACTCCCTCACCCCCTCCCCCCTCCCCATCTCCACAAATCATATATCCCTCTCTTAAGGATTGAAAAAGTCATCACCTGGCGAAATTATTAAAATAGAAATAGTTACAAACTGAAAAGTATATAAAAAAAATTTTAAGCTCTCTCAACGGTGTCTGGACCCCCCCCCCCTTCCCATCAATCATATCTACCCTTCTGAAGGATTGAAAAATCATCACCTGGCAAAATTATTAAAATAGATAGTTTAGAAATGAGAACTTTAAAAAAATATGTTAAGCTTTCTCTGCTAACTGTTCGGCATAACCCCCTCCCTCCCCCTCCACCAATCATATCTCCCCCCCCCTTTCACCAATCATATCCCCCCCCCCTCCACCAATCATATCTCCCTCTTCGAAGGATTGAAAAATCATCACCTGGCGAAATTATTAAAATATAAAGTTAGGAAATGAGAAATGTAAAATAATATTTTAAGCTCTCTCAGCTAACTGTGTCTGGCATAACCCCCCTCCCCCTTTCCCCCCAATTATGTCATCCTCTCCGAAAGATGCGAAAGTCACCATGTGACGAAATATTGTAATTAATTTGAGCTTGGCATCCGTGTCCACCCAGACTTAAATAGGTAGAATTGACTTGTACTAAGAAGTAAATGAGGCCATTGTATCAGCTACGACATCAACCATCCAGTACCAGTACTACTGCAACCACAACCACCACCACCATAACAACAACAAAAACTGTCAATAGTCTCTGTAGGTCGGTGTATAAAAGAGGAGTTGGCGCCGCATGCTGTCGCCACGGACTATTGAGTTTAATGTTGCCCCCGACATAGGAAAAAAATTTTCTTCACGTAACCAGTGATGGAACCCACATCAAAAAGTACACTATACACACGAATAGTGGAGAAAAATACCCCGCACCCGTCATTTCTCCCTCTTCGAAGGAACGACTTTGAACTGACCTTGGCATCCGTGTCCACCCAAACTAAACTGGACTGAAAGCCTTCTTAGGTAACAGTGTCTGTCATCGCCGAATAGTTTTTGATTAAGAAGCGTCGCGGGGAGGCTAATTGTGACTTAACTAAAATCGGATTCTTTGGGCAAAAGGCGCAGATGTCGCAGCCTAGCTGTAACTCACAACACAACGTGGCAACCACCCTTTTAAGGAAAAAAGAACAATTATCACCCAGTGGGGAATCGAACACCTGTCACCCGCGTGAAGGATGGAATACTCATAACTATACACCTGAAGACTGAAGAGTTTTGGCCAGATACCGCAGCCTAGCTGTAAACCACAACACAACGTGCCAGCGACCCTCTCGAGGGCGAACGAAGATTACCCGTGACATGACCATTGAGCATCGCGTCACCGCTGTCGCAGGCAACTGTAAACCCCAAACCGAAAAAGGCCTAGCCATTAACCACAACACCAACGTGCTAGCCGCCCAGTTAAGGGCCCAAAAAAAAAAGAAATTTATATCACCTAGCGGGGAATCGAACCCGGGTTACTCGCATTCGAAGCAGAATAGTTATAACTACGCTACCAAACACTCCAGCAGATTGTGAAAATGAAATTATATCGTAATGCAAAGTTCAAAAAGAGCTCAGCAGTCAAAAATGGCGAATCAACTAAAAACAAATCTGGGCCGGCAACAAAACAAATAATGATTTGACCGTTGCTGGAGCTACGTCGTTCGTGGCTTGTGCTATTTTCTGACAAAAAATCACGCTTTGAGTTGAAAGCAAACTTGTGTGAAAATTTGAAAGCAATCGGTTCAGTAGTTTCCGAGTTTAGAGTGGACAAACTCGGAAAATCAACATTTTTATTAATATAAGAAGTATACATACTAAATATACATGGCTTTTGTAGCCACTCCTCGCTTACTACATTGTAATATCCTGGCATATTTTTTAAAAAAAAGGTAAATATATATAAAAAATAGACAATCAAGCAGAATGCAAAATTTAACAACAATTGTGGCAGTTTATGACGCTAGATTTTCAGTTAGGGCTATACTAGAAATTTAATGGGTCACAGTTAGATTTTTTTTTTAAAACCCGTATTGAGATTGCTGAAGTATCTCAGATAATTGCTTTCAAAACAAAATATAAGGTATTATAATCAGTTCGGAAGATAAGACATGATTTGTCCTATCACACCCCTCCACACCCCCCCCCCCCCCACACACACACACACCACTCCCATATCAAAGTCATACATAATTCAACACTTTAACTTTTCCTAAGTTAACCATATTCGGTTATAGTATATATATATCATAATTATAGCCCTATAAGGCTGGGTGGTTTCGAATGCTAGAGGTCCTGGGTTCAAACCCCGGTGAAAGTTAGGATTTTTTACGTGGACTTCTAGTAAAATCCCCTAGTCTCTGGGTAGTAAGATCGAACGCCCGTATGTATTGTTGCGCACGTAAAAAATACCCTGGCTTTGAAATCGAAAAAAGTAGCCTAACGGCGCTGCCCGGACAAAATTTGAAGTTAAAATTCTACCAAAAGTATCTCAGGATCCTCGCCGGTGCAACGGAGTTCGTGCATTGAGCTGAGATTTTTCCTTGTGCCATGATGTTGATCCGTTAAATAAACATAAACATTTTTATACCGTTGTCTTGTTTTTAGGTCTAATAAAGTGTATATAAATTGTGCCTTTAACTCACTTTCTGTGTTGGTTTTTAGACCCATGTCTGGTGGGAGGTGGGTAAAGAGGAGACCCATGACTGACCCTTTAACTGTAAAAGATGTGTACTAAAAGTAAAAGGCGACAAATTAAACATTTTTTAAAATTCAATGCATTAGTCTAAACGGCGTAGCCTAGCTGTAAACCACGCACTACACAATGCACCGACTAAATGGTGAAAAAGACTAAATAAATAAATACTATCGCAATTATAAGGCTGAACGCAAAGGAAATACAAATGGCACAACATCTGATGATATTTTTTTTTTTCTAAATGCTATTATCGTAATCCTTGCTCTTACTTGTAAATCTGAGTTGTTTTGTGTTTCCTTTTTTTGCATTAGCCTTGAAAAAAGGTGGTTGGTAGGTTCTGTTTGGTGTCATAAATTATATCTAGGATGTGATATCTACCGTTTTCGGCCCAGCGCATCGCACTGAAGTAAATCCCTAACTAATTATATTGTATGATATTCTTCTTAAGGAGTTGTGGTTCTACCCTCATCCCCCCCCCCTTTTTTCCCCCTTTCTAATTACCTATGGAGCTGAGATATTCAAGAGTGACTCCAGTTAATATTTTTTTAAAACCAGAGTATATGAATATTTCCGTTTCTTTACTATTTTAGAGTACATAAGCAACAACACTACACCAAAGTCACCTAAATGCTAAACCCTTCCTTCTGGAAAATCGTGTCTGAACACTGGAAGAATAAATTCTTAGAAGCATTTTAGCATATGTAGTTGTGTGAGTAGTAATACTTCATCTGATCTGTCTAGAGCAGGGATTCGCGTGTGTTGTGCTTGGGCTTGGCATGTTGTAAAGATACTGTAACAGGCTTGAAAATGCACTTAGGTAAAAATCGACATAAGTGCACTTAAGTGAATTTGACATAGCTCCTATAAACGATGTAAGCAGTGACACCCGTCAACACGTGCTACCGAAAAGTAAAATTTAGCAGCAGTTTATATAGAGGAAATCCTCTTAAATAAAAAATTTTAATTTGTGTGTAACTACATACAATGGTAAGTTTTTAATTATTACCTTTTTGTCATCAGAACTGAATTTCCAGTGTGAAATACTTTGCAGAAATTTAAACATGGCTAATCCGAGAAATTGTCCGACTGTACGTACTGGTTGCCGTTTGGTAAAACACCTGACCGGAACCAGAAGTGTCCACTCACGAGGCCATTGTTCGTACATCGCGACTAGAAAGCCTATTTTCCAAGTTTGCAGTCTCCTGACCAATCCAGCTGAACTTTTTGAGTCCCAGAGGGTTCAGAATCACACGCCCAAGGGGTATTCAAGAGAGACGTAAAATTGGCGCATCATGCGTTCATTGAGCTTCTAGGCAGTGACCTATGAAAGTACGCTGCATTCATTGGGACTCAAAGAGTTAAAGAGCATTCCAATATTTCCTTTTATTATATGTTCATGACAAAGCTGTTTTAATGTACCCGGCGAGATACTCCGAAATATGTCTGGCAATAACTTAAACAAATATTATGCGCATCGTCATTGAAATTCACAACTTGGAAACATTATATTCAATCCTACTATTACTTATGCCAAAGTAAATGTCTATACCTGTAACTGCATTATTATTATTAAATATTATTATTTGATGGGACAGGTCACTAAACTGCAGACAAAACGAAACTGTTACATGGTATCTAATATATGGCTCTATCTATGGTCTTTAGGAATGCAAGTCAGTGATTGCAGGGACTGACTAGCACAGGTAGGGAGGATCTATCTATCTATCTAATCTATCTATCTATCTATCTATCTATCTATCTATCTATCTATCTATCTATCTATCTATCTATCTATCTATCTATCTATCTATCTATCTATCCTATCTATCTATCTATCTATCTATCTATCTATCTATCTATCTATCTATCTATCTATCTATCTATCTATCTATCTATCTATCTATCTATCTATCTATCTATCTATCTATCTATCTATCTATCTATCTATCTATCTATCTATCTATCTATCTATCTATCTATCTATCTATCTATCTATCTATCTATCTATCTATCTATCTATCTATCTATCTATCTATCTATCTATCTATCTATCTATCTATCTATCTATCTATCTATCTATCTATCTATCTATCTATCTATCTATCTATCTATCTATCTATCTATCTATCTATCTATCTATCTATCTATATTTACCCAAACCTAGAATAGATTTATTTAAAACAAGTTTAGCATATTCTGCTGTTCATTTATGGAACCAGCTACCACTTGATCTGAAAAATAATAAAATGTCCTCTTCCTTTAACCGTAAACTTGTTCATTTCATGCTTACAAGTGATTATATGCCACATTAAATGTAATTATTAATCCATTTTACATTATCAATTTATAATTTGAAAAGGTGTATACGATATGTATGTATGTGTGGCATACATGTGTAAGTGTCTGCGTGCGTGTCTTCTGTGTGTCTGTGTGTGTATGTGTCTGTGTGTATATGTCTGTGAGCGATTGCTGCGTTTGTGTGTATGTATGCAAGTTTGTCTACGTGTGCATGACTGTCTGTGCGTTTGCGTGTGCGTCTGTGTATGTGTCTGTGTGTGTGCGTTTGTGTGTATCTTTGTGTCTGCGTGTGTTAGTATTAGCGGTCTGTGGGTGTGTATATATGTATGTGTGTTTGTGTGTGTTTGTGCGTGTGTGTGCGTGTATGACTGTGTGTATGTGTCTCCATGTGTATATGTGCGTGTGTGTGTGTTTGCAGGTGCCTGTGAATGTGTTTGCGTGTCTGTGTGTTCTATGTGTATGTGGCTTTGTGTGTCTTTGTTGTGTTTGTGTGTGTAGGTGTGTGTTGGTATGTGCCTGTGTGTATATGTGTGTTGCTGTGAATACCTGTGTATAAGTACGTCTCTGTGTGTAAGTATATTTGTATTGTGTGTCTGTGGGGGTGTATCTATGTATGTGTGTCTGTATGTGTTTGTTTGTGTGTATGCGTGTGTTTGCATGACTGTGTGTGTGTGTATCTGTGTCTACATGTGTCTGTTCGTGTGTTTGCTTGTATGTGTGTTCTACGTGAATGTAGCTGTGGGTTTGCCTGCGTGTGTGTTTGTATGTGTGTGTCTTTGTTGTGTTTGTGTCTTTGTATGTGCCTGTCTGTGTATGTGCGTCTGCGTGAATGCCTGTGTCTCTGTTTGTATATATCTGTGTATGTCTCTGTGTGTCTGTGTGTATATGTCTGTGTGTGTTTGTCTGTGTGTATCTCTGTGTGTAGTGTCTCTGAATGTGTCTACATGTGTGTGTCTGTGTGTGTGCCTGTGTATATGTATGCCTGCGTATGTGTTTGCATTTGTGTGTCTGTGGGTATGTGTCTGCGTGTATCTGTGCGTGCGTCTGCGTTTATGAATGCCTGCGTATGCTTCTGCATGTGTGTGTCTGTGGTTGTGTATATGTGTCTGCGTGAGCATCAGCGCGCGTGTGTGTGTCTGTCTGCGATTGTGTGTGTGTTTGAGTGTCTTCGGGTGTATCTGTGTGTTTTTTGTCTGCGTATGTTTGTGCATATGTGTCTGCGTGTGTGTGTGTGTGTGTATGAAAGAACATCTGTGGCCCACACTCGGAATGATTGTAATGATAAAACGTCCTCCAGTGCAGCTTTAAAGTTTTCTTCAATCCAAGTGCACATTCCGGTGCAGCACAAACCATGTCTTATTTCTCAGACTGAGACATATGATGAACTGTTTCCTTCCTTGCCTGTTAAGCAGTCTCCACAGTGCAGATCTACAGAAGCACCCTTAAATAATAGCGCTATGCCCCAGATGTCAGTCTCCAATATAGGACCTGCTGGTGGTACTCACGTTAACCACCCCTCACTGTACACTAACGTACATCCTGCTTACCGCTGGAATCGTGATGTCGAGCATCTCATGCAGTTTAATCCTGCAGCTCTGCACCAGGCTTTCATGATGTCACTCCAGCAGAGACGGTACCCTACCCTATCACATGCCAGTACAACTCAGTGAGTACATCTTTAAAAAAACAAAGTCAGTGCCAAGAAATATAAATTTCCCTATACCAAATATAATGTCAGTCAGTCGCAATCAGTGGTTAAACAAAGGTGGCCTCCGAATAGGTCATCTAAACATTTATCATTTGCTACGCAAACAACCTGATCTTTAAGTTATGATTATCAGCCAGTTTCATCTTTTTGGAATTACCGAAAGTCGGCTAGACAATAAAATTACTAATAATGAAATTAAAATCAATGGGTTCAACGTTATTCGCAAAGACGCAGTGAGAAAATTAGAAACAGGTATAACTGTTTATATCTCAGATTGTATCAATTATTCCCATAGAAATGACCTAGAATCCTTAGAAGTAGAGTGTGTCTGGCTGGAAGTCAAGCCGTCAAACCAGCAATCGCTTTTCATTGGTTATCTATATCGAAATCCTTGTGCAGGTAACAATCGGTATGACGACTTCACTTCTATGCTGGATAGAGTTTTTAGCTTAGGAAAAGACATTTTTCTTCTAGGAGATTTCAACGTTAATGCAAAGAAACAATACCAAACATGGCGAGACACCATCCTATCCTATAACTTTAAACAACTAATGAACCGGTCCACGAGAGTGACATAAACCACCTCAACTATACTAGATCACATCTATGTGTCTTGTACAACAAATATTATTGAATGTGCTGTTCCTGCTAGTGCAGTCTGCGACCATTATCCCGTATGCATTACTTGGTTAAAAGGTAAATTTAGAGCTCCAAGAAATAAGCATTTGACTATTAAATTTAGATGTTTCAAAACTTTTAATCCGGATTTATTTTTACGCTACTTGCAAAATGTACAGCTCAATCATGTATATCAACTTCCTGAACCTGACGACGCTATAGCCTACTGGACTAAAACAGTCTACGGTGTTTTTGATAAACATGTACCAGTTAAGGAAGTTAGAGTAAAAAGCCAAACTAAATCACCGTGGATAACTAGTGCAGTTCTAGAATTTATGAGAGAACGGGATGCGGCACACAAAAATAAAAACTTTACTGCTTATCTCAAATTAGGAAATAAAGTGCAATATGAAATTCGTAAAGTGAAGTAAGATCACTTTAATAGATCAATTAAAGATAAAACAAACAGTGCCGATATCTGGAAGGCTAATAATATGATAACCAATAAGAAACATTGTTCAGACCAGGCAATACCTAATTTGCTAACACGTGAAACGTTCAGTTCCTTCTTCAAATCAGAAATTGAGTATTTAAAGTCGTCAATACCAGATTCACAGTGTGACTTAAACCTACTAGCATCATCCTGTGTGGAAAAATGCACCACGACTATTTCTCCAGAGATCCCACTTCTGTCTGTTGCTGAAGTGTTTAAATTTCTCTCCAACCTCAAGCAAACAGACTCCTCTGGCTTAGATGGAATCAGTAATCGAATTCTTCGATGTGCCACACCAGTCATTAATGACTCTCTAACATTCATATATAATTAGTGCCTTGCTAAGAACTACTTTCCTTCAGCATTTAAAATTGCCAAAGTTTATCCTCTACTAAAACTTGGCTCAGCTGACAACAGTTCTATTGGCAGTTATAGACCCATTTCTCTAGTGTCCCCGCTATCCAAACCATTGGAGAAACACATACATAAAATAACTTTTCAGCATTTAAATAACAACAATCTGATAGTTGATAGCCAATCATGGTTCAGGTCTAGGCACTTTGGCCATACTGCGATGACAAAAATGACAGACAACTGGCACTTTAACATCAACAAAGGCAAAATTTGCGGTGCCGTTTTTGTAGACTTTAAGAAAGCCTTCGATATGGTTGATCATGATATTCTAATTAATAAATTAAAAATATTAAAAACTAACGATAGTTTAGTCGAAATAATGTGGTAATTTTTATCTGATAGACTGCAAGTAGTATCCTTCATCAGCCTGTCAGAATCCACTCAGTTAAATATAGGCGTGCCACGGGGGTCGATTCTAGTATAACATGCGACTTATTTGCTGATGACTGTACAATATATACTAGTGATGAGAATCGTAATGAGTTAGAAAGATCTTTACAGAAAGAAGTACACAATCTTGGTAAATGGAGCAACAGCAATTGCATGCAAATTAACTTAAATAAAACGAAGTCTATGCTTATAACAACCAGACAAAAGTTGCAAACATTAATATTGCACAAGCCAACACTCGAGCTCTACATTGATAAATTACCTATTGTTTATGTAACGGAACCCAAAACTTTAGGCCTTACAATTGACAACCATTTAACCTGGAATTCTCATGTTTCTGCCATAACTAAGAAAATAGCACAAAAAGTGTATCAGCTTGCCAAAATTCAGCACTTTCTAGACGAAGATGCAAGAAACGTATTTTACGCGTCTTACATCCAAACACATGTCGACTATTGTTCCACAGTTTGGGATGGTTGCGCCAAATCCGATGTTAAAAGACTACGTTCTTTTCAAAACCGTGATTTATGCCTGGTTTCAGATAGTAAACATATAGTAAAAAATTATCTGTGTAACAATCTAAGACTATTGCCATTTAGAAAACGTTTAATTTTTAACAAGGCCAAATTTATTCATAAAATTGTATCTCAAAATACTCCAAACTACCTTTTCCGATTAATTAAATCAAATCCTGTAAATAGCAAGCGACTAAATTTATTGCATGTGGAATAAAATAGGAACAAACATTACCTAACAAAACCATATTAGTATTAAATTTAGAAGCTACACAAATTTTAATCAAGATACATTCCTATTTGACCTGCTCAATTCACATTTTGGCCATGTTTATCAACACCCTGACACAGATGACGCTCTTGAATATTGGCTGAAAACCTTCTTTTGCGTATTTGATAAACATGTGCCAATTAAGTAGGTCCATGTGAACCATCAGACTAAATTCCCATGGATCACCCAGGAAGTAGTCGAAATTATGAGAGAGCGAGAAAGTGCACATAAAAGTACAGACTTAATCAGATACCAGGGTCTGCGAAACGAAGTCCAGTATGCTATTCGAAAAAGAACTTTAAAAAAATGTTAATAGTAGATAAAACAAACACCAAAGATATATGTATCAAAGATATATATATATATATATATATATATATATATATATATATATATATATATATATATATACATATATATTTATATACATTTACTAAAAAAGGTACTTAAATGCGTTTACTGAAATCCAATATAACATCAGATAATTTTAGTAAGTTCTTTTAAACCGATATAGAACAATTAAAAGCCACAATACCAAATTGTCCTTGTGATTTATCCTTACTTTCTTTGTTTTGCGAAAATAAATGCTAAGAAGATATTCCTTCTGACATACCTCTCATGTCAGTTGCTGATGTGTTTGCACATCTCAACAGCCCGAGAAACAATATTTAGATCGCAACAAACTTATACTGGATAACCAATCAGGGTTTCGACCAACATATTCTTGCCAAACTGCCCTAACAAACATGATAGAAAACTGGCATCAGAATATTAACGATGAGAAAATATATGGAGGGGTATTTATAGACTTTAAAAAAGCTTTTGTGATGATAGACCATAATATTCTTATTGGAAAATTATAAACAATGAAATTTAACCCTAGGCTATTAAAGTTAATAAAATCCTTTTTGCTAAAAAGAAAACAAATAATCTCGTACAAAAAAGTCCCTATCGCGGACAACTAGCTTAAATACTGGGGTGCCTCAGGGCTCGATTCTCGGCTCTCTGTTATTTAATATTTACGTAAATGATCTTCCCTTTCGTCTGACGTCGTCCTGCGATCTATTCGCAGACGACTGTACCATCTTTGCAAATGCTCAAACATGTAGTGTACTAGAGTCGTCATAACAACAAGAACTAACCAGTGTAGCCAAATGGAGCAGTGCAAACCGTATGTAAATAAATATTATTAAAACAAAATCTATGCTAACAACAACGAGACAAAAAAACTATGTAGTCTAAATTCACAGAGAACGCTTCAACTCTACATTGGGAGGACTCAAGTGAAAAGTGTAACTGTGCACAAAGCACTGGTGTTGATCATTGATGAAAATCTAACCTTCAACTCACTTGTACAAGCACTTGTGAAGCAAACGGCTAAAAAGGTTTACCAGCTTGCAAAAAATAAAAAACTTTCTTGATGAAAACACAAGAAAGATATTCTATATTTTCACATCCAGACATATATTGACTATTGCTCTACAGTGTGAGATGGCTGTTCCAGTTCTGTTATCAAGAGACTCACGTCACTGCAAAAGTGCGCCTTTCGCTTATTAAGTAATAATCATGGGACACTCAGTTCCAAAACATATGAAGGTCTTATGCTACTACCGCTTCGTGAAAGTCTACTTTTCAAAAAGGCGAAATTTATGCACAAAATATTATCCCAAAACGCTTCCCAATTAGCTTTACTAAAGTTGAAGCTGGGTCGGAGGCTATCTTCGTCAGTGAGGGCTTGTGCGTTGAGGTAAATGGAGATCGGGAGGTGGTCGGAGTTAGTGTCTTTGTATATCACTCATTGACAGCCCGTCAGTTCGGGCGTACCCATGGCGACGTCGACCGCCGTGTCTCTCATCCTCCGTTTGGGGTTGATTCTAGTGAGGGAACCGCCGTTAAGGATGGCGAGTTCGTTCTCTTCTGCGAACTCCATTAGCCTGATCTCCTTACCGTTGGTTGTGAGGCTGCCCCAAGTGGAATAAAGGCAGTTTATGTCTGCGAAAGTTATGGAATTTGGCAGAAGTTTCTTTTTAATTTCATCCGTGTCTATTGCCTCTAGTTTCCCAGCTGGGCAGTAGACGTTGATAAGCTTGATTAGCTTTCCGGCGATAGTTACTGATATAGCCTCGCAGTTTTTGGTGTCGAAGTTTTCTCCACTTATCACTTTGATTTTGTGAGGTATAAGAATTGCCATTCCACCACCTCGTGTGTCTTTCGTTCTGTTGTGTCTGTAGATGGTGTAACCTTGCTGTTTGAATTGATCGGGGGGGGGGGGGGGGGGGGGGGTGAGGGGTGTTTAGGAGTGTCTCCTGTAGATCTATAATCGTTGGTTCATTATTCCTAGAAGGTTCTTCTTGATTCCCCTGCAGTTCTACTGAACCATTTTAACGTTGCTGTCTTTCATTACTGGGTTGTTTAGTCTGTTTGGTTCGGTGCTTTTTGGTTTGGTAATAAGTTAATTGAGTGTCCTGGTTGGCTCTCACAATCAGACAGGCTGCTGCTCAAGGTGCCGGTGTCTGTGGACACTTCTTCCTCGGTTTCTTTTCGAGGGGATACTGAGCTGCGGGCTGTCAAGGCATTACTGATGCCCACCTTTATCTTGTCGTCTATTGTTAGGTAGATCTTGTTGCATTTTATTAGCGGATTTTGTTTTGGTTTTAAGGTTTTTTATTTGGTTGTCAAGTTCTTTCATGTGCGTTTTCGCTTCTACGGCAATCCTATTAGCCTTTTGCAGGGACTCCTGCAGTGCTTCTATTTCTTCGGTGTGGCGCTGGGTTCCCTTTTTAAGCTCTTTGTTCTATTTTCTTTCTGAGTTAAGGGCTTTTTGCAACTCGGCTACCCCGTTCTTTACTGCGGTAACCTCCTCACTTTCGGTCGCCACGGCTACTGGTTGAGTTTACCGTCGCCTTCTGATTGGCTGCCTGGACCATTTGTAGGTTATCCAGTCCCGCGCTAATTAATCGGTAGTCGGACTGCATTTCTTTTTCAGTTTTCTTCTGCGATAGGTGGAATTCGGCTACCGTCATTGTGATATTGTTTAGGTTTGCCTCACGCCATGCAAGTTGTGCTTCTTTGAGTGCCTTTACACTGTCTTTCGGGGTTGCTGGCGCTGTAGTTCTTGTCGGTTTTGGCCTTTTTGCACACTTTGGACCAGTGATTCTGACTCCAAAACTTGCAGACTTGAACTTTCTTTCAGCAATTTAAGAGGGTGTGCCCAAAAATCTGGCATTTCTGGCACTTGGTCATGCGTGGGGCAAATTTCTCAGAAGAAAAAAAATGCTTCTTTCCTGAAGATTGATTCTTGTAAGTAGGTCGGTTCCTGCTATGATGACCTTCAGAAGCCGGGTGGGGTCCCCCTTGCCTTTTTTTATTCTTTGGATTTGAATAAACTCCAGTTCTGGATTCTCTGTTCCCATTTTTTCAGTGATTTTATCGATTACGTGAATTGGATTAACGCCCTTAATGGCAATGACAACGGTTTCTCTGATTAGCTAGACTGCGACTTTAATTCAGTGCACACACGTGAAAGCTTTCTTTTCTCATGAATTGTTGAGTCTTTCGATTAGGTCCTTTGTGGCCGTGGTGCAATTTATAATTGCTATGAGGGTAGCGTTCGCGAGAATGACTCCGGCGAACGATTTGACACCGGTTTTTAATCCGTAGTCTAGAATCCTTTTAGCCTCACCTTCATTTGTGTGTGTGTGTGTGTGTGTGTGTGTGTGTGTGTGTGTGTGTGTGTGTGTGTGAATGGACAACATAGAAAATTCTTCTTGTGTTATTTTCAGCCAGTTTTTTTTTTTTTTTGCTGGCTGGTGCTTGGGCGGCTATTTCAGGAATACTTGATAGGGCATTGGGCGGGCTCTCCTTTGTCTTCTCTGTCTGCACCTTTCCCACTGAGTTGGTATTCGGGGGTGCGGCAGGGTCGGTGCGCTCTCTAGAGGCATTGTTTCGGCCACTCCCCTCTCAGGTGCATGACTGTGATTCTTTAAGTGTTGCCACTCATTCTGACACTTTGTCGGCATAGCTCAGCGTCGTGTCCGCCTTACTGGGAGTGGCTACCGCTGTCGTCATAAGGGGTGCAACTCCCTGCACTGGTGACTGCTGTTTTTTCTGTAGAGATGTTTGGCTGGTTTTTCATTGATGGCCGTTTGGTGATTTTTTCAGGTTCACGTGAGCTGGCTCTCGATTAGGCCCTCATTCTACACATTGTGTTTCAGAAGTTCACTGGTCGTCGATTGTTTATTTTTATTTTTATTTTTTAGAGGTTAAACGCACGGTTTAAAGTGTTTGTGAGGTAGTCTATTTTTACCTATGGCGTTGTTCTTTCCTCTGATAAATCTTGGCTCGGTATTTTTCAGTATACTGAGGCTTTTATAACGTCCTTGAAAATAAACACGTGTCATTTGTGAAGTTCATATTGCTGGCAAATAACCAAACCTGATTGATTAGTCGTATCGGATCAAAGCGATCATTGCCTTTTCTTAGTTAGCCAGTCAGACAGATTAAGCCATATAGGGATTGTAGCCATCTATGTCCTGACTTCAGCCAACCAATTTAGACAGACCATGCCGAATCAGATCTAAGCGATCGAGGTCTGGCTGTAAATCAAACCCTGCGAAACGATGACAATGGACTTATGTCAAGCGAGGCAACGAACTCTCAACTTGTGGCTGTGAGTCAACGAACTCTCACTGTTGCTCAAATGTATCTGCGACGGGCGGAGACTGGTTCTCTGTGTGCTGCGAGGGCTGAATTTGAAAGCCGATGTGATAACCCATCAAGATATATTATAGCTGTATAATCAAGGGAATCTGATGTTGAGACAAAGCTTTCGAAATTTGGACAGTCAAAAATAATGCGTGCAACGAGATGTGAGTAGCTGCGTATTGTTTAGCGATCAGAGAGCGGATGTGAATGATGTGTATCTCACAAACTGGAGGGTGCAGACTGTTATACCTAATTTGTACATTTTTGCTATCGCTGCTCCTCTCCAGCATTGGTGGTAACTAAACAACAACAATCTATGGAACTTGGGGAGAAAAAAAATGTCAAGCTTTGTCCTCTTTCTACCGCCCGAAGGCCTGCTTTATTGAGAACGATTTCTTTGCTATCTGAATTTCGTTTGTTTCGTTGTGGCGGTCATTTTCGCCTAAGTTTCGATCTATTTGCAATCATCATGTCAGCGGCATAAGGGTTGGCGACCTGGAACGGGAAGGGTGGGATTTCCTGTGGGTTTCCCTTCTGCTGTCAGGTCTGGTGGTGTCCGTGTGTCCTTCGTTTGGTGGGCTGGCTTTTCTGAAAAGATGATGGCGTGGTTTTTGGGCGTCTGCTTCGTTAATAGCGTCGGCGTCCTCCTCGTCTGTTTCACTTGTTGTGATTGGGCTGTTGTGGTCTTTTCCACTGCTCGTACTACTCTTTTTTTTTTTGTAATGGGCAAACTGGTCGGCAAGAAACTGCACTTTGTCGAAATAGTATGGAGAGGGTTCGTTGGTCGGGTCAATGTTAGCAGTCAGATTTTCCTGCTCTACTGGTATATCTTCGACATCGAAGGCGTTTTCGCCGGCTGACTGTGCTGCATCTCCGTTGACTAAATTCTGTTCTGAGTTATCGGCTTCCTGGTCAGTTTCATCGTATTCTGGTTTTTGTGGTTATTCTACACAATTTTATCAATTTTGTCTGCATCAAATGCCAGTTTCTACTGTATTTCGATGAATTCTTAAATTGTTCCTCGAGCCTAGGTCAGTTCGTCTTGAACAATGATTGGTTTTTCAATTTGGGCCCTTTTCTCCTCATCCACTGCTATGACCTTCTGAAGTGCTAGCACAGCATGTATTTGTACACACATAACATATATATCCCTCGCTGTCAGCAGAAAGTAACCAAGAACACTACAAGGACAGTTGTTAACTCGTAACTAAGAAAAAAAACAGCTTATGAAGGAGACCTCGCGGATGATGATGACAGAGCCCGAGCCACACTTTCTCATATATATATCCCGGCCGTCAAGCCACCTTCCTAGGTATCTTTATCTAAACCCTATAACACCCCCCCCCCTTTTTTTTTTTCGCCGCCAGTCAGTGCCACCTATATGTCTAGTTTCATATTCCCTAAATTGTTTTACATACATAAAATATATATCCCCCCACTAACAAGCCACCCCTAATTTTTTTTATTATAGAACCCCTAAGCCAGCACCAACCATATTGACTGTCAGGTCACCTTGGTGCCCCTGCTCGGCCAGCCCCCCTCTCCCTGAGATGTCGCTCGTGACGTCGCCAACCGCCCTTAAGTTTCGGTTTTGGTCTTCGTCTTTGTAGGGCACTGTGATTGCCTATCCTGTGACGAATACTGAAGAAGTTTCCTAACTGCCCCCTACCGACCAATCGGGATTACCACTGAACCCTACTGGCCAGTCCGAAAATAGAACCATCGAATACTTACATTTGATTTATAAAGTCAGAAAGGCTGCCCGGTAAGTCCCTTCTCTTCAACCCTATATACCCACCAAACATACATAAAGCATCCCCGCCCTTTGTCTTATACTTTTGGTTCTGACAAAATGGAGAAAAGCCCGGCCAGATGAGTCACCCGTCTAACTGTAATCTCTATTTGTTGTACACTTGCCGAAACAGGGCTATGATTTACCGCAGAAAAATTGATGTTTCTATATAGGGAATTTTCCGAAACGCCTCACGAATTACAAACCCCTGGCTATTTTCGTATTTGCCTCTCCTGTGACGAATGCAGAAAAAAGCAGAAAAACCACTGAATCCTGCTCACCAATCAGAAAATAGTACCTTCGAACGCTTATTTATAAAGTCAGAAAGGCTGCCCGCCAATTCTCTTCGGCCAGATGAGTCATCCGCCACTTTGTCGGCGACCACAAATCTGTTCCGCACTAAAGAAATATCGATTTGCCTTTTTTTTTTTAAATCATATCAATTCCCTAAAAATAAAACGCCAAGAAACATCACCCAGATAAGTTACCCGTAACTTTGAAGACATGCGATTGCAAAGTATCGATTTATACATTAGCACCACATATCTGCAACATTTTGGAAAACCAATCACTCATGACATCACCAATCGCCTGATCGATATTTACTATGATAAAGAGGGCGGGTGCTACACCCGCTGGAAAAAAAATAACCAATCACTTGTGACGTCAGACGCCTGACATTTTTTACTAAGGATAAAGATGGTGCGTGCTAAGTACCCGGAGGTAAATGCGCACCGTATCACGCTAGCTAACTACTCGGTACCAATCGGCACTTGGTATGAGATGTGTTCAGCATCATGCCGGCCGCCTTTACTTCACAGGACTGCACCTTATACCCATTCAGGCTGGGTCGACCTGGGAGTCAATGTCATTTTTGAAAAAAGTCTAGCCGCCAACGCCACTCCCAAAAAAAAAGATAATTAAAAAGTGCGGAATGTTGATACTTTGTCTTGTCATTATTTATGCCAGTATTTTTCAGAAAAGAATGCCAGAAACCTCTATGAAGGTTGTGATGTGACACGTCCTCCACTAATCTATAAAGCTTGGTGTCCTCAGGAATGACAACTAGCAAAATATGTGATCTTTTTACTGTATTTTTTTTTCTCTCACATACGAACAGTCATAATTTTACTCAGGTTAGGAAAAAATGTAATTGAAAAAAGGCGTCGCAAATAAGAAAAGTTTGGGACACACAGATTTAGAGAATATGTTCTGCAGAACACATATGGTGACGATATGTCTCGCTTTCACTTGAACAATTTAGTATTTTAAATGTGTCCTGGTTATCTCGTTGGTACTCCGAATTGTCCGCGTCGTAATGCCGGAGTGTCAGGTTCGATCACAGCTGCGGGCCTTATGTCTTGCGTTGGTTTCGACAGTGGTATCGAGAGACCGACCGTCCAGGAGGCAATGGCAAACTATTGAATGAAAATTTTCATAGAAAAACCCACATCAGGCAAAAATGATGGGGTTGGTTCTGCAATGTACTGTAAAGGATACGCGACTAACTAATTTTAACTCTGAATTTTAAAAAACGTAAATTGTCCCCTTTTATTTCATCATCATGTAGCAGGTCCTTTGCAGAACGTCGCTCTCATCATGGTCTGCATGAAAGAAACTTGGTCTCTCGACAGCTCTCCTGCCTCGTGCACTTTCTTACTTAAGGAGTCACTTATATTCTGTGCCGGCGTAATGCTGACCACATTACCCACAGAGTGCTGATGGTCTGTAAAAATATGGGACGCTCTGCCCATATGCCCGAGGCGCCGAAAGGTGTGAAAAGGGATCTTTACTTTTTTTTTTACTTTTTTATATTCTGTGCCCATCTTTGTGTTCGTGGGTCTCTGCCCCTCCTTCTTGATACCATACCTTCTGCTATTATTTTTTTCCAATCCGTCGTGGCGCTTGATATGACCACGATATTTCAGCTTCCGAGACAGGATGCTGTTTATTAGCCAGTCTTCCTCGATGTTCAGATCTTTCAAGATGTCAGTATTTCTCCTATTCTTTTTCCAAGATATTCTAAGAATCTTTCTATAGAATCTCAGCTAAAAAAAAACCCAGCTTTTTCTCTTTCTTAAGGACTAGAGGATTGTCCGCGACTCACGTCCGTATATTACTACAGGGAAGATGCATGCTCTCAAAATTCTTATTTTGATCTCCTTGCTGATGCTTAACAAAAGACTTTTGAGGCTGTTTTATATTTGCATAACTATGGCCATCGTCCTTTTAATTTCTGTTAGTCTCCATTGTTATTTATTATGGAGTCCAGATATTCGAAGTTTGTATATATATATATATATATATATATATATATATATATATATATATATATATATATATATATATATATATATATATATACGCATCTGTATGTGTGTGTTTGTGAGCATATTTTTTTTAACGGCTTTTAAATAAAAAATAAAATATGGTAGTTTTTGTTGTGTTTTGGTGTCTTTTCAAAATACATTTGGTACTATTCCCAAAGCTATCAATGCCAAACGTGGACACCTACATCCTCCAATGAATGTAAAATTGTGACAACAGAGATGAAATGCCTTAGAAGAGCTGCAAGAGTTTCAAGGAAAGACATAATGCGAAATCATGAAATCAGACAAATGCTAGGGATAAACCAGTCTTACAGGTCATCAAAGAACAACAAATGAAGTGGTTTGGACACCTAACAAGAATGCCCTGGTACTATCTGCCACAGTGAGCCACACTAAAACGTTACAACGGTTATAGAGCGAGTGGAAGACCTCAGAAAATATGGAGTGATGGCAATAAGAACAGCCTTACAGAAATGAACATCAGTCTTAATAGTGCTCTTAATAGTGCCCATCAACGAACATTACATCTCCCCCTAACATTTCGATGAGGTACAAGGTGGAAGAGAAGAAGAAGACTATTCCCAAAAATATTTGGCAGCACTGCTCCCAGAATGGACGTGTCGGCCATCTGTTCCAAGTTCCATTTCAACAGTTTTAACTCTTTCTAACCCATCCTCACCGGAATAGGACTGCAGGTTAGATCTGACTGGTGTTGTTATGGGTGCCCTAATTCTAACTTTTCAGAAGTTGAACTGGGTGTTTGGGAATCTGTAGGATATGAACACAGTTTATAATTCCAAAATACCGAGTTCGATTCAGTTGCAAGTGGAATGGCTGCAGACGTCTGGCGTTGATTTCAACAAGCAATGGCAAACTACTGAATGAAAACTTGCTTAGTAACACCACAAACGTCGGCAGCTTCCAAACAAAAACAGTTGTTGTCACAATCGACGTCATTGCACAAGGGGCATTCCCATGCGTGCTACTGCTAGCTCCTCCCACATGAAAGGATTTTCGACCCACAAAAGGGTCGCGACCCATAGGTTAAAAACCGCTGGTCTAAGAGTTTAAGGGAAAACAAACTGGGTGACATCAATGACCAAGGCGAGGCTTGCTCAAAGTCCTCATAGATAACCAAACCGAGCAGGTTGACAGTGAAGCAACTTTATCTGATTGTTTCACGTGTTGTCTACCCTTTCTTGGCATGAAAAATTCCTAGACTCTATTTCCAAGACTTGCAGCAGCTGATTTTTGTGTGAAAGAGGTTATCTGTCCAAAGATAAGAGAAATAGCAGGTTGCTTTGTAATGTAGTTAAGTTTCAAAATTGAGAGAACTATACAAGGTAAACAAATCTTTCCACAACATGTTTCCATCGAGTGACTTAAGGATAACAAGTATAGTGGGGCTGCTCTGAAAAACTTGACATGACATTGACTAGGTCCTAGTATACATCTAGAATTATATTAACTTTTATTAGTTTGTGTCAGCTGCCGGCGACCGGTGTTCTGTTTTTCACGATTTAACACTTTTAACAATCCAAAAACATTTAGAACTGGCCCTAATCCGAACCAACCTATGTCCCAAGAGAGAGTGCAGCCTAGGTCCTACGACTGTTTGCAACCTAGATCCCACAACTGTATACAGCCTATAATATACGCAATGTCCATGTCGTACTTGAAGTCCCGGAAGGCTATAATTACCAATATTACAAACCTTTACACTGAATCTAACGTGTAAAATTGTTCTGATTGTCAGTTTGTGAACTTAGCAGTATACATCAAGAATGCTTTTTTTTTGGATACCCACCCCCCCTCCCAATACACCAACTGGCACGGCATCCTGCAGATTGCACATACAGTTTTGCACAAGCAAATTGCACAACTGCATCCTCGTTTCCAGCAACCACCCCCCCCACCCCACCCCCATAAAAACTGCGTCCTTCTGATTGCACATAGTCCACAACACACAATAAAAATGCACAGCAAAAATCTGCACAGCATACAAATCTGAAAACTGCACAGCACAAAACTGCACAGCAAATGAAATGCCAAATTACAGAACTACCCACCCACTGAAAAATTGAACTGTCCTGTGACCTATGGATTTCCACTGTTTGTGGTCGGCTATTCAGAAAGTACCACATGGGCTTTAGAAAATTGTGTTCTACTGAAGATAAGAAAACATACAGCACCCAAGAAATAGATGATGCATTCCAAGATAAAGAAACTGTATGGATAGATGTAAGGAAAGCTTCAAATATAGTTTGAAAGGAAGCACTGCTGAAGAAACTATAAAGTCAATAGAAGAATGTAAAAGTGGATTGAAGCAAACCTACACAGTAGAAGAGCAGGCACATGGTGTAATACACTGATATACACCAATGATATGGTTGCTAAAATACCAAATGCACATCACAATGGCAACATTAAAAAAACAATAATTATGGGATGGAGGCAGAAAGGTACAAGACTGTGGCATAGAAAAGATTTGAGCCTGAGCATGAAATATTCCCAAAGACAGCCCTGAATGCTCATATCTGCTGCAAGCAACCTTCATCATAGAGATGACATTTCTTCTTCCGCTTTCATAAAACAAATGGTACAGATTTATTCTTCTTAGCGTTCACTGGCTATAAACTCCACAGGAAAGTTTTGGTTATTCATCCACTTCTGGACTTTGACCAGATCTGACTTATCTGTGTGCAACATTTTAATTTCTTGCTTCAAAGAAAGATCCCTAGTTGGCTGCCTTTTATGACATGCTTGTCAGAAAGGCAGTGGGTCTATCCCCCCCCCCCCAATGGGACCAAGAACATACACAGGGAGGTACACCTTTAATTCAATATATTTGACTGACTTTTTGCCACACTAGGACATCACACTGAACAATAAACACCCAATGTCACAAAGTACCACCATTCAAATAAAGATCACCCTTGAAGAGGCCCCAGAAAACCCATTCAACCGTTATGTTACATTAGGGCCTTGGCAACAACTAGGTTGGGGCATTTAAACAAAAATGAAAAATTCATTCCACTTGGGGACGGAGAGTATATTTCACCACCACATAAAAAGATGTGATGATAAGTTCTCATCTCTTTAGCTGACATTATATTACCATATCATAACTGGATAATGACAGTAAAAGTGAAATTATAACTTGTAGCTTCTTTGGGAATGGTAATTACAAAGAAAATTGACCATCTAAAGCGCAACATCAAAGTAAATGGGACAGTCCTCAAGCAAGCTGTTATGTTTAACCTGACAATAGAAGATGAAAGATATATTAAAAATGGTAAATACTGAATAGCTCAAGCAAAAGTAGCATTCCACAAAATGAAAAATATTCTTTACAATCTTTCTTTGACAACTGAGGGGAGAAAGGGAATTCCCAAGAGCTGTATAAATCCTATCTTAATGTATGGAAATGAATCATGTACAGTTGACCGATCAGTCAAAAATTATGTGGAAGCAGTGGACGTTTGGTTTTAAAGATGCAATGATGAGAATACCCCGGGCAGATGAAAAGAGTAATGTGACTCAAAAGAGAACTGATGGCCACATCAGGAGTAAAAAAAAAAAGTAAAGGACCCTTTCCACACCTTTAGGCGTATAGGGCATATAGGGCTAGACCTATATTTTTATAGACCAACGGCACAAGATGGGTGATGTGGTCAGCATCACGCCGGCCGCCTCTACTTCCCGGGATTGCACCCGGTACCCACTCAAGGCTGGGTCGACCTGGGAGCCAAGGTCATTTTTGAAGAAAAGTCCGTCTCCGCCAGGGAGCTAACCCACGAACTTCCGATCCGCGGCGAGCGTCTAGCCGCTCGGCCACGGCGACTCCCCACACATCAGGAGACAAACTACATTCTTTGGTCTTGTCATGAGAAGGAGAAACCTGGAGTACATTGTGACAGTGACGAAAGTTGAAAAGAGGCAGAGGGAGACTGAGAGAGAAGATGCTGGAAAGTTTGACATCCTGCCATGGAGGTTCATCTGTGTCAGAAGTGATTGCAAGTATATGACAGAAGGTTGTGGATAACATGATTACCAGTACCACTGGCATGTACTATAGAAAGAAACTTCTTCTTCTTCAGCTCTGGACATTTACTGTAATAGGAATAGCCAAACAAGTATTTTCAATAAAATGCAAAAATTACTGACATTTTGAGAGAGAAACAAATGAGAACTGTCAAATATTTTGTAGACTTACCCTGTTGTGTGGTGGAGAAACCTGGACATTGGTCAAGCTTTGCATTCCTGGAGATGTGGATAGTCTACTGCTAGAATACTAAAGACAAGTAAGACATGAATTATACTTCCAACAAGTCAGATAAAGAAATAAAACAAAAAATATTTCAAAATAATTTGTTTATTCAGCTGTCATCCTCTCCTCTCTCTCACAGTCACGCATATCACTTTAGTTGCATTACACAATCACAGAACAAAATAAACACTTTGTTAAGAAAATAAAACAGTAATGGTATACATTTTCTTTTTACTATATCACAATATATATGGCACTAAGTTCATATTTTCTTTAAAACATTTTTAGTAGCTTGAAAGTGAACAAAATTAACAGAGTATAGCTTTAAAATGTTTTCATTAACAAAACAAGCATAACAATTATTTACCAACAATGTAGAGAATGGTGAGATGACAATCATTCACTATTATAGAGAAGAGCAAAAAGATGAAGACTAACAAAAATTAGTCACTATTAATGCAGACAATGAACACACAAAAACATTTTATTACATTCATCATCAAAATAAGAAGTAACAAGAAGAAGACATAAATTATTTACCATTATTATAAAGACAAGAATAAAAATGATATATAAAATTTGGGAAAAGATAATTTTATTTACTATTAATATAAAGAGCAACAAGAATCATATAAATAACTATTTACAAGGAATATTGTGCATCAAACCTCACATCAGAGCCTTGGGAATAAACATAGAAAAAAGAACAGAAATAATATAAGCTTGAATGATTTGCTATGCTTATATACACTAACCAGAACATAACCATTGATTATTCATTTTTTATCTAGGCAGAAATAACAAGATGTAAATACCATAAACTGCTGACCTAATAATATACTGGTCTTTATTCATTGTATATTTTACAGTTACAGTAGGCATAAACTAAGTTTTTATTGAAACTTATATGTACTGAAAAGAAAAAATGTCTTTTGGCACCATAAAATACAAAAACACATTAACATACAAAAATAAGTGTAGGCATATTAGGCAATGTTAAATTTGTCTCACATCTTTTCTTATTGCAGTCAATAATGTGTAACTATTTTAGAAAACAAAAGTAAGTAAGCGGTGTTGGCATATTGGGTGGTGCACATTTTTATAGACTAATTGACACCTAGTGAGTGACACGGTCAGTATTATGCCAGCCACCTTTACTTCTTAGAATGGAACATGTAACAAACTCAGGCCCAGCTCTGCCCAGCCACACACTTGTGAATGATGAAGTCGGGCCAGGACACCGTGATTTGATGTGAATTCATTTGCCTTTACCTTTGAGAAGTTCAAGTGGCAGGGGTGTCAGCTTGCTGCAACGTTGTATTTCATTGACTCTCTTACCAGCGACCTTGCCTGCTCTTTATTACAGGATCTAAGCACTTTTAATGACCCCATAACATGTACAACTTACCCTTACCCCAACCCCCCTCCCACATACTGAACCTAGGTCTCAAGAGAGAATTTGCGACACCTAAGTTTGATCAACGTTGACTAGCCTGAGGAAGCATCAATGAAAAGGTCAGCTAGTGTGTAGATAGGCCTGAGTTCGTTACAAGTAATCCTAAAACAATTCCTAGAAATGTTTTAGGCTGCACTGATTTAGGAACTTAGTCATTTTTAAAGTGTAAAAATAAATATGCCTAATATTAACTTATGAAAATGAGACAATTGGTCTATCAATAAAAACATTCATGGGGTTAAAGCACCATACTACAGCCTTGGTACAATAACTGACAGCGTGTCTGACAACCAGCAAAAACAACAGAATCAGCACAATAACCGGTGGCATCCATGCACCAACCAAGGACGGCCAGGCGGACCAACACGCCACAAAAAGATAGAAACGAAAACCGCCCATAAAAAACGGACTCAACTATAAGGAAGACCCTCAGGTTACTTTGAAGAGTCCCAGTTTTTCATTTTTTTTTTTCAACATCAAGTCAAGTCAAAAATACCATACAATTACTACATTTGACTAAACACAGATCCAATCAATTTTCATATTTAATAAAATTACTGAAACAAAAACAAAGTATATAAATGTCTAAAGCTTATATTAGGAAAAAAGTAGCTGATCATCTTGTGAACAAAAATAGGTAAAACCCAATACTTAAACCTCTTCCTTTCCTGACTCACTGAAATGTAATATACGAATTCATTTGCCTTTATCTTTGAGAAGTTCAAGTGGCAGGGGTGTCAGCTTGCTGCAACATTGTATTTCATTGACTCTCTTACCAGCGACCTTGCCTGCTCTTTATTACAGGATCTAAGCACTTTTAATGACCCCATAACATGTACAACTTTCCCTTACCCCAACCCCCCTCCCACATACTGAACCTAGGTCTCACGAGAGAATTTGCGACACCTAAGTTTGATCAACGTTGACTAGCCTGAGGAAGCATCAATGAAAAGGTCAGCTAGTGTATAGATAGGCCTGAGTTCGTTACAAGTATTCCTAAAACAATTCCTAGAAATGTTTTAGGCTGCACTGATTTAAGAACTTAGTCATTTTTAAAGTGTAAAAATAAATATGCCTAATATTAACTTATGAAAATGAGACAATTGGTCTATCAATAAAATCATTCATGGGGTTAAAGCACCATACTACAGCCTTGGTACAATAACTGACAGTGTGTCTGACAACCAGCAAAAACAACAGAATCAGCACAATAACCGGTGGCATCCATGCACCAACCAAGGACAGCCAGGCGGACCAACACGCCACAAAAAGATAGAAACGAAAACCGCCCACAAAAAAACGGACTCAGCTATAAGGAAGACCCTCAGGTTACTTTCAAGAGTCCCAATTTTTCATTTTTTTTTCAACATCAAGTCAAGTCAAAAGCACCATACAATTACTACATTTGACTAAACACAGATCCAATCAATTTTCATATTTAATAAAATTACTGAAACAAAAACAAAGTATATAAATGTCTAAAGCTTATATTAGGAAAAAAGTAGCTGATCATCTTGTGAACAAAAATAGGTAAAACCCAATACTTAAACCTCTTCCTTTCCTGACTCACTGAAATGTAATATACAAAATTAAACTATATTTTTTGTTAATTACTTATCTCCACTTATGAAGTTTTCTGATGCACAGTAAAAGTAAAAGGTCAAACAAAACATCTTTAGATGTATTAAATTGGAGAGAAGAAGCCTCCAAGATGTAGCAGCTAGATGCCCGCATGCAGATCTGAAAACTGTGGGTTTAAATCCAAATGGAACAAGATTGTTTTTCAAACAAGACCCAACCTTAAAAGGGACCAGGTGAAGCCCTTGGAAGTCTTCTTCTTCTTTACGTTCACAGCAAACTCTGGTGGAAAGTTCTAGTTTTCCGTCTACGTCTGGATGTTAGTCTAGTTCCAGAACCTGAGTGTAGCATGCACATCTGTTTTACAGATCTGACCTATTTGTATACAGATTGTTGGGTTCCTTGCCTCTCAGGCAGATGCACTCCAACTCTGAAGGAAGCCCCCAATTAGTGGACTCTTATGACATGCTTATTGGAGAGGCAGTGAGTCTGTTCTTGTTTTCCCCACAATGGAGCCCCGGAATTCACATGGGGATCCTGTGAAGTAAAGATAGCTGGTGTGATGTTGACAACATCCCCAACGGAGGGCTGACTGGTCCACAAAAATATGAATCTAGCCTCATATACCTGATGTGTCACTGACGTGTAAAAGAACCCTTACTTTACTAAAGAGAGAGAGAGAGAGAGAGAGAGAGAGAGAGAGAGAGAGAGAGAGAGAGAGAGAGAGAGAGAGAGAGAGAGAGAGAGAGAGAGAGAGAGAGAGAGAGAGGGAAAGAGAGAGAGAGTGTGTGGGGGGGGGGGGGAGATCAAACCTCACTATGAAATCATTGCAAGTGCATGGTATTTCTCCCACCATTTCTCCGATATTATCATTGCTTAATCTTTTTCTTCTGGCTACACTGGTAATACTTTTCAGGCATCTCATCTCATAGTTTGATCTTCCTTACACCTTGCTTAGTGACCAGGTCTGACACTGGTAACAAAGAGTAGGCATGAATATTTGTTAATCTATTGTTGTTTGGTTTACATGCTGGTACCTGAGTGTTTGAGTAGTAGAAAGAGCTGACAACCTTCTATGTTAACCTTCTGGCATCTTATTTCTATCAGCTTGTCAATCACCCATCAGTACAACATGTTTGAAACTGACAGAGTTAATAAGTGTAAAAATAAAATATTCTTTATAAACTTATAGTCTTCATAAACTAAGAAAAAAGACAACTATAAGTAAATGTCTCATTGTATGCTACTGGCACATCAAATGCTATGCTAAACCTATATTTTTATTGACCAATCAGATATGATGGTTGAAGTGGTCAATGTTCTGCCTGTCACCAATACTTTTCAGGGTCGTTAACAGGCACCATTTTAGGCTTGGTCAAATAGCACCGATATGGTAGTTATTATTTTTACCGTATAGCCTATAAATTCTCCTGTCGCTTCTACAGTGTTCTGTGAAACCAGCTATTAACATTTTTTCTGGTCAATAAATTCTTTTAGCAGACAAAGTTCAGGTTGAGTTTTAGAGGATCGACTTCACTGCACCAGGTTTTATCTCGTGTGGCTCAGTCTCTCTTTGCTGAGAGAACTGCACAAAGCACAAACTCAAAGCTCTGGTGATGATCCCCCAGGGGTCACCATAAAAACTGCACTCGTGAACTGAACGGTGCAGCTGTGAAACGAATCTATGACCTTCAGATTGTGAGGCAACCCACTTGACCACATCGCCATAGAGACCCCCCACCCCCTTTTAGTAAACAAAAGCGCTTATAGTCATGGCAATAAATTGCTTCATATCTTAGTTCTTTGGCAAGACAGTATAAGATTGGTGATATAAGCAGTTTTTTCAAGAAAAGTAGGTGTTGTTACTCACCACAGGGTCAAATAAAAGGTGCCAGTACACAACATAAAGATTATTACAGTAGTGCTGAACAGTGGTATCTAAACAAAAAATGGTGCCAGAACTGTGTACCATTGCATACTGCCCACAAAAAGCCAGGCTATAAGTATGCAGAAGACAACATCCATAAACACAGATTATGTTACAAGAAAGACAACGGCAGTAACTTAACAAAGGTTATCTTGATAATCTTACAGCCTTGACTGCTTTCTATACCATTTTCACTTTAAACTGGACACTTTTCAAACCATCTAGGACATTTTTCAAATCAAACTGGACTATTTTGAAACCACCTAGGACGTTTTTCAAATCAAAGTGGAAAATTTTCAAGTCATCCAGAATGTTTTTCAAATCAAACTGAAAAAAAAACGTCCTAGGTGGTTTGAAAATTATCCAGTTTGATTTGAAAAGTGTCCAGTTTAAAGTGGAAAATGGTATATTATAAAAAAGTGACTGTTTTAGGGTACCACCAATGAGGAATCTATGAAATTTCTTTCCATTTCATTATCAAGCTGTATTAATTAATATTTCATTACGACTTTTCACATGTTTTGTGATTTGTGATAAATCTAACTTTTTTGTCCCACAAATAGCATTTTACAAGAAGCTAATCTCCTGTAGGAGTTGCTCACAAAAACATTTTACAAATAAAACCAGTAGTTCAGTCATCGTCATCATCAATCAGCAAGTCCTTTACAGAACATCATGCTCTTCAAGGCACGCCTGAAAGTATCCCTTTCCCGAGCCAGCTCTCCGGTCCCATGCGCTTTCAATACCAATGCATCTTCAATGTCCTGTATCCATCTTCATGGTGGTCGACCCCCGCCTCGCCATCCACAAACTGCACCCTCCATCAATGTCTTTTCCAAGCCATCAGAGTAGTTCAGTAGGAAGTAAAATAAAAATTAAATCAGTAAAACAATATAATCAACTCAGATTATAGCCTTGTTTTGATTGCTAGCTCAGGTCAGGATCACTGTCATCATCATCCTCTTCCTCATTATTTAACTTTCCTTTCAGGATTGTCACTTCTTGATGTGATCCTGTCAGCCATCTGAAAATGTGGGAAACAATAATTAGAAGAAAGAAGACAATTATAAACTACAAGTTGGGAGCTGCATAGTCTCGAGGCATGGTGTCCGCTTCAAGTGCTAGAGGTCCTGGGTTCAATCCCTGATGAGAGCTGGAATTGTTTTTATGTGGACTTCTAGGAATTTCCCCTAGTCCCTGGGTAGTAAGATTGTACGTACAAAATCGCTTGGCAATTGGAAATTGAAAAGAGTAGCCTAACGGCCCTGCCCAGGCAAAAATTTTGAGTTAAAAATCTACCCAAAGTATTTCAGGATCCTCGCCGGTGCAACAGAGTTTGTGGATTGTGCTGAGATTCATCAGAGTCAGGATTGAGTTAGAAGAAGAACAGAGCATTTATGGGTTATACCCATGTGCCATGATGTTGATTCGTTGAATAAACATAAACATAAACTACAAGCAATGTGACATTTAGCATCTTTCTATAGTAGAATGTCTGCAGAACTCACTGAATGCAAAACTGTAACTAAGAAGCTAAAGGAAGGAGGGAAAGAAAAACAACACACACAGGAACAATCAAACATTTCAGCTGAAGCCTTTTTAAATAAATTTCACAAGAAGAAGACATCTTTCTGTTGTGTTACTTATCAATAAAGACTTAGGTCAACTGAATTGTTTCTGTTATTCATGTATACTAGCTTGACTGCAGTCACTTCTATTTTAATTACCACTGCAGAATGTTTCTCCTAAAACAGTTTTTCACTAAGATTCTCAGTCCCTTCCCAAGTGCATTGTCAAGTAAACTGGCTTGCTAAGGTGATTCCATTGTCTTCTATCTGTATTCACACAGGTCAACACCTGCCCTCTATTTCAAGGAACCACACATTTTTAAAAGTTTTCAATGCTGACTGTTCCTGTATCACACTTATTGTACACATATCTTTTTCTTCATCTCATGTGACTTTTCTGCTGGATCCACACCCTATCCCAAAATGTGCCAAATCTTACACAGATTGTTTCATATAACATTGTATCTTCCATAAGAATTCATTCATAAATGGTCTTCAGAATATTTAAAAAAAAACAACCAAAAAAAAAACAAATTGGACTATGTATTTTAGCATGCTGCACTACAAATCAGCATCTAACACATTATATTTGTTCAGTTTTGTTGCTGACTGACTGACTTTCTACCCCACCAGGACATCACACAAGCGATAAACACCCGATGACACAAAGTGCCACCATGCGGATGAGGATCGCCGTGGAGAGGTCCCAGAAACCGCGTTCAGACATTTGGCCATATGTATGGCCTGCCTATATTGCGGCCCCTGACAAAAGCCAGAGTAGGGCTTCAAATGACAAAAAATTTCGTCCTGAAAAGGATTGGATTTTTGTTGCTGTCCACTTTAGGTATCTGCTGCAAACTTGTCTGGGACTAAAATAATTAACACACTACATGCATATGCATGCATAAATAAGTGCAGACACATATGATTTGTAAAGAAATCAAATCAGAGAGCAGGATTCGATGCTTTACCACTATGTTTTAAAGATGAAGAAGACAAAGAAAAGGTATCTGATGTGCAAAAGTAAACTGTATGGTTGTATGAGACTACCAAACTTACTTTCCACACGGGAAAACACAAGACTCAGGACTGTCCCCATCATCTGTTCTAATAATCACACACTGAAGTTTCCAGTCTGCACTAGGTCCCACACCATCGTGACCTATAACTACTCTGTCAAGGTCACCCAGATCAACAGCTTTAACCAGAAAAGTGTTTGTCTGCAAAGATATCAAGAAAAGATATAAAACTGAATGAAAAGTATATTAGCAAGCTTCACAATATAACAGATACAAACAAAACCTGAACCTTGCGGCTATGGAGCCTTCATCAGCACATACACAAATCAAACAATACCACACAAATACACAAAATTACTTAGCTGGTATCTCGAAGCAGCCGGGTCGATGAATTCTCAGCAGACTGCCGACACACGTGAGCCAGGGGAATAAATACCCCCTGTGGAGTACCAGGGGCCATAACTAGGGGGTTTGAGATAAAACTGTGAGGGCAGTTCAATCCCCTAGGAGTTTAAACAAAACTGTGTTGACAATTCGGTCTGGAGGGTTTTAAACAACCCAAAGTGTAAATAAAACGATTTTCAAGAGACTTGCAGACTCTGTCGCTGGAGTGGCTAGATTTAATGGCTGTCACCTCCATGTCGAGGACACCTTGGTGATCCTGGAAATTGAAGTGCAATGGTACTGTTTTCAGGGCATCCTTCTGCAAATCCAAAAGTGACCTGTCAGTGACCTGTCAGCCAGTCATAGACCTATTTCACCAATGTATTTCATGCCACATCTCTTGCAGTTGAAAGGGGATCGGTTGACAAATGTAGATATTATATTTCTAATGTAACATCTCAAGCTGAATTTTTCTTATTTGTCTGCATTTCACCAGTTAATCATTGGCCCTCAGCTCACTCATTCTAAACCTTTCTATCCTTTGTTATCTCCTGCAGCTTCCTTCACATGCTCCCCATATTAGTAATATCCATCTCTAACTGTATTTTTTCATGGTTTTAGGTCACCTTCTATAATTTTTTTGTTTGTTGAGTGTGCTCCCCAGGAAGAACTTTAGAGTAATACTGCTGACAGGCATGTGCTAATGCTAGCTTCAATAACACTGCTTGCGTCAACAGTGAACTGCAATTCTGGTGGGAAACTGTTAGCGATGGCAGATCTATCTTATACATTTATTTGGCATATGGGAGCTTCAAGATTTTGCTGGAACTCAGGGCCATACTTTGCTGTGATAGAGAGAGGTGGTCGCATCTAAAAGAGGAGGCGTGGGGTGTTGGGTGTGGGGCAGCATAAGCATCGAAATCAAAACCAAATTTGTACTTTTTATCTGACAGCTTTTAGGGGTGGCATTTAAACACTTATATCATACTGAGAAAATTTACCACACAGAACTGCTGGAACTGATATGCTTTTTCACTAGTTTTTCAAATGGAACAGTGAGCATATTTTGGATCTGTTCTCCAGACCATTCCTGCTTGGTGAGCAATGAACAGGCAGATAGATTAGCTGGATCAGCACCACTGGATGGTGAATTGATACATGACAAGGCAGATGTGGTCAAGGTCCTTTGAGAACAAGCAACGGAATCAGTAGAGAAACAAGATTATTATGGCCTGCATAGAATGAGGCATCTGGGTGTAACCAGAGGGTCTTGCCGGCTCACTACACTCAGAGGAAAGGTAAGACAAACATATAACCAGATTGTGACCGGTACCATCAGTACTGGAACTCTGCGCTGGCTGCTGAAGATGAGAATGCCCTGAGTGCTGTGATGTCAAATCTCAACTCAATTCAGCTCAACATGGAACAGTGATGGACATTGTGTGCGATTTCCACTGGTGCAGGAACAGAGCAGTTCGGGGGTGACCTGTGTGCAAAGTTGGAGCCTCAGCTAATGATTAGCAACTGCTAAGGGCTTTCACAGTGTGCATTCTAAGCAGTTATGGGTTATGAGTTGAGTTATAAGTTAGATTATCTTCACAGCACTCCGGACACACCCATAGGCGCTCAGATTCCCCTCTCAACATATTCATCAGCGTTGAGCGGTTAATCGTACCAGTCCTATGTTGGTTAACAAGACTTTGTGTGCGTCCGGTGTGCTTCTCATGCTTGGCTGTGCCGATCTTTACTCCTAGTTCACGTATTCTTAGCAGTGATGTGGACACATTGCATCCAAAATCCTCAGAAAGTCTCATTTCTCTAAGGGCAATGACAATGTCTGCATGATCCATGGGCCGGCCATATTCAATTAATGCAGCACCTGCCAGTCTATCAGCTCTCTTATTACCAACAACGCCTGCATGTCCTGAGACGAATATGAAAGTAACTGCACACACAGGAGAATTTTGCAATGACTCAAACTACTGTCTGCGTAACCAGCCTGCCTTGACCCACCAAATTATGCTCAAAGAATCACTCAGCACACACACGCATAGTCCTGTGATCCCAGCCACATGAAAGCCTGTGTCACCACCATCACCTCTATTGTCATGCTGCTGGTGGTCATGGAGAAGGCATCGCTGACTTCCTGAACTGTTCTACCCGAAGAGCGAGCTGTAAATTCCCATGCACTCTTATGTTCTAAGCAGTAAAATTGTCTTGTCATAATTTATGGATTCATTAGGATTATTAAGTTCTCTCCATGAGCTCAAAGTTGCTCATTTTGTCATATTTTGACCTTCTTTCTGTAAGGGTAACAATTAATAAATATTTGTAATTTATTACCCATTATGTTGTCATTTTTGGGTTTCTGATCCATATTATTGTTGTGGCATTAATATTCTTAATCTGATATCAGATTTAATCAATCTTAGATTTAAACCCCCTGGATTATTTTATAATAGCTGACAAAAACTCCAAACTTCTTCTGTTTCTCTTCTTCCTCTATTTTCTTGGGGCAGTTGTACATAATTATAACAAAGCATTTTCTTTTTAATGAAATTCTGAACAAATTCATTTTATGAGGCGAAAGTGTTTATATCTCTCTCTATTCCCACAAATGTAACTACATTACTAAAACATGCACATCAAAATTAGTTAAAAAAACAACTCACTTCTTACTGTTCTGTTAGCACTTTTTTTCCCCCCGCATACATCATCTTCTTCTGTATTCACCCTTTATAAGGCGGCTGACACAATGTGTTGTGGTTTACAGCTGTGCTGCATTATCTGCTCCTTTTGGCCTTAGTCATCCAATTTCAGCTGGGTCCTAATAATCATTTTTAATGGCATGATTGTCGGAAGGGGGGGGGGGGGGTGGCATCCACCCCCAACAGAATGGAACCCACATTTGATCTCCATTCTTCAATATCATAAGAAAAAACATAGGAACAGCTTTGCAAAAGATGAGTGACAGTAAAAGTTTACTTATAGCTTTGAGTTTTTTTTTTTTTTTTTTTGCTGTTTATCTCCCAACATTTTTTAGCAGGCTGCTGGAAGGAGGAGAACCACTTAACTATAGAATTCATAAGTTGAAGTCTCTCAGACATTCAAATCAGTCACTCTGCCTCTGAGGCAGACTCATTGTAGTAGACTCATGCAAAGCTAAACAATTTGCAGGCTTCAGACAACCTGAACATCAGGACACTGGGTTCAAGTGCATGAACTCAGTGATTCATACAAAAGACTGCATTGCAGATAAAGATAATGTATTTAAAATAAACAAAAAATTGTTACAGCTCAGTTTTCCAGAGGTCTTCTATTAGACCAAGAGTGAAGTGAACAGGAATTAGGCTGGCAGTTACATCACGGAGAAGAAGTAAATTAACTTATCTTTACAACATTTGTACATTGATGGCATAATTTGGAAGCAAATTTCTTGCTTTAAAAATAAATGTTTGATCAAGCTGTGTATAGTTTTTTGGGGGAGTTAAACTATATATTTAAGGGACACAAATTTATCCTACCTGGTAGACACTTGTTCTTCTCAGAGACTTTATAAATAATGGGTTTTAGCATAAAAATGCATGAACTAAGAATTGAAAAAAAAATTTTAAAAAAAATATAAATGTCAGTGTAAACCACATTTGTTTCATACTTTTCCACTGGCAAACATGTTCCCACCATCGATACTGCTTTTCAGGAATCTCTTCCCAGAATCGCCTTCATTGCCAATTATGTTTATGTAAACATTAGCCTGAGTTCCAGCATCTTTATCTGCTTCTGTGACCACTTTCACTGTGTAGGTACAGGCTGCAATATGACATTAAATAACTGTAAAAAGTGAATTGACATTAACATTTATATTGAAAGTTTTTAGAATATATGTAAAAAACCAGTAATTTGTTTGCTTGAATTAAAATCTATATTAAAATTTTAAAATTATCAGTTTAAAAAAAAATTAATTAATGAATAGAATGTCAAAAGTATTCATATCACATGTTTATTTGTACATTATATACAGTAGGTGGCATCCCTGGCTTAGGTTTGCAAGTCCAGCTCATAATTCCAACGTACCACGATCGAAACCCACTGCAGGCTGTGTGGATTTTTATCATGGTATGAGGCAACGCAGGTCGACCCAGCCTAAAATTGGTACCAGGATGTATGTCCTAGGGAAGTAAAGACAGACAGCGTAATGCTGACCACATTACCCAGCTAGTGCCGATTGGTCTGTAAAAATATGGGTGCTTTCCCATATGCCACATGTGTATAAAGGCGTTAAAGAGGATCTTATTATATATACAGAACAATTTCTTAACCTTTTCTGTACAATTCCCCTTTTATATTAAATGATCATGTCTTACAACTACGTTTTTCTGCTCAAAATCTGTATTTTCAATTTCTTAAGATTAAAAGAAAAAAGGTGTCTCTAAAAAAAAACAAATTATGGTCAGTGTTAAAGCAACAACTTGCCTAAGGTTGTTCTAGATACCGTCACTTCATCTTTTGATTAATCTTCCCGTTAATCTGTTTTCATTATATTTATGCCCTCTTTGGCAGTTGATACCAGGACATTCACATCAGATGGCCAAACCCATTTATCTGTTGTTCTTTAACTAATTGTGTGACTAGTTTTAGTACTAGACTTCTAATTTTTAATATTTGCATACATTATTCTTTTTCTTCTTCTGTGTTCACCCCTAACACTCAATTTTAGCAAACACCTTATTTAGTCACTTTTCACTACTTTCTTGTTAACAGGCAGTGGGTCTAGGCCCCCCCCCCCCCCCCAAACTGAGTCTCAGAACTCACACAGTGAGCCATAAATACAGAGGCACACACCTGAAAGTCATGCAGAAACACAAACACACAAGCTCATTTTCTGGCACAAGTATATTATTCTACTGTCATCTGGTTAACTTACCTTTAAGGGAAGGTCCATGCGATGATCCGACAGGACACTCATAAACAATGTCTCCATCTATTTCCTGATAGGAGAGGAAGTGGTTGATATGAAGTGTGTATTTCTCTCCTGTGGTCTGATTCTCCATTACAAGCTGAACAGGAAAGTGAACAAAATTATGATTCTGATGAAAGTGTGATTTAATTCTTTCATCCTAGAAGCTGGAAAGGGGAGGGGGGCAAAATCCCATATTCTTGAGAAAAATCTCTGGTGAATTACAATTTTAGAAAAAAACAGCAACAAACTGTTAGATCTTCACAGCTTTATATTAAGAAACATGAGAAGAAGATGAACTTGAGAGTTATGAACATGCATTTAATAACATGAGTCAAGAAGAAAAAATTACAGACATTCTTCAAGGTTTGAACTTCACAATTCCCCATGCAGGTTCTGGTATCCCATTTTACTGGGGGTAGGGAAGGGGGATTAGAACAATTGTCCCTCTAACAAGCATATAAAAGGTGATGATTTGGAAGCTTGCAGAAAAAAAGATGTATTGGTCCAAAAGGTGCAGTTATTGCAGCCTTGCTCATAATACAGTGTGCCAAATACCCTGTTAAAGGTAAAGACATAAGAAAATAAAAGAAAACATGTTCATACACTGAATCATGTCTTAACACCTAAATTCTTTAGTTGTAAAAATGCCAAAAGTCTTGGAAGAAAAAACAACAAAAATGTTTTTCCCCTCCAGGATTGCAATCTCCAGAATTAACATCACAAGGATGAGAATCAAACAGGTACAAATCCCAGAAACCCTGTTCAGTCATATAGCTATATAGTACAGTTATACTGGGGCACACAAAATGGTTACAAAGTGACATGTAGTAACCTTTTTCCCCCAAAGTTTATGAAGTAACCTGTAGTCAAGTGTGGGTGGGTCTTAGCTGAAAATTTGATTTGATTTGATTCAAAAACCGACATCACAGCACTCAGGGCATTCCCATAAGCTGAATATTTGATTTGATTTGATTCAAAAACTAACATCCCATAAGCTGAATATTAAAAATTAGTTCCCGGAAGCAGCAGTGAGGGTTACCGGGCTTGAAAGTGAACCTAGGATATTGGAGACATCTCAAATATTAAAATACCATGAGGTACTGAAAGGGACCAAAATATTTTGCATTAGGTTGTGAAAGAGACAATGTTCTATAAAGGACCTGAAATATGATGATGATGATTAAACAGCAGAAATACTGGTGCATCAGGCCAGATAGGACACCGGTCAAGACTTATCTTTGCCTTCCTTTGACTTGTGTCTGGATAACCACTTATGATATAGCCTATTCAGAACTATACATTTTGCATGTTGAGAAATTGTAGAAAATTATAGCAACAACAACAAATACATGATGATGACAGATACTCAGCATTCACCTCTTGCAAACCTTATACACAATGCTCATTGATTTGGTTGAATTTAATGACTTATTTGAACATGAGAATGAAAGCAAACTATCATGCCCTGGATCCATAATTTTAATAGAGGGGAAAGATGGAAAAGGCAAAGTACCAATGTTTAATAGATCTGCCAGCCTCTCTAAACAATACTTCTGGGAAAAGTAGTAGTACATTTTACCCAACCAGGACATCACACAAGCGATAAACACCTGATGACACAAAGTGCCACCATGTTGATGAGGATCACCCATGGAGAGGTCCCGGAAACCGCGTTCTGCCATTAGACCATATTTATGGCCGGGTTATATTGCAGCCCCTGGTAAAAGCCAGAGTGGGGCTTCAAAATAACGAAAAATTGCATCCCACAAGGGGATGACTAGTGTATGACTACTGGGAAAAGAGGCAGACAAAGACAGTTCTGGAAACACAGCTTGGCTGACTAAACAGGCGTCAAAATATGCAGACATGAAATTCATTGCATCTGACAATAAAAGTGGAAGGAACTGATCGGTCAACAGCAAGTCTTGATCCAAAGACATGCAGTGTCATGGGACTGTAATGATGATGATAAATCCATAACAAGAACCTTAACTACTAGCTCATCATACCACACATCCTTACCCACATAGGAATACAGAGTACATCAAGTACTAGGTATAACCATTACAAGTGCCCAAATTACAAGCTTTCAAGAGAAAAGGTTGAACAAGGTATACAGGATTTTTGTCCCATACAGGATTTGTCCTGCTGGTTTCTCATCCAGGTTGCAAGTCACAGTAGAGTTCAGACCTTCAGGTAACAGCTCATGAGGATAAAACAGACCTATCAAGAACCTAACTCTTTGAGTCCCAAGGAATGCATCATACATTCATAGGTTCCTACCAAGAAGCCCAGTGAATGCAAAACGTGCTGATTTTACGTCTCTCTCTCTGACGTTAAACCCGCTGGGACTCAAAGAGTTAACTCTTCTTCTTCATTTACCCTTAAAAAGGACAGTTGGTAAGTAAGTGACAGTAAGTGAAGAGTTCCAATTCAGATTGTACCAGTAACTGTCTGCTTGTATATCCGTCTCACCATTCCCTTGAGTGCTGAGTGTCTGCCAGATCCCCAGGTAACTCTCCGCAGTGCCATTCTCCTCTGACCAAGATGATATATTTGTGCCTCCTCACTGTTCACTTGCTCCCAAAGGGCCCTCACATCATCTAGCTTTATCATATAGAAATTCACCACCAGTGAACACTCAGAAGAAGAAGAGAACTAAAGCTCAAAGCAAAAATGTGTATAACCAGGTATTATAGAACAGGGCTATACGACTGGAGGCTCAAGGGACTAACCTGGCCCTTGGACGTTTAACCATTGGCCCGCAGAGCATTGCACACACACACACACCTGCATACACACCCCCCCTCCCACAAGTGGAGCTCTAAAACACACAGAACATAACACAATATTCAGCCCTTTATTTCCATATAGGCTGTAGAGCACTTCTCTGAAAGAGAAATTTTATCATTTAAATATACCTTGTCAATCCTCCACCCACTTCCTGTTCCAGAATTGTCATGTTCTATCCGTACTTTCTTCATCTTTCCAATATTATCAGGATGCATCCAGATCTGATGATTTAAAACAAAATCAAAATAATAATGAATGTTTCTCACAGGCAGGGGCAGATCATTGGGAAGATGGGCACAGGATACAAGTGATGTCTTGGGCAAGAAAGTGTACAGGGGGGGGGGGGAATCTGACAAGAGACTCTTTCAGGCAGACTGTGATGAGAGAAATAGTGTGCAAATGATCTGCTACATGAAGACTTTCTCACAGGACAAAAATCTCATATCACTGTTGCCTTTACAACATGCTTGCTTATAAGCCTTTCCCCTCCCCCCTTCCAAGTACAGCCCTGAAACCACATGGAAACCAATTAAAGTTTATCTAAGCCCATTCACCTTAGAGGCCAGAGTGAGAGGGTGGTTGGGGGGGGGGGGGGGGGTGCCCATAACCCGAGATTCTTGACAAAAATCTTAGAAACTACCATTTAAAAAAAAATATGGTTATATAAACACATATTATAGGGAACGTGTTAAGTCATTGATATCTGCCTGTTTTACCCTTATGGACTGCTACCCGCAAGTCTGAACAACCCTGTGACTTTAAAAGTTGCAACCTGGATGAGAAACCAGCAGGACAAATCCCAAGAGTCTCAACTCATACAGAACTCAAGATGCAAGTGTTGGGTTTTACTTATATTATAGGAAACTGTGTTACTGAGATGTGGTTCTTGAGAAGAATATTGTGAATACCTTGGACTGCCAGAATAACAATGATTGCCTGGAAATGGCTAATGAAAGTAGAACATTAGAAACAACAATGAGAAGGAGACACAGTTCTTTGGTCATGTAATGAGAAAAGGACCACTGGAAAATATTCCAACTGGAAAGATTACTGGTAGAAAAGGCAGAGGCAGATGAACAGAAATTATAGTGGATGGTACGGACAGTAGCATGGAAGAATATGATCAGTGGAATTGATTCAGAACACTGAGATCTGAGGAGATGCATGAACACCTACACCAGCTGGCAAGGCACTTGATTATGATGATAATGATAATGATGTGATAGGTCAGTGGCTTATTAGTTAATATAACAATATAATGAGTTGAAGTAAAATTGTTCTGGAACTGAAAGAGTTTATAAGAACTGATTAAAATGAACCCCACGCATACCCATAGGTAATGCTCATATTATTACTAAAAGAGAAACTCTTGAAGTCTCACTGGTGTTCAAACAACTTAGGCCACTGAAATTATTGTGGGAACTCAATGTACATTTATTTTGTGGCACACATATGTGATAAAAAGCTTAAACATCAGAGGTAATAGAGAATAAAGAATACACATAAGAAGCCAAAACATATCTATAAGTGTAAGGTTGACCAAATGTCGTGCCATGGTAGACTGGAGACTGAAAGAGTTGATAAGAACTGATTAAAATTAACCTAGGTGGTCTGGAGACTGAAAGAGTTGATAAGAACTGATTAAAATTAACCTAGGTGGTCTGGAGACTGAAAGAGTTGATAAGAACTGATTAAAATTAATCTAGGTGGTCTGGAGACTGAAAGAGTTGAAAAGAACTGATTAAAATTAACCTAGATGGTCTGGAGACTGAAAGAGTTGATAAGAACTGATTAAAATTAACCCAGGTGGTCTGGAGAGAACAGTCATGGAAGGTGTAGTTTCTAGAAGACTTCATAGAGACTGACCTCTGTGAAGTGGATTCAGGATATTGAAGATGTGTTGGCTATGAAAGCACACAGGGCTGGAGAATTAGCTAGAGACAGAAAGACTTTCAGGCTTGCCCAAACAGAGAGAAGTTCTGTAAAGGACAAGCTGACTGACTGAAAGTCTGTAAGATCAACCTCATTAGTTGACATAGATTATATAATATGTTGAGTATATGACATATCTACCGAGTTCAAATTCAGACTACAGAACAATGTATCAAGTACAAAGTAAAAGACTCTTTCCATGTCAGTGGTGTATCAGGCACATGCAAGCCTCATATGTGTACACACAATTGGCACTCAATGGGTGATGTGGTCAACATCCAGCCAACCATCTTAACTCTCCAGGGTACTTCATTTCACCATTTTAGACTGAGGTGACCTGGGAGCCAAGGTCAGTTTTTTTTTCTCTTCAGAATCCACCTGACAAAATGATTGGTAAGAACTGGTTGAGGGCTTATTCTCCAGTGGGAGATGAAATGCAAACAAAGAATACACAAGTCTTCATGTGTGGCCACCATGCAAAGAATACCATGGAGAACAGACAAAAATAAATAAAGCAAATGAAAACTACAAACTGATTTAAACAGTTAGCAGAGGGTCAACTTAAATGGGAGGATATAACTTCTTCTTCTTCTCCTTCACCCCCTTTCCCTCCTCCCACTGCTGACTCTTCTGGTTAACTTCCTTCTACATCTTCCTTCTTTATTCTTCTTCTTCTTCCTTCTTCTTCTATCTTTGTCTTCCTCCTTCATCTTCTTATTCCTTACTCCCTCCTCCTACTTATTTCTTCTTTTTCATCCTTTTTCCTTCTTCAACCTTCTTCTTCCATCCTCCTCCCCCTCCTTCCTCCTCCCTCCTTCCTCCTCCTCCTTCCTCCTCCTCCTTCTCCTTCTTCTTTTCCTTCTTTCTTTATCCCCATTGCACAGACAGGATCCTCGCCGCTGCTACCGAGTTCGTGCAATGCACTGAAATTGTTTGGACTCAGGCTTGATTTAGAAGTAGAACGGAGCACTTATGGGTTACTACTCATGGACCATGATGTTGAGCCATTGTTCAAACCATCAAACCACCAAATGCCACTAGCTAGTTTAAAATCATAGCTCTCAAAACTGTAAAAACCTCAAATAATTATCAACTGCACAGTTTCAGTGACAATTGTGTTGTAAATCAATTTCATAGAATATTGGGAACTATGGAATAATATACTTACATCAAAATGGTCCACCATGCCAGGCTGAAAACATGCATAATTTTCAGATACAAGATGAAATGGTTCTGTGTGACCTTTATCTCCAAAAACTGTCAGGAAAACATTTGCATCTGTGCCACTGCCAGGTTGGCTACTGGTAGTCACAGTTACATGCCAATTACCAGCTGAAATGTAATTAATATTTTTTTTTTAAGAGTAAATTATTAAGTTTAAAAGGTATTTTAGTAGTGGAGTTTTTAGTGTATTGGATTACTCTCAACAATCCAGATTCATTTCCAAGTAACAAAGGATCTTCTAGCTGACTACTACCTCTGTTATGCTGATTACCACTGATGTCTCTGTTAAATAAAAATTGTTTTCTCAGTAGTGAAAGGAAAAAACAAGAAAAAAAGAAAAGAAATAAAAGTTGCTTTTATCGCCACCTGCACATCAGGTATATTAGGTTAGACCCATAGTTTTTAATAACCCTATGGTGCGTTGATTGGCGATAACGTCATGCTGGCCACCTTGACTTCCAGGGACAAAACCTGGTATTTATTTTAAACTCTTTGACCAGGGAGTCCAGGGTCAATTATAAAAATCAGATTCAAAACAGATCTGAAGTCAAAACCTGCACGCTGGCACAGGTAACCCCCTGCTACTGCAGCTTCAGTAGACTCGGTACTAATCTTTTAGTCTTAGTTTGATGCAATATGCAATGTATGTGATATCAAAGCCCTTAGGTGAAGCAAAGAGCACCACACTCTACTAAAAATTATTTAAAAAAAGTGTGGTCCTTTACAAGATATTGCAGAACCAGCTCCCAGCATTTGTTGCCTATTTGGTTGACAATCTAATAAGCGTGTCATAAGAGGCAACATAGGACAAGTTTGGTTTTTAGATTGTCTAAACTATATAGTAAAAAGTTCAACTGCAAAAGCAAATAAAAAATTAAAAAATGGTCTCTCCTTTAAACTATGGCCGGTAGACAACAGTAGGCGGCCGGTTAGTCAGAATTCTGTCCCTTGGCTACAGTGCAATTACGGACTGGACAGGAGGAAAAGAAACAAATGACATAATTACTGTGTGTTGGCGATAGACAGCATGCACTGCCCTGCTATAATCATATGGTTACGGTGTGGGTTAGGTTTAGGGTTTGGGTTAGGGGTAGGGTTTGGGTTAGGTGTAGGGTTAGGGTTTGGGTTAGGTTTTGGGTTACGGTTAGTGTCGCCGCATCTTGTCTTCCCACAAACTCAAAGTAGCAACCCAAACCCTAACCCTAAACCTAACCCAAACCCTACCCCTAACCCTAACCCAAACCCTAACCTTATGATGACAGTAGGGCACTGCACGCTGTCTAACGCCAACACACAGTAATTATGTCACTTGTATCGTTCCCTCTAAACCACTCCGTAATGCGTCGCAAGAAGCGGTATTTGAACGCGGTCGCTAAATTGAGTCGCAGCGCGGGGTCTGCCAGGCATGTCAACGTCACTTTGTTTTGTGATTCCTGCCTTTTCCAGTTCGTAATTGCCCTGTAGCCAAGGGACAGAACTCAGACTAACCGGCCGTCTACTTTTGTCTACCAGCCATAGTTTAAAGGAGAGCCAAAAAATGGGTTTAAGTCAATTAGCATTTAGGAATGTTTGGCATGAGTTGGTCGAGGGCTAGCCCAGTTAGGGGATAGAGGGCATAAATAGTGTTATATTCTGCCATTCATATTTGACTATATTTGATGTATTCTATAACTAGGAAAGTTTGCAGCATGAAGATCTGTTTCTGCACAGTTCTTCCTCCTCAGCATGTTATTCTTCTTTCAACACGTTCAATATTATTTCTCAAATGTACCTATGCATATTATGGGGGGACGCATTTTTTTAGTTAAGATCCAAAATATTCATGTTTTGCTTGCATGCATCTCTGATGTATAGCTATAGATGTTCAGTTTAAAAAAAAATAATAATTACCGGGTTTGTTAACTTTACTTAATCAGGAACACTAACAAAACTGGGCCATCAAACATTTGAATGTAATAATTTTTTTTTAAACAACCTTTTTTATTGAAGTTACAAAAAATTTGTTAAAAGAAAATGTATTTATCTACATTTAAATTTTCTTTCTTCAAACTATATTAAGATATAAAAAGAATTAATTAATAAACTGCAGATGGTGAAGCATGAAAATGAATACATCTGTGAAGCCAAAAAACATACATGTAGCGGGTGACTCATGCCTTGACCCTTTGAACTCTATCACTGAGGCTTATGAGAACATCTGCTAACTTGGTAAAGAAAACCCCATCTGAATGTTATTGTTAATTAATGTAGTCATATCCTAACCTCTTAAACATTTGCACACGTGTAAATTCAGCCAACAGCATCAACTATGTGTCTTAAAAAGGTCACTGTAGACAAGTTCGAAAAGTGACATTAAGGGGAAATGGATCCAAATGGAAGTGTCAGTTTTTCAGCATCTAGAGGTGCTGGGGTGAATGATTGGTGATGTCAAAATCATACTTGCTACCTTTATTTTCCAGAAAATGTCCTTGATGACAAGCAAAGTGCTTCATGTTTTCAAGTAGTTTAAAAATGAAAAGCAGTTATGTTACATAATTTCACAATATATAAGAAGTTCCCAAAAAAAAAAAAAAAACCAGACAGAATTGACCTACTGCCCTCATAACAAGCTTGTCATAAAAGGCGACCAATTAGGGGTGTTTCCTTCAAAAGTGGAGTGCATCTGCCTGAAAGGCAAGGCACCAACAGTCTGTATACATATAAGCCAGATCTGTAAAACAAGTGCAAATGAAAAACTCAAATTCTGGAACAAAGACAAAGTCTAGAAATGGACGAACAACCATTACTTTCCACCAGGGTTTACAGTCAGTGTATGCAAACAAACAAACAAGCAGCAATAATCTATATTTTTGAAGCTTTGAAATTTGATGTTAATACTTTAATCACTAACCTTTAAGCTTTTCTTCTTCGTCACGATCATCATCATTATCTTCATTATCATCTGCCATTACATGATGAGATTCTAATTTCTCTTCGAGCACATCTGTTAATGCCAGTTCCCTCTCTATGGCTCCATCATCTTCTCCTTCATCAAGCCATCTGTGTATTTATTTCACAAGAAAGATCAAATGTCACTTATGTGCAGGACAGTCATTATAGGCTCGGAAATGGGTGATTCTGGACTTCAACAAAATTAGTACACAAAAGCTATTAAATGATTCCGTAGAGTTAGCTACCTTGAATAGAATTTCTCTTGAAGAAGCAAACATTACACACGGGATAATTCATTTGGATAAAATCTTCACTGTTAAGGTGGTGATGAACTAGCTGGATAGAATATAGATCCCTGTGAAGAAAGGTGGTGGTCGGGGGGGGGGGGGGGGGGAGATTATTTTCAAAACTGTTAGACTGTGAATGATTGGCTTAAACTGTCTTTTTATTTATTAAATATTTTATAAAATATTGTAGCAGGACTCTCCCAGGTTGAGCCAGCCTTGAGAGGATACCAGGTGCAGTCCTGAGAAGTAAAGGCGGCCGGCGTGATGCTGACCACATCACCCATCAAGTGCCGATTGTTCTATGGAAATATACATCTAGTCCTATATGCCCAATACACCTAAAGGCGTAGAAAAGGGACCTTTACTTTTACTTTACTTGTAGCAGGACTAATTAACTATTTGCCGTCAGGTATATACATAACAGATCTCATTATATTGGCAATGAAAAACAGATTACAGATAGAAATCCCCTACTAAAGACAACATCAGAAACAATTTGATAGGGTACTAACAAAGGCAAGCCTAAAATAAATGTTTATATAACATCGCAAACATTGACACTGTATTACCTGTTACATTCAAACAGGAAGACAGTGGCAGCTTCTTGAGATTCTCTCACTTTGATTTTATCCAAATACCAGCCAGAGCCTGGGCCATGGCCATCATGTTTTACTTTTACTTTGGTCAATTTCCCAAGGTCCACAGCTGTTACTGTAAACACGTCATGCTGACAACACAAACATAAAAATGCAATAAGCAGTCATAATAACAAGGATAACAAGGATAACAACGTGCAAGGGGTGATCCGTAAGTTCTTACCCTGTCTATGAAGGAAATGACCCAGAAAGCTTAAATCTGCTTCAGTGTTTATTCTTTTCCAATACCGCCACCTCCCAAATAAAAAAAAAAATCTGGCATCTCTGGTTGACCTTAAAAAGACCTTGGGAAGTGAATAGCCTATTTTTCATGCTAAACCAGTTATCACATCAGTTTAGGTTACTTATGACTGGCAAACATATTCCTTAAACTGTTTTTTTTAAAGGCTTCGGAACAGAAAAAAGTCTGAGGGTGCCAGATCTAGAAAATATGGCGAATAAGGAAGAAATTTAATTTTCAAACGGCTGGCTAGTAGCTGCACTATCTGTGCTTTGTGAGAAGAATCGTTGCCCTGAAGCAAAGAGAGAGTTTGACTGCAGCCGATTCATTGTTTTCTTATTGCAGCCATTCTCAGTTTTGTAAGGAGACCTGCATAATACTGTTCATTAACAGAATGGCCTCAAGGTAGGTATACTTTCAAAAGAACACATTTGGCATCTAAAAACAATTGTCAGCATTACTCCTTGATATGTGTCTGGGAACCTGGAGTTTTCCGGTGAATGCTGGCAATTTTGGAGTGGGGGTTCATAATGGTGAACCCAAGTCTCATCTACTGTCACTACAGCTGTCAAAATGTTTTCTGACAGATCTCTTTGAGTAAATGTCAACAGCATGTTACCTCAATTTTCTTCTGTTCACATGTTAGCAGGCAGAGAACCCAGCTGGCACAAACTTTTCTCATGTTTAGTTTGTTGTGTAATTTTATAGCAATTGTACTTTTACTCTGCTTAACTGCACCAGAAATATCCTCAGTAGTCATTTTCTGATCCTGATCAATGATGTATTATTCTCTGCTTATTTTTATTTTTGTTTGTTCAGTGCACTTTGAGGGAGGTCTTCTACATCTAGGTAATCAACAACATTTGGCAACCACACTTAAAACTGCCTGCACCAATTTTTTTATTGAAGCACATAAAGGGCAACATTTCTGAAATACTGGTTCATAATAAAAGTTCATTTCATTATTTGTAACTGAGGTAATGTGCTTGTTTATAAATAAGTTGTTTAGCTGTATTATGTGTAGGTGTGTTTGTGTATGTTTTTGTTTGTGTTTAGATAATTCTATTGAATTGATCAGAATTCTATTGAATTAATCATTTACATTTATATAAACTTTATACTACAAAGAATGTGCTAAATATACCGATTCTCTTTCAAACTTGCTGGAAATTTGTTTAGAGCTGTGTAAGTGGCGCCATCCTGAGTCTCCATTTTGTCCACAAATTTGTATGTATACATTTGCATTTGTGCCTGCTCCACTTCTGTCCCCAGTGTACACATCTATTATGTAGTCTTGCACTACAGATCAATAAAGAGAAACAAAGTAATCATTAACTCATTGTACAAAGTTGTTTACACATTGATCAGTTATGAAATTTTAAAAGTAAGAGGATCGACTTCAATGCACTAGGTTTTATCCTATGTGACTCAGTCTCTTTTGGCAGAGCAATTGTTCATCTGGTAAAAACATAATAAAAACACAAAACTAAATAACTCAGTGATGATCCCAGGGATATCTGAAATATATGCAGACTTAGTGACAGAATCTATAAGTGAGCATAAGATTCACAGCCTTCAGAGAATGATGTCAATCAATGATTTATCCATGAAGATCTCCACACTGATCAATACTCACTCACTCTGTGCCAAATTCCTGAGAGATAAAACTGAAAATGAAGAAATTTGAATAAAACTAGGACTGAAACCAGTTGTAAAATTAATTGAAAAGCAACAGATAGGTTGGTTTGGCCCTCTGAGAGAATGCCTCAGTACCAACTGCACAGCCACATTGACGAAAAATGATGAACACAGAGCAATGTGATAAAGTCACAAAAGATGGGACACAGCATCAGGAACAGCTTTAGAGAAATGAAGATCAATTTATGCTATGCATTAGAAACAGCACACATAAGATCCTTACATCTTTTTCCCAACAATCCATGCAGGTGACTGGAAGAAGGGAAAAGAAGAAGAAGATTTTCCCCTTTCTTCTGTTCCTGTTTTGGCAGGAGATTGTCATGACTACTCATTGATTCTTTCCTGTTTCTGAACATGTTTCTGTTCTTAGAGTTTACTATGTTAAAAGATTAGATAAGCTATTGAAACAACATTCATCATTAAATTCATTGAAAAACAAAGACCACAGTGGTTCTGCTACCCAATAAGAATGAATCCAACCATGCCAGCAGTGAGAGTGTTTATCTTGAAAATGGAAACTCCAAAAGGCAGAGACACACCTTGAAGAAGATGAACTAAAAGAGGCGCTGAGTACCTAAGACTTCACAAAATCACAACATACAAAGTAACCAAGTGTGCCCTAGCTCAGATATCTATCATGCCCTAGCTCAGATATCTATCATCTGTTAAAATGTGACATCTAGTTCCACAAAGCAGATATTGACAAAAGAAGAAAGAAGATCAGAACTAGAAAAGTTCCATTTTAATTTAAAAGCTGAAAAGATATATATATATATATATATATATATATATATATATATATATATATATATATATATATATATATATAGAACATACGGGTGTAGAAAATGAAAAAAGTATGTTCCATTATCTGGATAATTTATAAACTAAAACTCTTACTTGAATGCATACATAATGGTAAATAAACGAGATGAAATTCAGTGCAATTATGAATGCTCTAAACAAGTGTTTCTTCAGTATTTGTGAGAAACTAAATTTGTAATTATATGTGATTACTGTGAGACACAATAATTAATTTCCCCATCCTGTTGTGCCATTATATGTCACATAGGGCTTGTAGTCTATTCCTTCATTCCATTGTATCTTATGCAATCAGTCCCATATCATGGATGGAATCAGGTCAAGAAGCTTTGGCCTCTCTCATCAATGTTAGTTTTAGGGTTTCATCTTCTTAATCCATTTACTGCCCATTTCAATGTATGTTTGGTGATTCTCTGCTGGTTTCTTCTCAGGATGTGTCCAGTGTAGCATCATCTTCTCTGTCTCATAACAGTTGATAATAGTGGTTGCCCAGACATTTCTCCTATTTCTTCACTCCTTTTGAATTCATCCCATTAAAAAAAAATTAAAATGGGTGGATCTGACAGCTTCTGGTAATCTATTTGTTGTGGAAAGCTACAAAGGTAGTTGTACTGAAAATGACAAATAATAAGTATATATATAAAAGACCCTTTTTTACACCAGTAGCATACTGGGCATATGATGCTATGATGTCGGCCCATAGTGGGTGATGTGGACAATGCCACACTAGTCACTTTTACTTATCTGGTACTCATGTGTAGTCTCTGTTGACATGGGGACCATGTTAAATTAAAAAACAAAAATGCACCACAGTGCAGATCGGAACCCAAGACCTTCAGGCCTGCAAAGAAGCATCTAGCCACTAGCTACAGCAGCTCCTAAGTTTAATCACATTAATTTACATAAAAAAAATTTTCTTTTCTATTAAACAGTGATTTACCATGATGTACACTAAACAAATTTCATGTAAGGACTTCCCTTTGTTATATCAGTGGAGATAAGCATTAAAAAAAAAATTTTTTTAAAAATAAAATAAAGGTCATCATTATCATCATGCAACATTTCCTTTGCAGAACGTTGCTCTCATCACGGTATGCCTGAAGAAAAAAACGCAGTCTCTCACCAGCTCTCTTGCCTCATGTACTTTGATATTCAAGGAGTCACTTATATCATGTGCCCATCTTCGTGTTGGTCAGCCCCTGCCCCTTCCTCCTGGTACCATGCCTTCTGCTATTAATTGTTGTCATGACGCTTGATATGACAAAACAGCTTTAAGACAAGATGATGCTTAATAGCCAATCTTCCTTTATGTTGAGATCTTTAGAAATGTCAGTATTTCTCCTCTTTTTTGTCCATGATATTCTGAGAATCTTTGTATAGCATTTCAGCTCAAAAGCCCCTATTGTCTTTCTTAAGGACTGGGAGATAGTCCATGACTCCCATCCGTACGTTGCTATAGATTAGATGCATGTTCTCTAAATTTTTAGAAGGCTGTGTGGTCTTGAGGCATAGTGTCTGCCTCGAGTGCTAGAGGTTCTGAGTTCAATCCCTGGTAAGGGCTGGAATTTTTTCGCGTGGACTTCTAGTTATTCCCCCTGGTCTCTGGGTAGTGAGATCGGACACCCATGTGCATTGGTGTGCACGTGAAAAATCCCTTAACCGTTGGAAAAGAGTAGCCTAACAGCACTGCCGGGGCAAAATATGGATTTAAAAATCTACCTAAAGTATTTCAGAATCCTCACCGGTGCTACAGAGCCCATGCACTGTGCTGAGCTTCTTTGGACTCAGACTTGAGTTAGAAGAAGAACAGAGCACTTATGAGTTACTACGTGTGTGCCATGATGTTGATCGGTTATTCAAAACCTCTCAAAATTGTATTTGTGATTTCCTTGCTGGTACTCAACCATAGCCTTTTGATGTTGTTTAAAATAAAGGTAGCAATAAATAACAATCTGCTGTGAAACCTTCCAGGAAGGAAACAGAAAAAAAAGGACCAGGGACAGGGCAAGGACATAAACTGTGCTGTATGTGTTCTAATAACAATAAATTTCTATATTCACAATCATTATGATCAATCTGTGCTACAAATCTTTGGAGAAATGCTTCCCCTTACATGTGTCTGATGCCATGAGTGTACATCTGTGCATATAATGCCTGTTGTGATAGGTGCATTATTGCTTGACAAGCTAGATGTTGTAAGGGCCCCTTTGGAGGCGAGTGAGCAGTGTGGAGGTACAGATGGATCATCATGGTCTGAGGAGAATAGTACTGTGAGAATTGACCAGGGGATCTGGCTGATGGTCAACACTCAGGGAAAAGGTGAGGCGGATATACAATCAGAGTGTTACTGGTACCATTGGAATTGTAATTCTGCCCTTGTTGTTGAAGATGGGGATGCAGCACTTATGGGAATGTTCCTAGTGCTGTCATCACGGATTTACAATGAGACTGTTACTGGTACCATCGGATAAGGAACTATGCATTTGCTGCTGAAGATGGGAGCTGTGCACTAATGTAAATGTCCCTAGTGCTGTGATGTTGATTCTTAATTAAACATTAAATATAAAAACATTAAATGCAATAGTAGTTAAATACTATAAATAATGACACACATACAAGCATGCATGCACAAACACACACATATGTACGTGTATGTCAATACACCCACACACTTACAGAGCAATTAATCCATATGGGATTTTTTTCCCTTAAACCTGCCAAATACTGCCTTCTTTTACCACTTTTGTGGTATAGGCAGGGGGTTTTAGAGCCTGCAAATTTAGGGCCACATGGCTAGTGCTGTCCCCATAGACTGTCCCACAGGCAGGTTAGAGTTTTATTTTTGCCCTTTTAGATAAACGGAATAAAACCTAGTTAAACAGAATAGAGTCGTTCCTCCCAACTTTATTTCTTAACTTGAAAGGTAAAAGTAAAAGACCCTCTTCTTTCGTTGGTGCACTGGACATATTATGCTAGACCCACATTTTAAAACATTTAAAGGTGGAAAAAAGGTCCTTTGTCTTTTCCATGCCTTTAGATGTTTTGGGCATATAGGGCTGGACCTATATATTATAGACCAATCGGCACGTGGTGGGTCATGAGGTCAACATATAGGTGATTTTTTAACATTGCTCCATAAAAATGTTTCAGACCTATTTTTCTTTTTCTATTGGATACACTATATAACGAGAATTTCATGCACTGGGGGATAAAGACAGATGACAAATTTGAAAATGAAAATTCATTCTGCAAGAACATATTTTTGAATCCAGTAGTTGATAAGTTAACATCTTATACAAAACACATAAACAAGTATTTCGGAACAAAACAGCAATTCCATAGACTACTGACCAGCAAGAGTTTCACTGGAAATTGCTCTCTTGATAGGAAACTCTCTCCAAAAATCTTGCTCAGCTTCTATTCTTACCCACTGGTTTGTATCAATGTGATGCTTTTGTGCTGTGTTTATATTCTTAATTTGAATCTGAATGGGGGAGAGATATTTTAAAAATTGTATAGACAAGCAGTAAATTAAAATTTTTTTGAAGAGTCCTATACAGTAATGAAAATCAAATTTAGCATTTAAAATTGCATTTTATCATCTCATTCAGTAGTAATTATGTGTTGCGAGTCTGACTGGTAATTCCAACGTACGTGATCAAAACCCACATGGTATGGTGCGTCGCAGGTCGACCCAGCCTAAAAAGGGTACCAGGATGGCTGTCCTGGGAAAGTAAAGATGGCCTGCGTAATGCTGACCACATTACCCACCTAGTGCTGATGGTCTGTAAAAATATCGAAGTGCCTAACGCGTAAAAAGGGATCTTAACTTTATTAGTAGTAAGCAACTCACACTGTATTTGCTGGCTCTGCTTAAATGATACTGTTCTTGAATACATGTGTCCTATTAAGTTGTTACACTGTCCAACTCTGCACAGTTGTGACTTATCTCAAAGTCTCAACCCCTCACATCTCAACTCTTTTATCAAAGTTTTTAATTTTAATACCTTCATTTTGGTCAAAGAATCTCAAACATTGATCACAAGAGCAGGAAATAACTACCTGTGACATGTGGTGATGCTGAAAGGTCACCAACAACACAAGAAGGGACAATCACTAACAACGCAAGAAGGGACAATCACTAACAACAGAAGAAGGGACAATCACCAACAACACATGAAGGGACAATCACCAACAACACAAGAAGGGACAATCACCAACACCACAAGAAGGGACAATCACCAACAACACATGAAGGGACAATCACCAACAACACAAGAAGGGACAATCACCAACAACACAAGAAGGGACAATCACCAACAACACAAGAAGGGACAATCACCAACAACACAAGAAGGGACAATCACCAACAACACATGAAGGGACAATCCCCAACAACACATGAAGGGACAATCACCAACAACACAAGAAGGGACAATCACCAACAACACAAGAAGGGACAATCACCAACAACACATGAAGGGACAATCACCAACAACACAAGAAGGGACAATCACCAACAACACAAGAAGGGACAATCACCAACAACACAAGAAGGGACAATCACCAACAACACAAGAAGGGACAATCACCAACAACACATGAAGGGACAATCACCAACAACACATGAAGGGACAATCACTAACAACACAAGAAGGGACAATCACTAACAACACAAGAAGGGACAATCACCAACAACACAAGAAGGGACAATCACTAACAACACAAGAAGGGACAATCACCAACAACACATGAAGGGACAATCACTAACAACACAAGAAGGGACAATCACCAACAACACAAGAAGGGACAATCACCAACAACACAAGAAGGGACAATCACTAACAACACAAGAAGGGACAATCACCAACAATACATGAAGGGACAATCACCAACAACACAAGAAGGGACAATCACTAACAACACAAGAAGAGACAATCACCAACATCACATGAAGGGACAATTACTAACAACACAAGAAGGGACAATTACCAACATCACATGAAGGGACAATCACCAACAACACAAGAAGGGACAATCACCAACAACACAAGAAGGGACAATTACCAACAACACATGAAGGGACAATCACCAACAACACAAGAAGGAACAAGCTTACTAATACTTGCATCAGAGAGAAGGTTGGAATAAGACTCTGACTGAACAAACAAACAAACTTTATTTTTAAAGGGTCACAAATTGGGCACACTATGTGACTCTTTTTACAAATGGGTCTTCCAAACACTCGTCTTTCACACAGCAGTTGCATTTTATCAATAAAGCATGTTTTCGTTTAACAATATGCATATTATGAGTATGAAGAAAAAATACAACAGAAGGATAGTATAATGCATGTGCATAGGTGCACGCACACATACATGTCCACCCCCTCGCTCACACGCACACACACATACACACACACATACATACAGAGTGCTGATCATTACACATTATTGAATTAAATCAAGAGACAGAATAAAGGGGTTTAGCCATCCAAGTGGAATGCAGTCAGACCAAACTGTATATGAAACTGCAACAGAAGAACATCTGAACTTAAGGCGGGAGGAAGACCAAGAAAGAGATGGATAGATGGTGTATCTGAATCTTGCAAAAAGAACAAATCCATCACTCAAGCCACTTGAGAAAAGCATGACAAATTTAGAAAACTATGACACCCAATAAACAGTGAGATGACAAAAGAAAAAGTAGCAGAAGTTTTAAAAACAGCTATTTTGCGATAGAACTAGCGAAAACAAATAAATGTCCGAAAGTTAAATCATGAGAAAAAGTACCAAAAGAAATGGAATTTACTTCGTAAAATAAGTCATACCATAATTTAAAAAAAAAAAAAAAAATTCAAATAATTGCATGATATATATTACACATGGGATGTTGCACATTAATGAGTAGGTATGTCAGTTCTCTTCCTTGCCACCTTTTCACATTAGAAAGTACTGAAAATTATCTGGTACTCATTTGAGGAGTTCATCTGCATGAAGGTTAACAGTATTTGTGTTACCTTTCATCTGGAGCTAACAAGAAGGGCAATAGAGGGATCATGATGCATGGACATCTGTAGTCTCTATAATAATGCCCAGGTTATGTACTGTTCTATTGCCATGGGTTGGGATTTGCATACCTCCCTACAGAACACCAGAACACTATCTTCTGAAGTGATGGAAAGGTGCCAACATTTCATGTCATCATAAACTAAAGCAAAGTTTTCATCTTGAAATATAAAGAAGAAAAAAAAGCATTCATTTCTTTACATGGAAACTTACCATTTCTGTAAACCATGAAGGACTGGAATCTGGGTCAGAATACCATTCTTGTTCACACCCAGCAGCATTAAATCCTACACGAATTTTATAAAGGTTGCCCAGATCTGTGTCAGTGGAAACCTGCATTTGGGAGAAAGATAATGACCACAGAATAAGATTAATGGCAAAAGTATAATAAATAATATTAGGATTTAGAATAGCTTAGTATTTTTTTTAAAGTGACTCCTTAAATCTATCTTCCTTCTAGATCTCCCTCTGCTTCTTGGTGTTTACCTTCTCATGCTGTAAGCTCTCGATGTTGGCAGGCCTCATTGGATTCATTCTGACTAGCTGGCTGAACTATTTCAGTTTGTTTCTCATTTATTTTATTGAAGGGTTTTGTCCCAATAGTTCTTCTAACTTCTTTATTTCTCACGTTATCTCTTCAGTTTTGTACGCAGCCTTTCTCAATATTCTCATTTCACATTTCACTAGTCCTTTGAGTTCTTTGAATAATGTCAAAGTTTGACACTGACAACCTAAAGCTGGAATAAAGAAAGCGTTTTAATATGTTTTTTAGATTTTTTTTTAATAGCCGGGTGTTGCAAAATTGGCATAAGCTGATACTTAACATATGGCATGTGGAAATATTGCTTGATTACTTATAATATAATTACTACATTTTACAACACGTACCTGGAATTTCTGGATGCTTCCTTCAGTCAAGATCACTGCACCATGTTCTTCTATAAGGAATGGTTCTGAATGACCCTTGTCGCCATAGAAAACTATGACAAGCTGAGCTGTTGTGCCACTGCCCGGCTCCTGTCCAGTCACTACAGTAATCTCATATTTGAAAACTGAAACAGTTTTAGCAAAAGTATTATGTCAACATGCATACCAGAGAAACTGTTAGCAAAAGTATTATGTTAACATGCATACCAGAGAAACTGTTAGCAAAAGTATTATGTTAACATGCATACCAGAGAAACTGTTAGCAAAAGTATTATGTTAACATGCATACCAGAGAAACTGTTAGCAAAAGTATTATGTTAACATGCATACCAGAGAAACTGTTAGCAAAAATCTTTGCAACTATGACAATTTTTCCTGCAGATTATTAGTGGATATATATTGCATGTAGAACCTATAGTACAGCACCTGAAACTCAAATAAAAAGAAAAAATTAGAAATCATGCATCTCTTCTGTGAAATTTACTTATATTTAAACAAATATGACCACTGTTAAAAAAAAAAACACAGGCTCGTAAACATCTTGCATTGGAAACTAAAATATTCTGATTATATAAAATTGTGCTGTGCTTCAGAAAGAATCAAAGACACTGTTACTGGTCTCATAAAGACACCCTGGTCACCCAAATGCATAAGTGGGGTAACTGTCAAAGAATCATCTTCTTTTGACTTTGCCTTGAAATGCGTGGTTGGCACACTGTGTTGTGGTTTATAGCTAGGCTGTGATATCTGTGCATTGCAGCCCAACACAATAAATTTAGCAAATCTCTAATTAGTCGCTTGTTATGATGTTTGTTTAGGGGTACCATCTATTCACCTTCACTCCCCTGTCCACCCACTACAGATCCCTGGAATCCATGCAGCCAGGTACTGAATCAAGAACCGTTACAGCAACCAGTGATGAGATCAAAAGATTGCATGAGATATAAACATTGAACATTCATTCCACATTTCTAAAATACTAACCTTTTTCAGGTTCAGCATCGGGAGATTTAATCTCGTCTTCATGTACCAAATGTGTACTGGGCATTTTCTTCATTGGGGCAATTCTAGCAATAGGCTGTATGCTGGTGTTTAACGTCTTTATGTTGTCATTGTAGTGTAGCGTTCTGCTGATCTTCCTATCATCTTGACCAGAATCCAACCATCTACAAACACAGAACAGTGGAATTATGTGAATTCTCTTTGTTACTTCAAAACTTATTAGATGCTGGTTTTGTGTGTGTGTGTGCAAATGAATGAATACAAATGGAAAAACTAATTATGTTCCTAGTATTAACTAGGATCCTTCTATCTTTTTTTTTTCATTATGGTTATATTGCCTTGTTATTTGTTGGATGGGAGTTGCCGTGGCCGAGCGGCTAGATGCTCGCAGATGATCGGAAGGTCATGGGTTCGCTCCCTGGTGGAGCCGGACTATTTTCAAAACTGACCTTGGCTCTCAGGTCGACCCAGCCTTGAGTTGGTACCAGGTGCAGTCCCGGGAAGTAAAGGCGGCTGGCGTGATGCTGACCATTTCACCCATCTTGTGCCGATTGGTCTATAAAAATATAGGTCTAGCCCTATATGCCCTATACACGTAAAGGCGTGGAAAAGGGTCCTTTACTTTACTTATATGATGGATGTTTTTCGCCTCAATTCTGTTTCTGGATTTGTCTTGCCTCATCAAAATAAAAGTGTGTTCTTCATTTTCCTTTGCTATGTTTCATCATCATGTACAGTTTGTCAATGTTGTAACATCAGCAGATGACTAGCCTTTCTGTGGAGGCCAAGCCATATAGGATAAAACTTAGTGGAGTAAAGTAAATCTTTCTGAAATTAACTTTGACCTAAACTCTTTATAACATGAGAGGGAAAGATGGTAAAGATGGGCACAGTAACCACACTGGTCTAGTTTATTTTAAACCCTATTACCATACAAGAAACTTTTACATTTACAACGTCCAGTAAGCAATCTGTATATAAGCTTTTCACTAAAATGGAAGGTTCTGGTAAATCTTCCTTCACTTTCTTTTATTTTACATTTAGTAGCTCAAAAGTTCTGGAATTTTTTTTAAAACTAGGATAAGTTCCCTTTTTTTTTTCCTGCTAAGATCTATAATGCTGTGATTAAATGATGATGTTTGCTAACCTGTTACAAAGAAACACATAATCTCTCTCTTCATTGCTTGGTTGTACTGTCACACCAAAAAGATACCACCCAGATCCTGAAATAACAAAATGGTGAATTGCTTACTTTGTTTCATTATTATGCAACACAGTTCATATTCTTTGAATAAGTACCCTTTTGTAATACCGTTAATAAATTAAAATTAATAAATGCATACTTTGGTTTTAATAAATTAAAATTAGTACCAAGGGAAGAATATAAAGATGGTAACTATGATGCCGCAGACAATAATTATCAAGCTGCAGGCTGCTTTTAATTGACTTTAACAATAGTATGGAGTGCTGACAATTCAGAAAGCAATGGCAAACTAATTAATGTAAAATTACCTAGTAAAACCACAAACAGCCAATAAATGCTGGAGTTGGTCAGTGATATTCTGTAAACAATATGCAACTTCTTCTTCTTCTTCAGCATTCCAAGCCCATGAGGTTCATTGCTGCAGATATCACCCACCTCCATTTATCTCTCTGGTTAGCCTTCTCTTTTCAGTTGGTGACACCAAGTGTTTGCAGGTCTGTCTGGATATTATCTCTCCATCGTCTTCTTGATCTGCCTCGTGGTCTACGACCATTCATCTCCTTGTGTATACAGTTTTTACTTCTCTGTCATCTGACATTCTTTCAATATGCCCCAACCATTTCAGTCTATTAGCTCTCATGATGCCAGTGATCAGAGGTGATTTAAACAGATTATGAATTTTGTTATTGCTTCTCACTCTCCACTTCCCGCTGTTTGCATCTTTGATGAGTCCAAAGAGTTGTCGTAAGACTTTGTTTTCAAAAACCTGTAATAAGGCATTATCTCTTTTAGTTGTGCTCTAAGTTTGCCCCAAATATGCAACTAATTTGTGTAACTGTCATGCTAGAACCTTGGGCAGAGGTATTCTTGTAATAAAAGGCATATTTTTTAAGTAAGTCTCGTTTTGACCTCACTGACAAACACTGTTGAAAAATATTATTGTGCATATGCAGTATGTTTATGTGGTTTATTAGCTAGCTGTGTGCTAATTTTTTCACTGTTGAAATCTTGTCTGATGCTGTGTGTGGGTTAATTGGAAAAGTGTAAGAATAAAGTCACATTATAATAATAACACTGTCATTCAATATTTTCTTCCTCAGTGCTGATTCTGGCATTCCAAGTATATTCTTGACATATGGTGATTTGATGTCATCTTTATGATTTAAAATAATTAGACTATAATGCATCTTAACATAATAAGAATAGTTTTCATACCATCATCATCATCATCAGGTGCCTTGCCGATTGGCGTGGGCGATCATGCCTCTCCATAATCTGTGATCTCCTGCAGCATGTATCAGTTCATGTGCCAACCCACCTCCATGCCATGCAACAAGACTGTCAAGCATCTTCTCTCGTTGTCTTCCTCTATCTCTCCTTCCACATATCTTTCCAGTGGTCATAATATGTTCTATTTTCCCTCTTCTCATAACATGGCCGTAAAAATGATGACTGTCTCCTTCTAATGTCTGTGATAAGTTGTCTTCGGGCTCCCGCCTCTTTCAAAACCTCTTGGTTGCTCTTTTTGGCTGTCCAAGGTATTCTAAGCATTCTTCTGTAAAAAAACATCTCCGAGGCCTCCAGAAATTGTTTGGCCTGCCTACCGGTTGTCCAGGATTCACAGCCATATGTTAAAACTGGATGTATGTAGCAAGCAAGAATTCTTTTTCTAACTCTCAATGACAAGGATAAATTGCACAAGATGTTTTTAATCTTATAAAATGCAGTTTTTGCCTGTCCTATTCTATTTCTTATCTCAGTTATGCATCTTCCATCTGATGTTATCCATGTGCCCAGATACTTAAATTTCTGTACTTTTCCTAAAATAATACCATCAACTTTTATTACACACTTATGAATAATTCGTTTCTTTGATACCACCATTACTTCTGTCTTCCCATTATTCAAACTGAGGCCCATTCTTCCACTTTCTAACACCACAATGTCTATCATTTCCTGTAGTTCTTTCTGACTTGTTGCTATCGAGACTGTGTCATCAGCATAACGTAAATTGTTTATATTGTGCCCACCAACCACAATTCCGGGCATACCAATTAAAGCTCTCATTATATATTCACTGTATATTGAAAACAAATCAGGTGACAGTACACATCATTGTCGTACGTCCCTCTTTATGCTTTGAAATGTACCTAAACAGTTGTTAATTCTTATAGCTGCTGTTTGCTGGCAATACATATTCTTTATTATTCGTAGATCTTTCCCATCAATGTTTAATTTTTCTAACAGTTTGATTACTTCTTCATGTTTCTATGAAGCATATGTACAAATCAGTCTTTACTTCTATAGCTCTTTCTGACAATGTCCTTAGGATGTATATGGCATTTTTTGTACCTTTTCCTTCTACAAATTTCTACAAACTTCTACAAGTTTTCATATACTAGTAGATAAAAAAAGACAAAAAGGTAAATTTAATAATTACAATTGTTACCTGGATTATTATTGGTATGTCCAATTGTAATGCTGTTCAGTCTCATCAGACTGACCACTTCTATCTCTGATTTTATGGTCTTATATAAAATCAAAAACAGAAAAAAATATAAATTACCCAAACATAAATAAGTAAATTGTGAAAGGATGTTTAAATTTGTAACTCTCAACAACAGACAACTCAATACATGCTCACTGATTACCCCAAACATAATATACGAGGGGGCTTTAAATGGAAACATTGAAAGTGTGAATAGAAATTACAATAACTATGCCACTGCCTTGTTAAAAACTGCCATTACTGGTTGCATGTACCACTTTTACTTTTGCTGTGTAGGTGCAAAAAAAGGGGGAGGGCGGGCTTTGAGCTTAGGATTTAAGGTCGCTTGACTACTGCTGTTGCCATATACTGTGCCATTAGGGATTTTATTTTTGCCTCTAACAGAAAAAAATCTACCGCCTTACCAAGGATTCAAACCCAGGCCTCCTGCATGACAGCCTAGCATTCTAACCTTTCCGCCAGTCACTCCTCTGTCTTGTAACTTGTCAATATCGTTAAAGATAACAAGAGTCTTCATCACATGGCATATGTTGCAGTGGAACAGGGTGAGGTCATGATGACATTTCAAAGATGTCGCCTCACTTCTGACATGCACCAAAGATGAGCAACATTCTGGTATTCAGTTTTTTTGTTTGTTTTTGTTTTGATCAGTGAAACCCTTTCAGATTCATAGCAGATGCATGTCTATCAGTCCATGACTTCTATAACAGACTATACACGACTCGGTCAAGCACATAAAGGAGTGAACCAAAAATCCTGTTAATCTGTTACAATAACCCATTATGTCCCAGTTGTGACTTTAACTAGTTCTGGCCCATAAATAAAAGTGTTACTCATGAAGACTCAAAGATGTATACTCTAATGAACACATATCAAGAGAAGATATCAAACACAAATGAAAAGTAAAACCAGTCAGCTTCACATTAATACAGATGACAAGTGAATGTTATGTCTAGAGAGCCTTCTTCAGTACATTATAAAAATGTACAATCTCCCAAATATGAAGCAGAATATATAGTCACTTATCTGAAGTATCTCTGAGAGAAATCAGATATCTCTTTTTTTAAATTTCACCTTTAATGAACACAGACATTTTGAATAAAGCTCTGTAGTAACAATCAAAAGAGTTAAAGTAAAACACAAGAAGTGTACTCTACTACACGATAAGATGGCCAAGTAAATGTGAAAACCATACCAGTGCACACTGTAAGGCTTAATATCTACTATAGAAAGGCATTTGTCCTAATATTAGTGTATCTTTACTTTATCATTAAATATTTAAGTATTTTCCTTTATTGATAAGTACAGACATAAAAAGTTAGAATTAGATTTTTCTTTTTTCTTAACGTGAAGCTTTCCCCAAGTTTGTATGGGATATTTAATTCCCAGAAAGTATGAGATCACTCAGTGCTGTCCATAAATAAGAAAGTTTTACAGTGCATGTAACGAAGTTAGGCCCACAGCTAGAGTGACTTCCCTTCCTATTCATGCCTCGTTCTGACAAAGAAAGTCTACTATGTTGTGGGGGTTTCATGCATTCCTTTTTTGTCACTGCTTGAAAACCTCTTTTTTTTTTCGCCTCGTTACCGCTGACTTGCATGATTATTTCAATATTTTGCTACCTGGGTGATGCTTAGGTAGTACGGAAACTGTCATGTTTTTCTATTCCTATGTTCCTTGTAAGCACGCTTTCCATCTAAGGGGAAGCCACCGGCAACAAACATAGGAATACATCTCACAAACCATCACGGCTGCACCACCTCCTTCTTATTTGTACTCAGTCGCCTGGGGGCCTTCAAGAGACTGACGACAACACAACCTCCGACAAACATTATATTTACCGACCAAATGCCAAAGCAAACCATATCATGACACACCCCCCCCCCCCCCCCCACCTCCAACATAGTAGACATGAGTCCTCAGAACGAGGCATGAATGGAAAGGGAAGTCACTCTGATTTTGGACCTGACTTCATTATAGTTCCAGTTTTAAATATAAGTATCTTTTTAATTTACTCCCAACAAGCATGCCAAAGGAATGAATGAAGTTCAACTCCACCAGAACCGCACAACGAGCGACAAACATTCAGTGACATAAAGTGCCACCATTCGGATAAGAATCACACAGGCGCAAGTCCCAGAAACCATGTTCAACCATCAGGTTATATTAGGGCCCCCAACAACAGCCGAAGTGGGGTTTCAAAATAAGGAAAAATTGCATCCCACATTGGGTAGGCTTTGATGACAAGCCATGGGAAACTACTAATTAGGTGTGTTTCCTTACAAGTTGGCATGCATCTGCCTGAGAGGAAAGGAAACAACAGTCTGCATACAAAAAAAGATAAATCTGTGAAACTGATTTGTGCACAAAAATTAAAGCGCTAGATCAAGGCCAAAGTCCAGAAGTGGATGAACAGCCAGAAATTTCAGATGAGGTTTACAACCGGTAAACACTAAAAAGAAGAAGATCCTAGAAATGGCTCATTCATCATTAGTCAAACGAAAGAAACACAAGGTTATTAAGAGTATTATGGTAAAACATAGTGAAACAACAGACAGTGTATTTTGTGTATTTCGGCTGAAAGAATTCTTTTTTAAATTAAAATTCATAAAGATTATATCCTATACATTTAACGAGAAATCAACAACAACAACAACATTGTAAAGATGTTTTTTATGTTTCCACTGTCTTCCAATAACATTTGTAAAAAGTCATGATTCAGTAAATTAAATCTCAGAGATAAATGTCAACCAATTTACCTGCCCCTGTTGATGATGATGACTCTCAGTTCTGTTTTTCAAAGATCGGTATCCTGTACTGCCCTTTTCACCATCAAGTTTAACTAGAATAGGTTCCTTGAGGGCAGCATGAGGAACATCTCCTGCCTCTATTGTGATGATATACTTCACAACTGAAATGAGTAGCCAATAAATATATATATATTTAACTCTTTCAGGCCCAAGAAACGCATCATACGTTCATAGGTTCCTACCTAAAAGCCCAATTAACACATGATGCACCGATTTTATTACTTTCTTTACTACCCCCTGGGCCTGTGATGCTAAACCCCCAGGGACTCAAAGAGTTAAGAAGTTGTCAAGCTGAACCAGCAACAAAAGACTAACCTTGTTGGTAGAGTTACAGAAAATTATATAACTAAACTCAACAAAAAATATACAAATAATACACTTATATAGTAGGAGTCACCATCATGTAGCAGCTAGATGCTCACCTAAAGATAAGAAGGTCATGGGTTCAAATCCAAACAAAGGTGTAATTTTTTTTTTTTTTTTCAAAAATGACCTCGGCTCCCAGGTTGACCCAGCCTTCAATGGGTACCAGGTAAAGTCCCGGAAAGTAAAGGTGGCAGGCGAGATGTTAACCACATCAGCCATCAAATGCCGTTTGTCTGTAAAATATAAGCCTAGCACCGTAAGGCAAATATTCCTGATGGTGTGGAAAAGGATCCTTTACTGTTACACTGACATAGTTCATTTGTAAACTAATATATGTGTGATTTTACGCTTACGCTTTGTTAAAGTATCCTTATCCTGCTTTACATTTTCTAACGGAGCAGTGGCTCCCAATACATGTTACATTCTCTGTAGACTTTCATGACTGGTTGGATTTGAAGCCATAGTAACCTACACAATTAAGCTGTCAGCCTCACACTGGTAAGGCTTGCCCAGTTCAAAAACGCTTTGCAGGAAAACAAACAATCAATTTATAAAACAATTTTAATTAAAAATATTGTTTCAATTACCATGAATCAATAACTGATTTTCACAGTTTTTGTGCATAGAGATTCAGAAATGTGTTTTCTAGCTTGTTGTCTGCTTTATGTAGGGGCATTAACCGAGAAATTAGGACAATGGTCTTACATTAGGTTATAATCTAAAGTAAGGTAAGAAAGGTGAATTAACAGTGCTAGATCAACAAATTGGTGGCGACTGCTTTGGCAAATCATCTTTGGTCCTAGGCCTTGAATAAAAAGAAATGATAAGTGAGAGGAAATGCAACCCTGGCAATATTTTTTAAATACAATTTGAAGCCTATTTAAATTATTTAGCATGTGATATCACGTTCTACCGAATGTAAAAAAAAAAAATGTAAAAAAAAAAAAAACTACCTCAAAAACATCTGAAGTCAAGATAAACTTAAACAAAAATAATGTGAAATAATTATGATAAATTTTAGCCCCTACTGACTTAAATTAAATCGTTAGCATTCTGATTCTCTGATGTTCATTGCTGCAGATATCACCCACTTCTATTCACCTCTCTGATTTGCCTTCTCTTTCCAGTTGGTGATTTCAAGTGTTTGAAGGTCTGCCTTATATTATCTCTCTGTCTTCTTAGTCTGCTTTGTAGTCTTCTCCTGTTCATCTCTTTATTACAGTTTTTGTCTTGCTGTCATTTGCCATTCTCTGTAAATGCTCCAACCATTACAATCTATTAGCCTTAGAAATGCCAGTAATTAGAGGTTATTTTAAACAGAATATAAACTGTTTTACGGCTTCTTATTCTTCTTTTTCCACTATTTTAAATATAAATCTAAAAAAGATGAAACTGTTACAAGATGTAACACAAGCAGGCAATCAATAATAAAATATTAAATTATCTCACTAGGAAGAATTGGAACTCCTGGCCAGATGACAGGAAATTCTAAATAGCCATCAGAAACATCACTGACAGAAAGACACTCTCTTGGTTCAAATGAGAATGTATCTTTGGTGTCATTATCCTCAAATGTGATCTAAAGAAGTAAAATACACATGCAGTTTTAGGTAATATAAAGATTCACACATACTTAACACTTTAGGGACTAATGACCACTTAAGTGGCTTTTGGAATCCACCAAGTTCTGAATTTTAGCCACTACAGTGGCTCATCATAGAGACACTTTAATATGTTTTATTTGCTGGGAAAAAGAATTTGCATGCACATGTTTTAAAAAACTAGAATTAGTGACACAAAGTTCTTTTGTTTTCAATATTCGGCATAGCTTTTGTTTAAATTTCTGAACTGTTTAAAAATTTTTAGATGTGATACGATTTTTACGTGATTTTTCTATAGCAAATGATAAGGGAAAAGGTCTAGAGCTGTTCATACTACTCTGTTGTTGATGAATCTCAGCCAGATAGTGACAATAGTCTTGATATTGTGATTCATAATGCATATGATAAACCTACTGCTGATAATTTAGCTTACGATGAAGAATTAATAAAATATTTCAATTGGATCATCTGTTTTGATCGGCTGTTTTCCTGATTTTCGTTTTTTTTTTAAATCTGACATGTCATACAAAAATGATCATAATATCCAAAGTATTTAAATTAGTTGTTTAAAAAAAAAACTATCTGATACAGAATTGAACAGAGAAAGCAAGTGAATTTTTAGAAATAGAAAGCAGTGTTGTTGAACAAGTACAGTGAGCACAACATTTTGTGTGGGAATAATCTTCACATGTGTCTAAGATCCTTGAATTTTGTGTGATTTTGATAAAATTCTTCTGTAATACTGACACTTCAATAGTTTAGATTTATTCTGCTCTCATCTCTCTTTAATTCGATATACTATTTGTCTCGATACTGCCAATACATTTTCTTCAGGAAGGTTTTAGTTTTGTCATGTTGCAGTATTAAAAATTCTACTCAAAATTAATGTTGTCCAAACCCCAGAAAAAATGTGGTCCTGAAAGAGTTATTATCAGGGCTTTTTCTAGGCATAATCTTTAGCTGTCTCTGTGGTAAAGGGGTCAAGCCATTTGCCTCACGCTCTGAAAGTCATCGGTTTATTTCAGGGTGGCGCCATTCAGTTCACGAGCGCAATTTTTATGGAGATTCCTAGGGATCATCACTTGAGCTGTAGAGGCTGTGCACTCTATGACACTCTAAGCAGGCATTTTGCTGTTCTGTGGAGAGAGACTGAGCCATATGGGATAAAACCTGGTGCCATGAAGTCAATTCTCTCACCTTTACCTTGACCTTGGCAATATCGGTACCGTTTTAGGCATAATTTTCTTTCAGGTTACTGTAATAGACATTTTGTAGTTCATTATTGGTCATTTTACATAAATCTCAAACATCACATGTGTTCTTATAAAGTTTAAATTTTGTCAGAGAAGTAACAATAAAAAAATATTTAAAAAATCTGACTCCTCCAACTGTCACCCAACTGTGTCTCTAGCCTTTTTGAAAGCAGTACACACATGATGTTTCACAGAAATTACATCTCCCCACCCCCGCCTCCTGCTGAAAAAACTTCCAAGACGAAAAGAGTTAAGAGAGCACAGTAGAACCTTCCTAAAAAATAATTTACTATACATACTAAACAGTCAATATTATCTAATTAACCTTTTTCAGGTGCCATTTCTTATGTACTGAGTTATCCTCAAAGCCAAGTCTGATTTTGATGAGCTCACCAACATCTTCAGCGAGACCTAACTGTAATATTTAAGCACGAAAAAATTAGAAACTGTTCATGAAATATTGCATTTATGAAATGTCTCAAAATTAAACTAAGGCATATAGATATACATGGAAGCCATCATGGTGTAGTTACTAGATGCTCATATGCGGATCAGAAGGTTGTGAGTTCAATTCCAAATGGAGCCTGTCTTTATTCAAAAATGACCTTGGCTCCCAGGCTGATGAAGTCTTACATGGGTACCAGGTAATGTCCTGGGAGGTAAAGGCAGTTGACATGATGTTGAACACATCACCCACTAAGTCCTGACTGGTCTATAAAATATAGGTCTAGCCCTATATGCCTAATGGGCCTAAAATGCGAGGGAATTGGTTCCTTTACTTTGTTTACATAAATATAAATAACAGATCAAGCAATTGTAACTCTAGAGACAAAAGGAATTAAAGTAACAGATCAATTTAATTATTTAGGTAGTAATTACTGATAGTGAAAGAAATACAAAGAAAGAAATTATGACATGCATTGGCAAGGCATCAGCAGCTTTTAATACTTGAATAAAATATGCAATCTTAACCATATAGTTTAAAAACCAAATTAAGTTATTTTCAATCTAAAGTTTTCAAAATTTTAACATGTGCCAGTGAAAGTTGGAGAACCACTAAAGATATGGAACAAAATTTAAATGCCTCAGGAAAATGTTGAAATTAAATTGGAATAAATTCAAGAGGAGTAAAGAAATAAGAGAAATGTTAGGACAACCAATAGTCTTCTTCTTCTTCACGTTCACTCGCTCTAAACTCCTGCAGAAAGTTCTGGTTGTTCATGCACCTCTGAACTTAGTCTTGGTTCAGAACCTGAATCTTGTGTGCACATTCATTTTACATATCTGACTTATTTCTTTGTGCCTTTCAGGCAGATGCACTCTGACTTCAAAGAAAACCCCCATATAGTCAACTCTGACGACATGCTTGTTGGGGAGGCAATGGGTCTATTCCTGTTTTCCCCTCAATGGAGCCCTGGAACCCACACAGGGTGTAGTCACTAGTATCAACAGTTGTAAAACAGAAAAGATGGTACTAAAGTGGACACATCCTGAGAAGAAATGAGCAGAGAGTCATCAAACAGGCACTACAATGGGAAATAAAGGGACAAAGAAGGTGAGGGTACCCAAAAGAAACCCTTAAATGAGCATTAAAAAGGGAGGTCAAAAGTGCTGGACTGGATTCTATGCATGGTACTGAACTGATTAAGGATAGAACATAATGGAGAAAAATGCTGCGAGCCCTTGGCAGTTAGAAATCGAAAATAGTAGCCTAACGGTGCTGCTCAGGCAAAATATAGAGTGAAAAACCTACCAAAAGTATTTCAGGATCCTCGCCGGTGCTACAGAGCATGTGCACTGTGCTGAACTTCTTCGGACTCAGACCTAAGTTAGAAGAAGAATGGAGCACTTACGGGGTACTACCCGTGTGCCATGATGTTGATTCGTTGTTCAAACTTAAAACTGAAAACCTCAAGATAATGGGAAATGGTTTTGACTGAATGGCTTTACTTATGCTTCAGGTACCAAACTATGGGAAACAGTCACAGCTGACTGGCTTCATGTCGCCAATCATGACTATTTTTGGCATCTATAAGAAGATAGTGTGCCACTGCGTTTCTTCTTGGCAGTCACAACAATGGTTGGGTGACCGTAGCCATTAATACTACAGTGTGATCCTCTGCCCTATGGTCAGGGAGCCTTAGATCATGACCAACAACTATCTGTTGGCTGCCTTCAAGCTCATGCCACCACTTGCTTTCATGGTTTCATGTTAACCTGATTATGGGGTTAAACAGATACTATGCCTTGCCCAAAAGTGTTTTAAGGTTACTGGAGTGAAGGAGGTGGGAGATATATGGGGGGGGGGGGGGGGGGGGGGAATAGTTAATGGGCAGTTATGACAAGAAGCAGGAAGATTGCTACCCATCAAGCAATGAATCGCAAACCATTCCCCCAAGCGATGCTTAACTGCAAAAGTGGAAATTGATGGTGATGATGGAAAAACACTGTGAATAACTGTGTACTTGTTATGAATAACATTTTCAAACCTCAAAAAGATCTTTCATGCCAGGCTGGAAAGGGTTATCATTCTGTGGACTTAGGCTCACTGGACTGCTTTCCTTTCTGCTACCACAGAAAATCACTGTAACATCTGTTGCATCACCAGTAATACCTGTAGGACCTGTAGAAGTTTCCACAGTCCACTGTCCACCTAGAAGTGTAATATATTTAACAGAAAATATCATGCCAGAAAGTCTTCTAATTCTTTCAACATCTTCTTTTTGACGTTCATTAGCTCTCACGTAAAAAATAAAATACTGCAAGTAATGACTGGTTACCCTAGTAAAACCTGCCTGCGCCTGCTAGGGAGAGGCAGGGTTTGACCACATGCCTGTCTGATGTCCAATGTTCATGACCAGCTTTCCAGTGGCCATCCAGTTCCTTAGTACACTGGCCCATCTTGAACTTGGGGGTTCATATTTAGAGTTTTCAGTCTCCTAGATGGACTGCTGTTCAAAGCTTTCGGGTTCTAGCTACCCATGGAAGAGGTTATAGCACCCTGACTCACTTGGTAAGTATGTCTCTGAGCATCTGAGGTATTTTCTAAGGATTTCAGATCCCATCCTGAATTCCCGCTTTCACTCTCCATGCCCACAGTCAGTTGGTCAGTGGCTGCTTATTGGCTTTTCACAGCTAACCTCTATAGTTCTGTCTTCAGAATATAAGGTACAGAAAGTGTTTCACACACACACACAATATATATGAGTCTTCCGGTTAAAATGGACGCTAGACAGCGGCGCTGTTCGGAGCAGAGGCAAATTTTTTGCTTCTGCCGGACGGTGGCCGAAGTATTTTTGCTCCATTTGTAGACTGGATATAGTTTCGTCGCCCAGCTTCTGAGTTGAATGCATGGCGTGACCCTGTGAGCTGCGGATTGCATTTGGAATGTCTTTTTTCGACTGTGACCAACGTGGTGGTGTGAATTGTAGATTCAGAAAATGGCGCGATGCCTGTCGTGCAATGCTGGCGGGGCCCGTATTAAAATTGATCGCGCGGGCAACTGCTGATTTGTTGGCGACAAGTTCTGCTATTATCAATGATGAACTGCATTTCTAATGTTGGACTGTTTGTGTTAGCACTTCGGATGGCTACCATATGCTTTAATGCGAGTGTATGCTAGATATGCTGAGACAGCAGTCTGTCAATTTTTCCACAAGGGACTGTGATAGACATTCTGAGTGTTTTTCGCTGGCACAGGAGCGGAGCAAAGATGGGGCGACCCGTTTGCTATGAAGCTGAAACTAAGACTACCAGACTACCAGACACAATATATATATATATATATATATATATATATATATATATATATATATATATATATATATATATATATATATATATATATATATATATATATATATATATATATATTTATATATATATATATATATATATATATATATATATATATAGGTAGAAAGTTATATCTGGTAATTTTTAAATTTGTAATAACATAACATTTGTAACTGTGAAAAGATAAATATTACATACACGTGACCGGAAAATCAGGAAACTCGCTGATTGGAGCTGCAAAGTTACTTGGTCTGCATAATTCTGCTATCAAGGTTGTTTCTATTTCCTGGTTTCTTTCATTCACATTCCCAATCCATCTAATTAGAATTTTAAAAAATTAAATCGTACTCAGATAATTTGACAATGAAAGAACATCAACAATTTCAATTGCATAATGTTTCAAAGTAGACATCCAATGGGGCAAATGACGATTATGATAAGTCACAAGCACATTACTTTTAAAAAGACTAAATTCACAGCCAAATGGACCTTCGGGAAAGTCAGTGTGCACTGACTAAATGTGAATAGTAAGGGGACACATTAGGTGATAGTTAGGGTTAAAGGGAAAGAGGTAATCATCCTTGTGACTGAAATGACCACATGCCTTTCCCTTCTGTCAGTGTATTATTATCCTTTGGGACTCCTGCTTCTTCCTCTTTCTAGTTCTGCTATGATTTCAGTCTTTGTTTGTCTTTGTGTTGATCATCATCATCATTTTCTGCTTCTTTCTCCTCATCCACATTCTCCTTCTTCCACTAAATGTACGGGATCTAGAGAGATGTTGACAAAGATGACTTTCCAATGATCTGTGTCAATTTTAAGTTTTAATGAAGTTATTGTTGCTAGTTGTTATCTAGATGTCTAAATGAAAGTTAAATGCGTTCAAAAACAAATGACTAAATGACTAAGAATACTGATAAACATGAAATGATATGAATTTTTCTTCTTCTTCTTTATCGTTTGTCCGAATAACGTACATGTATTGTGTTTACAGCAAAGCTCCAATATTTGTGCCTTTTGACTGACATATCCAACTTTTTCTGGCATTTGTTATTTTGGTTAGCCTTCCTAGATAGTTTTGGGGACACTTGTAGCCTCATTTGCATGGTGACTTCATCATACATAGATCTACCGATATTTTCCCTAGAGAATCATTTGGGGCAGCTGCATGCAGACTGGTTAATCATCAAGGGTAGGTAGGGGCAGAGCATGGGGGTTTATCACAATCCAAGAAGGCTTCTAAAATGCATGGTCGATACATGGGTTAATTCAAGAAAGGTGCAGAAATAACATAAATATATAGATGACCGCTGGTATCAGGTTATAAGAAAAAACAAAAATGATGGAGATATATTGGGTGCATCCAAAGGGTAAGTGAACATGAAATTACCAAGCAAAAGGGCTGGAGAAATGAGAATGTAGAGAAAAAAACACCCTAGGATTAATGTCAATGTGAGAGACCAGAAGTGCTGGGCTGAATTCATCCATGATGTTGAGATTATTGCATAGGATTTAATGGAATGGATGAATAAACTGGAACAATGTGATGTGTAACGGCATAGTAATGATGATGATGACAATGTTGAAACTATCCACATACACTTGTGTGTCCTCCTCTGCAAATTAGTAATTTCTCTTCATTAAGCTTATATATGTATCTCACATGCAAACTTCTTACTTACTTTACTTTACTTTTACTTTTTCCTTCCACGTATGCCGCTAAGCGTTGTGGGGAGATGCAAGTTCCTGCCGTAAGCAAGGCGGGCAGCATCTGATGTTCTGAGGCCATGCTTTTGGCAGGTTTCGGAGACCCCGTCAATCCACCGTTTCCTTGGTCTTCCTCTTGCCTTATATCCTGAGCTTCTTTGGTTGAAAATTTGTGATGTTATTTGATCATTTTTCATCCTGGTTAGATGTCCAAACCATTTCATTCTTTGATGTTCTATGTAGTCTAAACATGGTGTAGTTTTTACAGTGTTTCTAATGTCTATATTCTTTATCCTGTCTAGTCTGGTCTTATTCGCTGCTTTTCTTAGACATTTCATTTCACAGGCTTCTATTTTTCTTTCGTGGGTCTTGTTGATTGTCCATGTCTGGCATTGGTAGCAGAGTGTTGGAATGAAGATGGTGTTTATCAATTGTCTTTTGGTCTTCATGGTTATATCTGGATGTTTAAGCAGAGGTGATAGTTGGTATGTGACAGCATTTGCTTTCTGTATTCTTGTTTCTATCTCTCTGTCCATTCTTCCATCCTCTGTAAATATACTGCCCAAGTATTTGAACTCTTTGGTTTGCTTGATTTTGGCACTTCCAACATTTATATTCAGTGGCCTGTGTGTTCTGCTGATCTTCATAACTTCTGTTTTTTCTATACTGATTCTCATATTATGTTGTAAACAGCTGTTGTTGAGAGTAGTCAGATGTTCCTGTAGATCATATTCATTTTGATACAGTATGCTTTGATCATCAGCAAAAAGTAATTCGTTTATAGCATACACGTCTGGGTTTGCTTCTACAGTGATCTTATCCATGTATGTTATGAAAAGTAATGGTGACAGTACACATCCTTGTCTGACACCAGTTGTGACTTTGAACCATTCAGAAAGACCACTAGATGTTCTTACTGCACTTTCACTTTTTTCATAGAGGGCTCTGATGTTGTCTAATAATTGACCCTGCACTCCGTAATCGTCAAGAATTCTCCACAGCACATCTCTGTCTACACGGTCGAATGCCTTCTCTTGATCTACAAAGACCACGTTCAGCTCTTTATCGTATTCGAGTGTCTTTTCACAGACTTGTCTTAGTGCAAATATGGCATCAGTGCAACCTCGCCCTTTCCTGAAACCGAATTGTGCTTTACTCAGTAGAGGTTCAACCTTTGCTCTTATCCTACCTTCTAAGATCTTTGCATACATTTTCCCCACGTGACTTAGTAAAGATATTCCTCTATAAGTTCCACATTCTCTCTTGTTTCCTTTTTTCTTCCAGATAGGTACTACAACTGATCTTTGCCAATCCACTGGTACCTTTCTCTCTGCCCATGCTCTATTGAAAATTCTCTCCAGCCAGGTGATCATAGTGTCCCCTCCAGCCTGGATGACTTCTGTTGTTATTCCGTCGATACCAGCTGCTTTGTGTCTTTTACTTGTTTTGATAACTTTCTCTACTTCATCCCGCAGGATGTGTGGTTCTAGATGATCTGGAGCCCTTGAATGGAATTCTGCTGTTTCATGTATTCCCAACGGGTTCAAAAGTTCTTTAAAATATTCCTCCCATCTTTTTTTAATTTCTTTTTGGCTGAATAATGGTTTTCCATTTTTATCATTTATGACTGATGTTGGATTGAAGCTTTCTTCTCTTAATCGCATCGCTTTCACACTCTTATAAAAGTCTCTTGATGATTCTGTACATAGCTGTGTTAGGTGTTCACCATACTTTTTCCATGATTCCTCTTTGGATTTGGTTATTGTTCTCTTGGTGTCTCTTCGGGTTAGTCTGTACCTAACTTCTTAACTTTAGCAAATGAAAATTGTGTATGTATCTCTGTAAACCTTTTTTTTTTTCAGAGTGAGTATGTTTGAATGTATAGCCTAGTAAAGGTCAACGCAAACACAGTATAAAGTATTTCGGGACGTGATCCTAGGCCCATGTTGGAAAGAAAAAATTGACCTACAGCCCCTTAAGCATGTCCTAAAAGGTGACTAACTGGGGTTTTACTGAAATTTGATGTGCTGGGCTGAAAAGTGCAGATAACTCAGTCTACATATAAACCACAACAAAATGTGCCAATTGCCCTTTTAACTCTTTCAGTCCCAGTGGGTTTAGCAGAAGTGGCCCAAGCATATAGTCAAGAGAGACCTAAAATCTTTTACCACTTCGGCTGTTAAGAGAGATATAATGTTCTGCTTCTTGTTTTTCTGGCTGCGTTGAACACAGACACACTGCACTATTTTAGAGTTTCTCTGTTGTTATTCTTTTATCTTGTTATTAGTTTACCTAATGATCTACATCTCTCTTCTGTATGTCTTGTATGGTATGTTGAATACTGAATTAAGAATCAATATCATAGCACTCAGGACACTCCCATAAGCGTTCCGTTCCCATCTTGAGCAGCAGGTGAGTTCCAATTCTGATGGTACCAGTAACTGTCTGATTGTACATCCATCTCGCCTTTCCCTTGAGTGTTGAGCATCGGCCAGATCCCTTGGTTCTTGTATGGTATGAGATTATAAAGCATTCTTTTTAAGTAGGCAAACCCAAACCATTTTATTTGCTGTCTTTGTGTGTAATTTAATATTGACTATGTGCCAGCTTTTTCTTTTATGATTGATTTCTTATCTCTTCTGATTTCTTTTGCAGCCTTTCTCATGCTGATTAGTGTCTGCAATATGTAAGATTCTCTACACAGAGGTAGAGCATTAATAATGGTAACTGGTTATAATAGTCAATTTAAAATAATAAAATAACTGCAACAGTTACTTACATTAAAAAAATACCCAATGGCAATAAACACCAACAGAAATATATAGCTAATAACAAATAACTACTAACAAATAAATAAATAACAATAACTAGTTATAACAATCAACTGTGAACAATAACAATAGTGAAAATTAAGTAACAGCAGCCACCTACATAAATATATAGCCAGTAACGATAACCTCTAACAATAAATAAATAAATAACCATTAACAATAACTAGTTATAACAATAAAATAGTAAATAATAACAAAAACAGCTAAGATTTAATTGAAAACAATACTGGAAATATTAGGTGGAAAGAGCATAATTATACATTTTGTTTTGCCTCCAGAATTAAGATCTTCTCCTACAACCCACTGAAAATGTATACCATGTATTCCAGTATGTTTGGGCCACTTCAGGGGACTTTTGGCACACAGAAAGTTTTAAAACCAGACACATCCTTTCTCAGAAATGTAAGTACAAACTAGGCTATACTTTTTGATAAGGCTATGAATTCTTGACAATTAATAAGCAAGTCAAAAAAATTTATTGAGGCCTCAGAAATGTGGATTTACAGAAGAGTGCTTATAGATCAGTGGAAAGCCAAAATGAGTCACCCACTTGTTTTGAAAGAGGTGATGGCTTAAAGGCAACTTATCAGAAAAATCAGAAAAAGACAATAATTTTTTGGCCATTTTAAGAGGGAATCTGGAATAGATTTGTGGAAAGAGAGAGAAGGGAGGACAATGCAAGAAGATTTTTGATAATCATTTGACACACCCGACGAGATCACATGTTTCAGAGAGGCATTATTACCCCTGCCAGCTGGCAAGCTATTTTATGACAACGATACTATGAGAAGAGGATGAGGAAAGTTATAATTCTGTCAGACTGACTTGTTCCATAAGAAGATATATTCTTGAGGAAAGTTATAATTCTGTCAGTCTTACTTGTTCCATAAGAAGATGTATTCTTCTGGTCCATAAAGCCCAGCCTTGATGATCATATGTTTCAACAGCCAGGGATCACCAGAGCCCTTTGTTAAAACCACTTTTTCAAGCTTGCCAAGATCAACAGCTTCAATTTCAAACATGTTTTCCTTGAATACAAATGATGGTCAACAGAAATAAACAGTAGTTGAAGTAATAGATATTTTACAATTAACTCATTTTATACAAGAACCCTTTTCTATGTCTTCAAGCATATTTGGTATATAGTGCTAGATCTATCTTTTATAGAACAACTGGCACTTGGATGGGCGATGTGGTCAACATCACGCCGGCCACCTTTACTTCTCAGGACTTTACCTGGTACTCATCTAAGGCTGGGTCAGCTGGAAACCAAGGTCATTTTGGAAAAAAGTCCTTTGTTTATTTCAATGACCTGGTGAAAGACCAAAAGGTAATTCCTAAAAACAGTCAAGGTTATCAAAAGAATGTTCGTTGGTGTAAATCAGAAAGCAAGAAAAAGGAGAAGAAGCAGCAGCAGTTGGAGGAGGAGAAGCAGGAGAAGGAGAAGGAGGTGAAGCAGGAGGAGGAGAAGGAGGATAAAGGGAAGAGGCAGGAGCAGAAGAAGCAGGAGGAGGAGGAGCAGAAGCAGGAGAAGAAGAAGAAAACTGGATTTACCAGCACTAAATGAGTGATTTGGCCGATTCCACATTGACCACTCTGACTTTCATGAACATTTTCTTGTATCCATTTAGGCTGGGTCAACCAAGGCATCCAGGTACATTCAAAGAAAAAAATCCTATCTTGATGATGATCCAAACACACGCCTACTGGACTGACAAGTAAACATGCTAGCAACTTTGAATCATGGCCCCTTAACAATCTTCTTTTTTTTTTCTTCGCATTCACAAGCTATCAACTCTAGTGGAAAGTCCTGGTTGTTCATTCTGTTCTGGACTTTCGGTCTTGTTCTAGGACTATAGTGTTGCTTGCACATTCATTTGACAGGTCTGGCTTATTTGTTTGTAGGCTGTTGATTCTTTGCCTCTCAGGTAGACAAATCTGATTTAGAAGGAAAAGCCAATCCTGTCTACATTGGCCAGGTCCTAGACATGGAATCTGTGTCAATGATGACTGTGGAGAGGCTTAGGCAGGTCTTGACCACTATGTATGAAACCACAATGTGCCGTTGAAGCTCTGCACCCCTCTAACAATCTAAAACTAAGTAAAATAAAGCAGACTGTATACTTACCTCCCCCTGTCTAAACTGAGTTGCTCTCCCATTTATGAGCAGGAGTCGGCGTCCACTGTCTCCTTTCTGCCCATAGATTGTGACATAAACTTTGGCAGCAGTACCTGCACCCGAAGTACTTGATGTTTCTGTTCTGACTATGTATTTGATCACTGTAAATAATCAAACAGCAGTTTGTAGTTTTTGTTGTTATCTCTTAAATATGTATATGATCACTGTAAATAAACAAGCAGCAACTTTTAGTTTTTTGTTGTTATCGCTTAACTCTGTATTTGATCACTGTAAATAATCAAACAGCAGTTTGTAGTTTCTGTTGTTATCTCTTAACTCTGTATTTGATCACTGTAAATAATCAAACAGCAGTTTGTAGTTTTTGTTGTTATCTCTTAACTATGTATTTGATCACTGTAAATAAACAAGCAGCAATTTTTAGTTTTTTGTTGTTATCGCTTAACTCTGTATTTGATCACTGTAAATAATCAAGTAGCAATTTGTAGTTATTGTTGTTATCTCTTAACTATGTATTTGATCACTGTAAATAATCAAACAGCAGTTTGTAGTTTTTATTGTTATCTCTTAACTATGTATTTGATCACTGTAAATAAACAAGCAGCAATTTTTTTGTTTTGTTTTTTTGTTATCGCTTAACTCTGTATTTGATCACTGTAAATAATCAAACAGCAGTTTGTAGTTTTTGTTGTTATCTTTTAACTATGTATTTAATCACTGTAAATAGACAAGCAGCAATTTGTAGCTTTTATTGTTATCTCTAAACTATGTATTTGATCCACTGTAAATAATCAAGTAGCAATTTGTAGTTATTGTTGTTATCTCTTAACTATGTATTTGATCCACTGTAAATAATCAAGTAGCAATTTGTAGTTATTGTTGTTATCTCTAAACTATGTATATGATCCACTGTAAATAATCAAGTAGCAATTTGTAGTTATTGTTGTTATCTCTTAACTATGTATTTGATCCACTGTAAATAATCAAGTAGCTATTTGTAGTTTTTGTTGTTATCTACTAACTATGTATTTGATCCACTGTAAATAATCAAGCAGCAATTTATAGCAATAGTTGTATTCTTTTAACTAAGTTTTTAATTCACTGCAAAATAATTAAGCAGAAATGTGTAATTTTTGGTGTTGGTTTACTTTTAATGATGGATTTGTTTCACTGCAAAAAAAAATCAAAAAGCATTTTTTAGTTTTAGTTGTTGGCTGTTAAAGGATTAGAGATCAGTATTTCTTCTTCTGTCTTTCAAATCTCAGGGAAACATAGACTTTTAACACACTGTGTAAACTTATATCCGATCTCCTCTTGCAGTTAACAGTTTAAAAAAAAAAAAACAAGGCAATCCTCTTGACAGATGCAAATTTTTATATGGTTGGAGAAATTAGATGTATGCAGTCAGTGTTTTAGGATTTGTTATAAAGAGGATTGGACTTGAGAACTTGCTTGCAGCTGGCAAGATTGATAGGAAATGAGCCAGGAGAAGGCAAAGAGATAAATACCTGGATGGCTTGGCCATACGGATGGGAGCAAGATAAGAGCATTGACCTGATCTGTGATTCTGATGATTTTGTGAAATGGTCAAACATTACTGCATACAGTCATCAACATGGCACAAGATGACGATGTAACAGGATGAGAAAGCAGTATTATGTCTTCTTTTTCTGTCTTCTTTCTTCTTCTTTCTTTCTTTCTTCCTTTTTTCTTTCTTCTTTCTTCTTCTTTCTTCATCTTTCTTCTTTGTCATCTTCTTCTGCTTTTTTTTTCTTTTTCTTCTTTTCTTCTTCTTCTTCTTAATAAAATCCATTTGCACCTAAATTGTGTAAACAAAGACTTATAAACAAAATAAAATTGTTAGAGTAACCTTTCCTGAATATTTTAATGGTAGTTCTGAACCCTAAAAACGAATATGAAGCAGTATGCAAATCATTATGTACTGGACACATGATCGACGCAGACCGTGTGGTTTGGTAAAATTGGAACTTCTCAATCAACATATACAGTGTAGCTCGGGCCTGAAAGAGCTAATTCAACATTCATCTCTCATTCATCTTGTAACCCTTGGAAAAAAACAATTGTTCGTTTGTTCGTTCTCTCAATGAAGCACAGGTTTGCAACAGACTGAAGATTTATTAAGGATTTGATTTTACTGTTAAAGTTTTCAACAAGTGTAGGAGGCCTGTCTCACATTAGCCTTTCTTTAACTACCTGATACAATGTTCATAGTAGATTCTAGTATAACTATTGTAGGCGCACACTGTGCTTCCCCTGAAACACCCAAACAGACACCAGTACTTAATTTAGATATCTGCAAGTGCTTCAAACATCTAAGAAAAGAAATGCAATCAAGAATACAATCTGGAAATAAAGTAGGCTATACTGTGGGACATCTTTCAAAATCAAATGCTCTAACTCATAACACAAAGATTACAGTATATGTAAAACAGGTATTAGACCAATTGTCCTCTATGGCTCTGAAATCTGAAGTATAACTAAAAGAGATAAAGTCTGTTTACTTTTTTTTAATACAAACTTTAGAGAAGAGACTTATGACAAATCCTTAGATGCATCAAAGTATCAATCAGTGGAGATGGAGAGTGAGAAGAAACAATTAAATTCATAAACTATTTAAAACACCAATAATTACATCATGAGGGCTAATACACTGCAAAGGTTGGTGCATATAGAGATGATGGCAGTTAACAGAGAGACAAATAATGTGTATACAAAAGAGTTGAATGGGATCAGATCATGTGGCAGACCAAGAAGACTGTGGAGAGATAATATGCAAACAGACCTGCAAACACTTGGAGACACCAACTGGAAAGAGAAGGCCAATCACAGATGTGAATGGAAGCAGGTGATATTTGCAGCAATGAATTGCTCAGAAGTTTTGAAGTAGGAGAGGGAAGAGGAGGAGGAGATAAAGAAGAAGAAGAAGGAATTCATGAATGAACAAACAATGAGGGGTCAATTTTCACAGCTAGTAACACTGACAAAATAATTTGCTTTGTTTTTTTCCTCGTATTATTTGAAAATATTTCCTTTATAACCATATATATTATTATCGTTTCCATTTCTGGTTGAATTGTTTGTGTATTATGCCTAATTGCTTTCTTTGTATTTGTCTAAAAAATTACATCATGTGAGTCACCTGCACTGTATCAGTAAACCACATATATAGTGAAATATCTTCAGAAACAATAATAAATAGTTTTTAAAGAGAATAAGAAACAAAGATAATTATCATAAGCATCAGAAAGAGGCAGTCATAATGACTGAAAAGATTTATGGAAAAAGAAAAAAACTGATTACATTTAAGCTTGATCACTGTTGTGATTATCAGTCATGTGATGATGATCCCACTCTTTAACTCAGTCACTCACTCACTCACTCATCCACCAACCTAAACACCTTCTTTCCCACCCACCAATTTACTCCCTTACTCACCCATCAATTTACTCACTCACTTCACTCACCCACACACAACCACTCTACATGCCAACCCACCTGCTGATTGAATGATTTACTGACCGAATGACTCATTTACTCACTCTGTCTTAAATTCATACCACCACAAACACACATACCATATGACCAACTGTGTGTTATTTACTCACTCTGTCTTAAATTCAGACCACCACAAACACACATACCATATGACCAACTGTGTGTTATTTACTCACTCTGTCTTAAATTCATACCACCACAAACACACATATCATATGATCAACTGTGTGTTATTTACTCACTCTGTCTTAAATTCACACCACCACAAACACACACATCATATGATCAACTGTGTGTTATTTACTCACTCTGTCTTAAATTCACACCACCACAAACACACATATCATATGATCAACTGTGTGTTATTTACTCACTCTGTCTTAAATTCACACCACCACAAGCACACATATCATATGATCAACTGTGTGTTATTTACTCACTCTGTCTTAAATTCACACCACCACAAGCACACATATCATATGATCAACTGTGTGTTATTTACTCACTCTGTCTTAAATTCACACCACCACAAACACACATACCATATGATCAACTGTGTGTTATTTACTCACTCTGTCTTAAATTCACACCACCACAAACACACATACCATATGATCAACTGTGTGTTATTTACTCACTCTGTCTTAAATTCATACCACCACAAACACACATATCATATGATCAACTGTGTGTTATTTACTCACTCTGTCTTAAATTCATACCACCACAAACACACATACCATATGATCAACTGTGTGTTATTTACTCACTCTGTCTTAAATTCACACCACCACAAACACACATATCATATGATCAACTGTGTGTTATTTACTCACTCTGTCTTAAATTCACACCACCACAAACACACATATCATATGATCAACTGTGTGTTATTTACTCACTCTGTCTTAAATTCACACCACCACAAACACACATATCATATGATCAACTGTGTGTTATTTACTCACTCTGTCTTAAATTCACACCACCACAAACACACATATCATATGATCAACTGTGTGTTATTTACTCACTCTGTCTTAAATTCACACCACCACAAACACACATATCATATGATCAACTGTGTGTTATTTACTCACTCTGTCTTAAATTCACACCACCACAAACACACATATCATATGATCAACTGTGTGTTATTTACTCACTCTGTCTTAAATTCACACCACCACAAACACACATATCATATGATCAACTGTGTGTTATTTACTCACTCTGTCTTAAATTCACACCACCACAAACACACACATATCATATGATCAACTGTGTGTTATTTACTCACTCTGTCTTAAATTCACACCACCACAAACACACACATATCATATGATCAACTGTGTGTTATTTACTCACTCTGTCTTAAATTCACACCACCACAAACACACACATATCATATGATCAACTGTGTGTTATTTACTCACTCTTGTCTTAAATTCACACCACCACAAACACACATATCATATGATCAACTGTGTGTTATTTACTCACTCTGTCTTAAATTCACACCACCACAAACACACATATCATATGATCAACTGTGTGTTATTTACTCACTCTGTCTTAAATTCACACCACCACAAACACACATATCATATGATCAACTGTGTGTTATTTACTCACTCTGTCTTAAATTCACACCACCACAAACACACATATCATATGATCAACTGTGTGTTATTTACTCAAGATGAAGTAAATCCTTGTTTAGGTTCCAGGGATGCATTTTGGAGGGAGGGAAAACATCCTAGAACAGCTTCCCTACTTCTCTTCTCCTCTGTGTGGTCATCCTAGAACAGCCTCCCTACTTCTCTTCTCCTCTGTGTGGTCATCCTAGAACAGCTTCCCTACTTCTCTTCTCCTCTGTGTGGTCATCCTAGAACAGCTTCCCTACTTCTCTTCTCCTCTGTGTGGTCATCCTAGAACAGCTTCCCTACTTCTCTTCTCCTCTGTGTGGTCATCCTAGAACAGCTTCCCTACTTCTCTTCTCCTCTGTGTGGTCATCCTAGAACAGCCTCCCTACTTCTCTTCTCCTCTGTGTGGTCATCCTAGAACAGCTTCCCTACTTCTCTTCCTCCTCTGTGTGGTCATCCTAGAACAGCTTCCCTACTTCTCTTCTCCTCTGTGTGGTCATCCTAGAACAGCTTCCCTACTTCTCTTCTCCTCTGTGTGGTCATCCTAGAACAGCTTCCCTACTTCTCTTCTCCTCTGTGTGGTCATCCTAGAACAGCTTCCCTACTTCTCTTCTTCTCTGTGTGGTCATCCTAGAACAGCTTCCCTACTTCTCTTCTTCTCTGTGTGGTCATCCTAGAACAGCTTCCCTACTTCTCTTCTTCTCTGTGTGGTCATCCTAGAACAGCTTCCCTACTTCTCTTCTTCTCTATGTGGTCATCCTAGAACAGCTTCCCTACTTCTCTTCTCCTCTGTGTGGTCATCCTAGAACAGTTTTTCCTACTTCTCTTCTTCTCTTCTTCTCTGTGTGGTCATCCTAGAACAGCTTCCCTACTTCTCTTCTCCTCTGTGTGGTCATCCTAGAACAGTTTTCCTACTTCTCTTCTTCTCTTCTTCTCTGTGTGGTCATCCTAGAACAGCTTCCCTACTTCTCTTCTCCTCTGTGTGGTCATCCTAGAACAGTTTTCCTACTTCTCTTCTTCTCTTCTTCTCTGTGTGGTCATCCTAGAACAGCTTCCCTACTTCTCTTCTCCTCTGTGTGGTCATCCTAGAACAGTTTTCCTACTTCTCTTCTTCTCTTCTTCTCTGTGTGGTCATCCTAGAACAGCTTCCCTACTTCTCTTCTCCTCTGTGTGGTCATTCTAGAACAGTTTTCCTACTTCTCTTCTTCTCTTCTTCTCTGTGTGGTCATCCTAGAACAGCTTCCCTACTTCTCTTCTCCTCTGTGTGGTCATCCTAGAACAGTTTTCCTACTTCTCTTCTTCTCTTCTTCTCTGTGTGGTCATTCTAGAACAGCTTCCCTACTTCTCTTCTCCTCTGTGTGGTCATCCTAGAACAGCTTCCCTACTTCTCTTCTCCTCTGTGTGGTCATCCTAGAACAGCTTCCCTACTTCTCTTCTCCTCTGTGTGGTCATCCTAGAACAGCTTCCCTACTTCTCTTCTTCTCTGTGTGGTCATCCTAGAACAGCTTCCCTACTTCTCTTCTTCTCTGTGTGGTCATCCTAGAACAGCTTCCCTACTTCTCTTCTTCTCTGTGTGGTCATCCTAGAACAGCTTCCCTACTTCTCTTCTTCTCTGTGTGGTCATCCTAGAACAGCTTCCCTACTTCTCTTCTCCTCTGTGTGGTCATCCTAGAACAGTTTTCCTACTTCTCTTCTTCTCTTCTTCTCTGTGTGGTCATCCTAGAACAGCTTTCCTACTTCTCTTCTCCTCTGTGTGGTCATCCTAGAACAGTTTTCCTACTTCTCTTCTTCTCTTCTTCTCTGTGTGGTCATCCTAGAACAGCTTCCCTACTTCTCTTCTCCTCTGTGTGGTCATCCTAGAACAGTTTTCCTACTTCTCTTCTTCTCTTCTTCTCTGTGTGGTCATCCTACAACAGCTTCCCTACTTCTCTTCTCCTCTGTGTGGTCATCCTAGAACAGTTTTCCTACTTCTCTTCTTCTCTTCTTCTCTGTGTGGTCATCCTAGAACAGCTTCCCTACTTCTCTTCTCCTCTGTGTGGTCATCCTAGAACAGTTTTCCTACTTCTCTTCTTCTCTTCTTCTCTGTGTGGTCATCCTAGAACAGCTTCCCTACTTCTCTTCTCCTCTGTGTGGTCATCCTAGAACAGTTTTCCTACTTCTCTTCTTCTCTTCTTCTCTGTGTGGTCATCCTAGAACAGCTTCCCTACTTCTCTTCTCCTCTGTGTGGTCATCCTAGAACAGTTTTCCTACTTCTCTTCTTCTCTTCTTCTCTGTGTGGTCATCCTAGAACAGCTTCCCTACTTCTCTTCTCCTCTGTGTGGTCATCCTAGAACAGTTTTCCTACTTCTCTTCTTCTCTTCTTCTCTGTGTGGTCATCCTAGAACAGCTTCCCTACTTCTCTTCTTCTCTGTGTGGTCATCCTAGAACAGCTTCCCTACTTCTCTTCTTCTCTGTGTGGTCATCCTAGAACAGCTTCCCTACTTCTCTTCTCCTCTATGTTGTCATCCTAGAACAGTTTTCCTACTTCTCTTCTTCTCTTCTTCTCTTCTTCTCTGTGTGGTCATCCTAGAACAGCTTCCCTACTTCTCTTCTCCTTTATGTGGTCTTCCTAGAACAGCTTCCCTACTTCTCTTCTCCTCTATGTTGTCATCCTAGAACAGTTTTCCTACTTCTCTTCTTCTCTTCTTCTCTGTGTGGTCATCCTAGAACAGCTTCCCTACTTCTCTTCTTCTCTGTGTGGTCATCCTAGAACAGTTTTCCTACTTCTCTACTTCTCTTCTCCTCTATGTTGTCATCCTAGAACAGTTTTCCTACTTCTCTTCTCCTCTGTGTGGTCATTCTAGAACAGCTTCCCTACTTCTCTTCTTCTCTGTGTTGTCATCCTAGAACAGCTTCCCTACTTCTCTTCTCCTCTGTGTTGTCATCCTAGAACAGTTTTCCTACTTCTCTTCTCCTCTGTGTTGTCATCCTAGAACAGCTTCCCTACTTCTCTTCTCCTCTGTGTCATCCTAGAACAGCTTCCCTACTTCTCTTCTCCTCTGTGTCATCCTAGAACAGCTTCCCTACTTCTCTTCTCCTCTGTGTTGTCATCCTAGAACAGCTTCCCTACTTCTCTTCTTCTCTGTGTTGTCATCCTAGAACAGCTTTCCTACTTCTCTTCTCCTCTGTGTGGTCATTCTAGAACAGCTTCCCTACTTCTCTTCTTCTCTGTGTTGTCATCCTAGAACAGCTTCCCTACTTCTCTTCTCCTCTGTGTGGTCATCCTAGAACAGCTTCCCTACTTCTCTTCTTCTCTGTGTTGTCATCCTAGAACAGCTTCCCTACTTCTCTTCTTCTCTGTGTGGTCATCCTAGAACAGCTTCCCTACTTCTCTTCTTCTCTGTGTGGTCATCCTAGAACAGCTTCCCTACTTCTCTTCTTCTCTGTGTCATCCTAGAACAGCTTCCCTACTTCTCTTCTTCTCTGTGTTGTCATCCTAGAACAGCTTTCCTACTTCTCTTCTTCTCTGTGTTGTCATCCTAGAACAGCTTCCCTACTTCTCTTCTTCTCTGTGTTGTCATCCTAGAACAGCTTCCCTACTTCTCTTCTTCTCTGTGTTGTCATCCTAGAACAGCTTTCCTACTTCTCTTCTCCTCTGTGTGGTCATTCTAGAACAGCTTCCCTACTTCTCTTCTTCTCTGTGTTGTCATCCTAGAACAGCTTCCCTACTTCTCTTCTCCTCTGTGTGGTCATCCTAGAACAGCTTCCCTACTTCTCTTCTTCTCTGTGTTGTCATCCTAGAACAGCTTCCCTACTCTTCTTCTCTGTGTGGTCATCCTAGAACAGCTTCCCTACTTCTCTTCTTCTCTGTGTGGTCATCCTAGAACAGCTTCCCTACTTCTCTTCTTCTCTGTGTCATCCTAGAACAGCTTCCCTACTTCTCTTCTTCTCTGTGTGGTCATCCTAGAACAGCTTCCCTACTTCTCTTCTTCTCTGTGTCATCCTAGAACAGCTTCCCTACTTCTCTTCTTCTCTGTGTTGTCATCCTAGAACAGCTTTCCTACTTCTCTTCTTCTCTGTGTTGTCATCCTAGAACAGCTTCCCTACTTCTCTTCTTCTCTGTGTTGTCATCCTAGAACAGCTTCCCTACTTCTCTTCTTCTCTGTGTTGTCATCCTAGAACAGCTTCCCTACTTCTCTTCTTCTCTGTGTTGTCATCCTAGAACAGCTTCCCTACTTCTCTTCTTCTCTGTGTTGTCATCCTAGAACAGCTTCCCTACTTCTCTTCTTCTCTGTGTTGTCATCCTAGAACAGCTTCCCTACTTCTCTTCTTCTCTGTGTTGTCATCCTAGAACAGCTTCCCTACTTCTCTTCTTCTCTGTGTTGTCATCCTAGAACAGCTTCCCTACTTCTCTTCTTCTCTGTGTTGTCATCCTAGAACAGCTTCCCTACTTCTCTTCTTCTCTGTGTTGTCATCCTAGAACAGCTTTCCTACTTCTCTTCTTCTCTGTGTTGTCATCCTAGAACAGCTTCCCTACTTCTCTTCTTCTCTGTGTTGTCATCCTAGAACAGCTTCCCTACTTCTCTTCTTCTCTGTGTTGTCATCCTAGAACAGCTTCCCTACTTCTCTTCTTCTCTGTGTTGTCATCCTAGAACAGCTTTCCTACTTCTCTTCTTCTCTGTGTTGTCATCCTAGAACAGCTTCCCTACTTCTCTTCTTCTCTGTGTTGTCATCCTAGAACAGCTTCCCTACTTCTCTTCTTCTCTGTGTTGTCATCCTAGAACAGCTTCCCTACTTCTCTTCTTCTCTGTGTTGTCATCCTAGAACAGCTTTCCTACTTCTCTTCTTCTCTGTGTTGTCATCCTAGAACAGCTTTCCTACTTCTCTTCTTCTCTGTGTTGTCATCCTAGAACAGCTTCCCTACTTCTCTTCTTCTCTGTGTTGTCATCCTAGAACAGCTTCCCTATTGTGTTATTTACTCAAGATGAAGTAAATCCCTGTTTAGGTTCCAGGGCCACATGTTGGAGGGGGGGGGGGGGGGAAAACAATAGACCCACTTGACTAATTAAGGAAGTTTCTTTTTGAAGTTAGAGTGCACCTGCCTGACAGGCGAGGAACCAACAGTCTGCATCTGTGAAATGAGTGTGCACACAAAACACAGGTTTTGTACCAAGACCAAAGTGCTGAAGTGGATGAACTTTCCGCTGGAGTTTACAGCTGGTGAACGCGAAGAAAAAGAAAAAAGAATACAAATGGACCAGATCTGTAAAATAAATATATAAAATGGATTTGCACTTAAGACTCAAGTTCTAGAACAAGACCGAAATCCAGAAATGGACCGTCAAGCAGGCGTTCCACGAGAGTTTAGAGTTGGTGAATACTAAGAAGAAGAATAAGAAGGTAAACAGGCAATTCTTTGTAATTCTATGATGTCTACGAATTGCCAGGTTCTACACCTGAATCTGAAAGATAAGAAGAGATGTGGAAATATTTAAAATAACTACAACCTTCATGTATATAATGAAACAATAAAAAAACAAGTATGCAAATACAAGTGTAACCATACATGGAGGTACTACCACAGCAGGCCTTATGACAGGCAACTCTTTGCTAAATTCTGTTGACACTTCTCCAATGTATCTGTTGAAGTCAAACCAAAGCTTTTCACTGGATACACTGTCTTCAAGCAGAACCTGATCAAGATGAAAATTCAACAACCGTTTCCTAATAATACATCATCATTGTCTCATAATAGTCTCATAATACAACACGTCATTGAGTCACCAGTTCTCTCCACTTCTGTTGGTCAGATGCAATTGACCTGAAATTTGCATTCTGAGGCTCGTTCATTCAACCAAATTCTGTGATCTAGATCTTTCTTGGTCTAACACTTCTCCTCTTTACTTCTGCTGAGCCCTGTAGTAGTATCATTAAGTAGAGGCGATAGATCTTTACATATCCATACTATCACTGCGTTAAAAGAGATTCATAACTGACAAAAATTTCAAGTATGATAGGGCAAACATCAACATCTGTGATGTTCAAAGGAATGAGCGTGCAGGCTATCTTGCTGACACTGCGGTTGCTATGGCTAGCCTAGTACTGCACAGAAGTGATGTTATCAATGCCATGCGCTGCACTTACCGTACCGAGGAGCACGCCAAAGGACATGGCTCGGTGTCCCTGTCTAGACTGATGGACATGGGGGTGCAGCCTGGAGCTGCAAGAAATAAATATTTCACTAAGGGAACAAGACGTTTCACTAACCAACACAGAACAGGTGTCATCATTAGTTTTTCACTTGTGGAGCTTTTGAGGAGGAGATCACAGCACCTATGGATCCGTACGGAGTACTGTGATGATAATCCTTTCTAATCCATAATAACCAATCAACATCTGTGATATTGTCTCTGTACGACATTCCAAGGATTGTTAGAAAAGATCTCATTTACAATGCTTGCATTTTCTTTTCAAGTTCAGATGTTAACACTTTGAGTCCCAAGGAATGCATTGAATGCTAATAAGTTACTACCCAGGTAGTTAACCAGCATGTGACGTGTACTGGTTTTTAATTTAACCGCTGGCCAGTATAACACCACAAACCAGCAGTTTTTAATGGTATTTCCTGTTCTCTGTGTTTGACTTCACACATGCTGACCATTAGCTTATTTGAAAACATGGTTAAAAACATAAAACGTAGCATGCTTGTGAACTTTGCTCAGTTACTAAGTAACTGATGCTCTGTTATTATGTTCTAAAAGTTTCTATGGAACGAGATCTGATGGACAGATTGTGTTTATATTTCATTCATAGATTACTGAGTGGTTTATGTTCACTTGTGAACCATTTTGGATGTATTTTATTGAATTATCCTTAAATTTAATGGTGGTAAGTGAAAAAAAAATATAATTTTACTAATTTTTTTAAACATACAATATGTTTATTTAATAATAATTGACTACTAACAATTTTATTTGTTGAGCAGTATTATAATACTATTACCCAATAATCCATGGTCACTTTGATGTTTATGTGTATGTTGCGCTGCAGCTGAATTAGTATGCTCTATTGAATGTGTACCACTTGTGACATTTCAAAACTGAATTACCATTCATTGGGCCTCTGATGCTAAACCCTCTGGAACTCAAAGAGATAAGGTCCTCATTTTATAGCCATATGTAAACGTACTGATAGCTAGTGCTATAAGCACTAATAATATATAACTATTGTTAATTTTTGTAAATGTCATTCAGGATAATATAAATGCTGATAATCATACACAAAGATATTGCTAAAGAAGAACAAATGATTCAATAACTGAAAGAACAAAATTTCAGAAAAACAAAAAAATTGTAATTTTTCTTCAACTTTCAGATTAAAACTCCATATCTGATATATTTATGTTGTGCAGTTTTATTAATGCTATTTTAAAACTATGTTTATTATCTCTTTCAATTTTACCACTGTATTGTTTCTCTGGAGTAACTATGCAAATTCTGTCTCCAACTGACATTTGTCTAGTTTTTGTCTGACAATTCCTCAGTAACACCGGGAGTAGCATTGACTTCGGTCAACTAGTCAGTCACCAAGCTATGAGAGATAGCCAACAAAAGTTTTACTTTCTATCCCATTTTATGCTAAGTCCTCTTTTTTAGTCTCTTTAGTCTTAAAATAGACCACCAGTTATTTATGAAATAAAAGCAGCCTAAAACCTTAAAAAAAACTGGCTACCACTGCTCGGATATGCTTCCTTTCTTTTCCTTAAAATGTCAGAGCACATGGATGCTTAATGTTTCTGCAGCAGACACGATTTGTATAAGCCCCAGAGACTTCCTCTTACACATTATGCAAACACAGCTCAAACCTTAGTTTCAAATAACAAGTCTTTGTAGTCTGAATCTCTTCAAAATTTGTCTTTATTTTCATCTAAAAAAGTGTATCAAATCTGATATAAATTATTTAGTAGACATTAAGATTGTTGAAATTACCATACAGTTATTGTTATCCTTATAGGAAAGAAGCTTTCTGAGCAGTTAACCCTTCTTTTCCTTCCGGAAAGATTCACAGCAGTTTGCAGGGAGAAATAATCATCATGAACAATCAATAGTGATACTTTCAAAGAGATCAAATAATCATCATGAAGAATCAATAGTGATACTTTCAAAGAGATCAAATACACACTGAAGATTACCATCAAGAATCCAGTTTTTATCTTAAAAGCTCTTGCCAAATGTGAAAAGAGATGGAAATCTATGCATGAATTTTGGCTTCTCAGGAAAAAGCCTATCATGAATTGAACAATGTCTGAAGTTGAAGGCGCCAAGATACCTGTCCTCCAAATCTAGAGATCTTGGTTCTAATCCCCAGGAAGACAATCATGTTGATCTGTCAGAGATTCCGCATGTGTGTGAGTTCTAGGGCCCCCTTGTGTGTGTGTGTTTGGGGGGGGGGAGGACTGACTCAGTGCCCTCCTAACAAGCATGTAGAAAAAGTCGACTAATTAGAATTTCCTTCAAATCAGAGTGCATCTGCATGAGAGGCAAGAAACCAACAGATTAATAAAATAGATGTGCCCGCAAAACTCAAGTTGTAAAGCAAGCCCAGGAATGGATAAAAAAGTAGAACTTTCTGCCGTAGTTCACAGTTGGTGAGTGTGAAGAAGAAAAAGAATTTGTCAGAGATGTATGCTAAATGCATGCCTGACTACATGTCCCAGGGCTTTGAGATAAACAACCTCATATCTTACCTTTTCAATTGCCCAAGTTGTTGTTGTTTCATCATTAGTGCCATAACTCACTCTCAGCTTGATGAAGTCACCAACATCCCCAATTCTGAGTCCCTGAGAGTAAGATAAGATTTAAACTTTCATCATTTGAGGCCTCCAGCAATCCATTGCACAATTAGGAGTGTGGCACAATGTATTGTATCTTTTGAGATGCACTGCAACAGAGTTTTATATCAATGTAAAATGAAGCATAAAAATGAATCCTTTCAATTGAAATATTTAGACCAAATAGCCCATTGTTGCACTATTTGTCTCACCACGGAAGATTACCTATACTGACTACATACTTCCTGACTGAGCTATAAAGATACGTGGTTGGTACCAGATACATAACATGCCTCAAGATGTGAAAAAGATCCATTTACTTTTACATAATAAATGTGCCCTTTGGGAGTCAGTGAACAATGTGGTAGCACAAACAGATCATCAGTGTTTAGAGAATGGCGCAGCAGGAAGTGGCCAGGGAATCTGTCCGGCACTCAACACTGAACAATGTGGTGGCACAAACAGAACATCACAGTGTTGAGAGAATGGTGCAGCAGGCAGTGGCCAGGGGATCTGTCCGGCACTCAACACTGAACAATGTGGTTGCACAAACAGAACATCACAGTGTTGAGAGAATGGTGCAACAGGATGTGGCCAGGGAATCTGTCCGGCACTCAACACTGAACAATGTGGTGGCACAAACAGATCATCAGTGTTTAGAGAATGGCGCAGCAGGAAGTGGCCAGGGAATCTGTCCGGCACTCAACACTGAACAATGTGGTGGCACAAACAGAACATCACAGTGTTGAGAGAATGGTGCAGCAGGCAGTGGCCAGGGGATCTGTCCGGCACTCAACACTAAACAATGTGGTAGCACAAACAGAACATCACAGTGTTGAGAGATTGGTGCAGCAGGAAGTGGATGCAACAGGAAGTGGCCAGGGAATCTGTCCGGCACTCAACACTGAACAATGTGGTAGCACAAACAGAACATCACAGTGTTGAGAAATTGGTGCAGCAGGAAGTGGCTGCAGCAGGAAGTGGCCAGGGAATCTGTCCGGCACTCAACACTGAACAATGTGGTAGCACAAACAGATCATCACAGTGTTGAGAAAATGGCACAGCAGGAAGTGGCTAGGGAATCTGTCCGGCACTCAACACAAAGTGGCCAGAGGAACCATCCGGCACTCAACACTGAACAATGTGGTAGCACAAACAGATCATCACAGTGTTGAGAAAATGGCACAGCAGGAAGTGGCCAGGGAATCTGTCCGACACTCAACACTGAACAATGTGGCAGCACAAACAGATCATCACAGTGTTGAGAGAATGGCGCAGCAGAAAGTGGCCAGGGGAACCATCCGGCACTCAACACTCACAGGAAAAGCAAGATACACAGACTGCTATGGGTACCAGCTGTATTAGAATTCTGCACTGGCCACTGAAAAGGGGGCAGAGTGCATATGGGAATGTCCAAAGTTCTATAATTTCAGTTTTTGACTCAACTTAATAAATCGACCCTATACATGTAAATTGGTCAAGGAGAATCTAAACAATAAAACAATATTTCTTTACCTTAAATGAACATGTCTGTCCAGGAATAATGCTTCCATTCTTTCTGTCCTCAAGTATCAATGGTCCTGCAATGCCTTTACTGCCATACACAGTCAGAGACAGTTTGGGTGAGGCTTGATGGATTATTTCACTAATATTCACTTTATCCATTCCAGCTATTTTGATGAAGCATGACCATATACCATCTGCAGAGATATTTACACATGAAACAATAATTTCACTGGCATCTATTTAACTGTCATTAAAAGCAAAGGCCACAATTATTTTCAACAACATGGGGAAGTTATTACCGTCTAGAGAGTAAACATCATGCTCACAATAAGAAATATTGGCTATCCTCTGAATAACGGGCACATATTATGGGGGCCAAAAACAAGGCTTCAGTCACATGTAAATTGGGAACCTCTGGCGACTTAATTTGTGAACTTCTGGCGACTACCGCCACCGCAAGAGTATCCCCAACGCCACTCACACAGCGTGGATTGGGGCTAAACTAGATGGCTGGGACTCACCAGCAAAGCTGCAGGAGATGCGGAAGCTGCTGCTCGTGAGTCCCAGCCATCTAGTTTAGCTCACCCCCATGTGGGTTCTGGGGCCCCATTGTGGGGAAAACAAGAATAGACCCACTGCCTCCCCAAAAGCATGTCGTAAAAGAGTCGACTTATTGGGGAGCTGCCTTTGAAGTCGGAGTGCATCTGCCGGAGAGGCAAGGAACCAACAGTCTGTATTCAAGAGAATGAGATCTGTAAAACTGATGCACACGCAACACTCAGGTTCTGGAGCAGGACTGCATTTCAGTAGTGGACGAGCAGAGTTTACAGCTGGTGAACGCGAAGAAGAAGAAGTTTAGCTGAAATCCACGCCGCTCACGGGGCGTGGGGGAATACTCTCGGTGGTGGCAGTAGACCCTAAATTAAGTCGCCGGAAGTGCACAATTGACATGCAACTGAGGCCCTGTTAGGGTATCTTTAGGGCCGCCATAATATGTGTCCATTATTCGGAATATAGCCGAAATATCATATATTAGTTATAGTCAAAGCTATTATATCCTGTATCCCCGTGTGGGTTCCGTGGCCCTATTGTGGGGAAAACAAGAATAGACCCACTGCCTCCCCAAAAACATGTTCTAAGAGTTGACTAATTGAGAACTTTCTTCGAAGTCAAATTGCATCTGCCTAAAAGGCAAGGAACCAGCAGTCTACAAATGAGTAAGATTTGTAAAATGGATGCACATGCTAAACTCAGGTTCTGGAACACGACTGAAGTCCAGAAGTGGATGAATAACCAGAACTTTCTGCAAGAGTTTACAGCTGGTGAACATGAAGAAGAAGAAACAGATATCCTTAGAAACTTGGACAATGAACAAGCAGTTAGAAAAGCAAAATGTGAGGAAAAAATGGTATTCAATGGAAACAAAAAAGGTCAAATACACTGATAAGTTAAGAATTTTTAAAAAAAGTTGTATTTAATGGAAACAAAAAAAAGGTCAAATACCCTGGAAAGTAGAGAATAAAAAAAAACAGTTGTATTCAATGGAAACAAAAAAGGTCAAATACACTGGAGAGTTGAGAATTAAAAAAAAAAATAACCAGTTGTATTCAATGGGGAAAAAAAAGGTCAAATACACTGGAGAGTTGATAATAATAAAAAAATAGTTGTTGAGATAAATGTAAAAAATACATACATACACACTAAAAATTAAATTTTACTAAAACTAGTCACAGAATGTCAGTGATAAAGAGAAATGCATGAAAACTGTTTTAGGTGAAAAGGAAATTTTATTGTTAAACCTGGCTTGTTCAAGAGATAAGATTCAGAATGAAAGTATTTTGTACAAACAGTAAAACTTACTTGAAGACATTCTTTTCTTTGAACTGATAACTTCTTTCAGTGATACTGTTCCAGTAGCAGAAAATTCACCTGTTGTTTGTCGATCATCAACCCCAGTATCCAACCATCTGAAAATGAAGCAATATCAATTTACTAAAGGTAGGAAAGGATAAAGAAATGGCAGTTTTAAACTCTCTTAGACTGCTTTTATTCCACCTCTTGATATTTTCCTCCCACTTATATTGCTGTCTACCTCTCACTTGCTCTTGCCTGATTTCAACTTTTCCCTCCATTATTGCTTTTATATACTAAATGGCTTGTGTGATATAATTTATGGCATTTAAGCAAACACTCAATTAGTGCAAATAATGTCAAAAATACCACAGGTAAGAAAATACAACAGGAGGTTTAGTATGATGATTCGCCTGGCTCGCTAGCTCAGTTGGTTAAACCTGACTGTGTGGCGACTAAAAGACAAACTCCTTGTGGTCCGGGGGTAGGCAGAAAAGCCACATTTTTCCCCGATTTACGGTATTCTATCAGGAAATTAAGGCCAAAGGGTTGCGATATCCACAGTACCAAGCCAAAGGGTTAAGAACTCATGGTTTCTGGATATTTAAAAAAAAAAGTGTGTGATGATTATGCAGCATGAGAATAACTGAGAGATATTAGGAAAACTCATGGGATAATTCCATGACTTGAACAAGTTGCAGGTGTAATTATATCTAGGAGCTCGTGGGCCGAAACATTTGTCAACGAGAGATTACTTCTACTGATGATTGGTAGACCCCTGCTGTACATGCTCCCCTGTGGAGTTTATTCCTATGAATATATGTGTATCAGCAAGGTGATTTTACTCAAGCAGCCTATAGTGAAGTGTATCTGGCAACGTGACCATGTGCATAGCAGGGATGAATGGAATCAATGGATGAAAGCTTCCACTGACCTTGTGCATAAGGGAAATAGAACATTTGTTGACAGAAGAATATATGCCGAAGTATAATACATGGACTGATGTCTGAAGATGAGTCCAGAGCCTGTTTACTGCTTGCTTGCTTGTTGTACCCCACCAGGACATCACCCATGATGATGATGATGATGATGATGATGATGATGATGATGATGATGATGATATCTTTCAGTGTGGCAGAAATATTTCATCTGTTACTTTATAATATCTTTCTTCATCTCCTTTTTCTTTGTTCACTGGCTGTAAGCTCTTGTGGAAAGTCCTGGTGTTTTGTCCATTTGGAGTTGGCATCATGCCAGCTCCTGAGTTTTGAATGTACATCCATTTTACTGGCTTATTTGTGTGCAATTAGTTGTTCCTTGCCTCTCGGGCAGATATACTCTGACTTCTTTAAAGGAAGCCCCCAATTAGTAGACTCTTATGACATGCTTGTTGGTGAGACAGTGAGTCTATTCTTATTTTTCCTGTAGTGCGAGTCCCAGAACACACATGGAAAAAGATTTCAACAGTATTCTTGTCATTCACTGTAATATGTCTCTTTGTGGTAAAGTAGTAAGTTAAGTAAAGTAAAGGACCCTTTTCCACGCCTTTAGGCGTATAGGGCATATAGGGCTAGATCTATATCTTATAGACCAATCATCACAAGATGGATGATGTAGTCAGCATCATACTAGCCACCTTTACTTCGCAGGACTGCACCCAATACCCAGTGAAGGCTGGGTCGACCTAGAAGCCAAGGTCATTTTTGAAGAAAAAAAGTCAGGCTCCGCCAAGGAGTGAACCTACGACCTTCCGATCCACAGGCAAGCATCTAGCTGCTCCATCACAGTGACTCCCATGTCTCTTTGTACTGGATCTCATTGGTAGTACTGACACTGGCTGTTTTCTAGTGGTCAAGTTCACAGATCAGATAAGACAGATCTTCTTCCAGAATTAACTGCCCCACTTCTCCACAATACAGTCAATGAGAGTTGAAAACAGTTTCATGTTTATTGGTGATAACACACAAGATACTAGAATCAGTTTACCAGTCGAATATTCTACTGACAATTTACGGCCTAACACTTTATCCATCCAGGTCCCACGTGTTCACGCTTTGAAGATACAGCCAGGCTTTGGACCATCAACATTCACATGCACACAATCAGCCCAATTAGGAGTCAGCAGGATACATCAGTTGTCTTTCTCTCAGCTGTCTTTCAACATAGCTTTTGATGCAGACAATCGATTTCCACTCCTTCCAGCTCTGGGGAAACTTTCACTTCTTCTCGCCCTGGGGACCCGTCCCAGAGTGACCCGCTAGTCAGCTATTCCCCCAGTTATCTCATGTTCCCAAGTCAACTCACACAGACTCGTGTTTTCTCCCTCTCACGTCGACTTCATGTCTTTCAACCTAGGGACTTCAAGATCTGGAGCAAGACCAAAGTTCAGAAGTGGATGAACAGCCAGAACATTCCACTCAAGTTTACAGCTGGTAAACACAAAGAAAGATGAGACAAAACAGGCACTGAAAAAAAAGGAAACACATGGAATTGGGAAATGAGGACATCAACAAGAAACCCTAAGACAAATGTTGAAGAGAGAGACCAAAGGTGCTGGAATGGATTCCCTCTATGATATCAAACAGACTGTACAGAATAGAAAGGACTAAAGAAATAGACAATGAACCCTCTGTGTTATATGAACAGCACAACAGGATGATGATGATAATGACAGAAGACAGTTACCTGTTAACTGCAAAGACAGTCTCTGTCTTGTTGCCACGTTGGTCAGTATCAGTAATTGACACTTGCTGACAAAACCAACCATGACCTCGTCCATATTCATTGTGTCCCAGCAGAATTTTGGAAATCTTGCCCAAACTGAGAAGTTTCAGCTCAAACTCATCAGTCTGAGTACAAAGTAAACTAAATTTAGGACTTATGATGTTAATTAAAATGTAAACACAAAACAACAAGGCATATAATTTACGTTCTCTGCATAAAAACAGTTAAAAATTAGGAAAAAGTATCTGAGAAATAAAAAGTTTAAAAGTAAAAGGTGTTAATACAGTTTTTGGTATTAAAGGTGTTAACAAGTAAAGTAAAGGACTTGTTATATGTCACTGGTACATTAGTTTTGGAGCTGTATTTTTATAGACCACTTGGCACTGATTTCAAGCCAGTCCCCTTTACTTCCTTGGAAATTTCACAGGACTCATTTCAGGCTGGTTTAACTTTATTATAGCATTAGTCAGTTACAGAAAACTGTTTTGATGCAGATTTAAACTTAAGACTTTCTGGCTGGCAGACAAGCATCTAGCCACTGAGGTACCACAGCTCACTGAAAGATCTAACTCCACTGAGGTACCACAGCTCACTGAAAGATCTGACTCCACTGAGGTACCACAGCTCACTGAAAGATCTGACTCCACTGAGGTACCACAGCTCACTGAAAGATCTAACTCCACTGAGGTACCACAGCTCACTGAAAGATCTAACTCCACTGAGGTACCACAGCTTACTGAAAGATCTGACTCCACTGAGGTACCACAGCTCACTGAAAGATCTGACTCCACTGAGGTACCACAGCTCACTGAAAGATCTGACTCCACTGAGGTACCACAGCTCACTGAAAGATCTGACTCCACTGAGGTACCACAGCTCACTGAAAGATCTGACTCCACTGAGGTACCACAGCTCACTGAAAGATCTCATTTCATTCCTAGAAGTTGTTGCAAAATATTTGGGTTCGAAGGCGTTAAAATATTAATTCCATGAGACACAAGAGGTTGAAGAAACAGAGTACGCCATATAACTTACAGGGGCATGAGGAGTTGAAATAAGGGCTAGCACAAGTAAAATAGTGTAACTAATGGGGACAGAAGGAGTTGAAGTAACAGCCAGGATAACGAAAGTATAGCTAATTGGAACAAAGGAGTTGAAGTAACAGCCAGGATAAAGAAAGTATAACTAATGGGAACACAAAGAGTTAAAGTAACAGCCGGGATAAAGAAAGTATAACTAATGAGGACACAAGGAGTTTAAGTAACAGCCAGGATAAAGAAAGTTTAACTAATTGGAACAAAGGAGTTAAAGTAACAGCCAGGATAATGAAAGTATAACTAATGAGGACACAAGGAGTTTAAGTAACAGCTAGGATAAAGAAAGTATAACTAATTGGAACAAGGGAGTTAAAGTAACAGCCAGGATAAAGAAAGTATAACTAATGGGAAAACAAGGAGTTAAATTAACAGCTAGGATAATGAAAGTATAACTAATGAGGCCACAAGGAGTTTAAGTAACAGCTAGGATAAAGAAAGTATAACTAATTGAAACAAGGGAGTTTAAGTAACAGCCAGGATAAAGAAAGTATAACTAATTGGAACAAAGGAGTTAAAGTAACAGCCAGGATAATGAAAGTATAACTAATGGGGACACAAGGAGTTAAAGTAACAGCAAAGATACAGAAAGTATAACTAATTGGGACGTAAGCAGGTAAAGTAATTGTCAAAACAAATGAATGAATTTTATTTTCAAAGGGTCATAACTTGGGCACAGGTGCCCGTCTTACTTTTGGCCCTTCCAAACATCAATATTTCACACAGCAGTTGTATTTTATCAATAATACATGTTATGTTCATTTAATTATTTGCATATTATGAATTTCAAGAAAAAATACAAAAGCATGGGTTGCAAAATGCATGCACACACTCGTGTGTGCACACAAACACACCCACATACACATGCCCACCGACTCAATTACACATATTTACATACATAGCTACATACCTACATGAATACACACACACTCATATGCACACTCATATGCACACACACATTCACACAACACCCCCCCCCCCCACACACACACAAACACACAAACACATACATACACACTTATATTACATACATACATACATACATACATACACACACACATGCACACAGAGACACACCAACAGACACACACACAGACACACACAAATACACAGCCACGGACACACACACACACAGATACACACAGAGACACATAGAGACACATACAGACACACACACAGACACATATACACATAGACACACAGCCAGACAAATACACCCAGACACAAGCAGACACACACACACAGACACACATATAACTACATATAGAAACATGCACATATACACATACACACAGACATGTACACACAGACATACACACATGCAGACACATACACAGATAGACACCTACACATACAAACACACACAGACACACAAAAAGACACAGATATAAAGACACACACATAGACTTACATACAGACACGCACGCACACAGACAAACATACACCAACACATACACATAGACACATATGCACTTGCACACACATACAGACACACACAGAGACAAACAGAGACAAACACACACACACACAGACAAACATGCACAGACACACACACAAACACAAACACACACACATGCAGACACACACACAGACAAACACACAGAAATACACAAATACACACAGTCATATACACACTGACACCCACATACGCAGACACATACACAGACACCCATTCAAACATATACATACAGACAAACACACACGCAGAGACACAATGAGCCAAATACACAAATGCAGATAAACACTAGAGACACACACAGACTCACACACACATACATACACATCAAAGACACACACACACACATTCAGACATACATAAAGACACTCACACAGGCAGACACACACACACACACAGAAACTTAAACAAGTACTCATACACACATTCATACATACTCAGAATCATATGTACACAAACATGTCTAAACAAATCTTCCATATATATGTCACACATCCACACACACACATATGTCTAAACAAATCTTCCATATACATGTCACACATCCACACACAAACATGTCTAAACAAATCTTCCATATACATGTCACACATCCACACACACACACATGTCTAAACAAATCTTCCATATACATGTCACACATCCACACACACACACATATATGTCCTACACAACTTATTTAATAATAAACTGATAATGCAACATGGATGCATTAGGATGTCAGGATATAGAAAGTTAGCTTGACTAGTGTGTACACAAGGAGTTAAAGTAATAGCCAGGCAAAAGTAAGTATAATTGATGGGACATAAGCAGTTAAAGTAATTGTCAGGATTTAGTAAGTCTGTTTAATGTGTACACAAGGAGTTAAAGTAATAGCCAGGCAAAAGTAAGTATAATTGATGGGGACATAAGCAGTTAAAGTAATTGTCAGGATTTAGTAAGTCTGTTTAATGTGTACACAAGGAGTTAAAGTAATAGCCAGGCAAAAGTAAGTATAATTGATGGGGACATAAGCAGTTAAAGTAATTGTCAGGATTTAGTAAGTCTGTTTAATGTGTACACAAGGAGTTAAAGTAATAGCCAGGCAAAAGTAAGTATAATTGATGGGGACATAAGCAGTTAAAGTAATTGTCAGGATTTAGTAAGTCTGTTTAATGTGTGCACAAGGAGTTAAAGTAACAGCCAGGATAAAGTAAGTATAATTAATGGGGACATAAGCAGTTAAAGTAATTGTCAGGATTTAGTAAGTCTGTTTAATGTGTACACAAGGAGTTAAAGTAATAGCCAGGCAAAAGTAAGTATAATTGATGGGGACATAAGCAGTTAAAGTAATTGTCAGGATTTAGTAAGTCTGTTTAATGTGTGCACAAGGAGTTAAAGTAATAGCCAGGCAAAAGTAAGTATAATTGATGGGGACATAAGCAGTTAAAGTAATTGTCAGGATTTAGTAAGTCTGTTTAATGTGTGCACAAGGAGTTAAAGTAACAGCCAGAATAAAGTAAGTATAACTAATGGGGAGGAAGCATGTAAAGTAATTGTCAGGTTATAGTAAGTTTATGTTTACCGATGACTTTCCTTCATATATTTCTTACAAAAATTTAAACAATGTAAATGAGTAAATAAAAAAATGTAAATAATGTAAATAAGTAAATTTTAAAAAAATGAAAAAAACAAAAAAAAAACCTTATGAGTAGCCTGAGTAAAATGGTTGCCTTTAAATTTTTTTTTGGGTCAACTCCCAGATTTATAGGACTTTTTTGTGTCCCTGTTTTCTAGTCTGAAATGGTAAAATCCCCTTTGCAAGATTCAGGGTTCAACAGACAAATTTTGACAAGCATTGGCTACAACTGACAGGATAAACAAAATTGTCATTACTTGTCCTCGACTAAAAGCAGCTCTACTATCAAGAGTTCTTGTCAAGTAACGCTGCCCTGAATCTCCCCAGTGACCAATTATCATCAAGTTTACTTCTGCTGAAGTCTCTGCACAAGGAAGATCACCTGTGACAATACGGACTCTGTAAGTGCAGTCTGGAGCAGACAGAAAAAAAACACATGCTATTTTCCTGGTCAATTAGTGCGAATTAAACAAGGTAAACCATGTCCAAAAGGCTCCGAATTGCAATATAAAGTAAAGTAAACATCCCTTTTCATGCCTTTAGGCACCCATATTTTTACAGACCAATCGGCACAAGGTGGGTTACATGGTCAGCATTACCCCGACTGTCTTTATTTTCTCAGGACCTACATCCCGGTACCCATTTTGGGCTGGGTCGACCTGTGACGCCCTATACCATGAAAAAAATCCACGCAGCCAGCATTGGGTTTTGATCGCGGTACCTTGGAATCACGAGTCGGACTTGCAACGCCTAAGCCACAGACGCCGTGAATTGTGATATATTAATAAAAAAGTAATTCAATCAATACGCCAGAGTATACTTTAAAAATGAAATCCCAACCTGTACAGTCCGTGGCAACTGCATTAGCCATGCAGCTCTAAATTCTCTGGCTCAAAGACACAAGTTATGTACATAGATTTTCTTTCCGTCCTTTTTTTGTTTGTTGGTGGAGAATTCTTATTCTATCTTTTGTCATCATGCTGTTACCAGCCTAGAGTGTTTTTTTTTTATTGTATTTGTCTTCTTGTGCTTCCCGGGTGGACTGAATGATGGTTGTGGTAATCTCTGTCCTGTAGCATTGCTAATTTGATGTCCACAGCGTCATTTACTCTTTTTTGTGTAGCAGTGATTAATGGCCTCACTGTCAGCTTGCTTGATCCACTGCATGGTGTGGGTCAAACAAACCAAAACAAATTTGACCAGACTGGTGCCTGCCACCTTCCAGATGGGCCAGAATGGTTTCAGTTTTACAGCATGCACCACATGGATGTGACGTTACGGCCCACTTCCCTTGAGATTACAACATTTTTAGTGTGATGTCTCCGGTCGTGGGTTCCCTGGATTTGGGTTTAACTGAATTTTATATGTTGAGTAGGGAATTTTCCTCTCAACACATCCCCTCCACCAGGTTAACTGAACTATTATCCGGGCTATGTTGCTCTCAGACAAAGTCCTGGATATCCAAGAAAACAGCCATATTGGCTCGTTATTTAAATTAACTTTAGCTGAACTTGGCACCCACAAGAGAAGGAAATGGGTTTTAGATGTCTATATATTATTATCTTGAATGATTCATTAGACAGGGCAGTTGACCCAATCCGTCGACCTTCTCTTGGTAAAGAAATTTTATTATTATTTAATGAGCCCCCACCAAATGTAATTCTATCTTAACATTTTAATTAAACATGTAAGAACAGACACACTTGGAATTATAAAAACTGATGCAGGATAAGACCATAAACTTTGATAACGTAGCAGACAACATCAGATCTCTGTACCAAACAAGCTCAAGCGTAGTTAGAACAAATGTTGGTGTGACAGACGAATTTATACTAAGAACAGGAGTAAGACAGGGTTGTGTACTATCACCACTACTATTCAATATATACATGGACAGAATAACAACAGCAGCAAACCATGTAATGATAAGCCAACTGTTAACTACACCAAGCAATGAGACAGAGTTAGTTGAAAGAGATCATTATAATGAAAACATACACGCCGATCCTGAAGAAGTACATCCCCAACTGAACGAAATACTTTTCGCAGACGACCAAAGCATAATTCATGAAAACGAAAAAGAACTTCAAATCCACGTAAATGCGCTACACACAGTCTGCAACGAATATAACATGAAGATCAGCATCACCAAAACAGAAATTCTGAAAATAAGTAGAACACCTAATATACTAACTATTCAAGTTAACAACGAACAACTCAAACAAGTGCAGCAATTTAAATACTTGTGGAGCATCTTCACAGATGATGGAAGAATTGATAGGGAACTTGAGGCAAGATGTCAAAAGGCGAACGCAGTAACTTACCAACTCTCCCCACTGCTAAAACACCCAAGCATCACTATGGCACTAAAACGACAACTGATAAATTGCATATTTATACCAACCCTCTGCTACCAATGCCAAACCTGGTCCCTAACAAGAGCACAGGAGAAAAAGATCACGACGTGCGAAATGAGATGCTTACGTAAGGCTGCCAATGTCACAAGGAGAGACAGAGTTCGGAACAAGAACATTAGATCAATTGTAGGAACCACACCATGCCTGCAATACATAAAGAAGCAACAAATCGAGTGGTTTGGCCACTTGATGCGAATGCAAACCGACCAACTGCCTCTACGAGCATACAACGAACAACACTACTGCCCTAGAGCAAGAGGCAGACCGAGAGTACGATGGATAGACAATATATCAGAGATCCTGAGGCAACACGGACTAACAACAACACATGCAACACACCTGGCCCAGGATAGAAAACTGCGACTCCCCACTACGCTGTGAGGCAATTGTGGACAAGACAAGACAAGACAAGACAAGACAATCATTTTAGTTCTTTATATTTTTAGTCAATAATGATGGTATGGTGGTAATGGGATACTTCAGCTTGATAACTGAGCCCCTAAGATAAGAATAAATGATAATGGTGGTGTTTAGTTACATAAATACATGTTACATAACTTTAGAAAGTGGAACTTCTGAGAGTCCTCGTGTTGAGTCCCTTCTTAGCTGTTCCAATCTTTCCACCCAGTTCTCCTGGTCCTTCCACCTGGTTCCCTGGTTCCCACCTGTTTCCCAGCTGGCCGAGTTCTAACACAAGGTAGTCTCGTGACCGTGATGACCCTCTATTTCTTTTTTGTAGAAAAGACTGATCCTCACCCACATGGGAGCTGGAAACTTCCAGCAATCGCCAAACTAGAATCAAACCATTAGAATTACCTCTAAGGTTGACCTGTTTGTTGCCTGTGGCAGCGATTATGACAGAAATTCCAGGGCTTGTCTATTTAATACCCCTATCTGTCTGCAAGGTTCAACTCCACCCTCTACTAGGTTCTACCCAACCCTCAAGGAGATGACTTAAGCCCCGCCTCTGAGGTACGTAGCAGATCAACCTAGCTATCAAGGGGCCTGTCACTCACAGTGAACGGCCTACAGTACGACCTTGACCAAGACTAAACATTACTAATTGCCAAACATCTGTTCTCTTGAGAATTTCACTATCATGTGTGAAAACTTCAGACGCTGGACGCCGGCCTGTCTAGAAATTTCTACCAGACCACTTAATTCCCCTGGTCCAGTTTGATCAAACGGCCCCACTCAGTGTGTGTTATGTAACTTTTTATGACACTAAAGTCGGGTTTCAGGGGAGCTAATCAGGTGTGATACTACGTTATCTCCCCCTTTACTTGCCTCTCCCAAGACCGGCTTTAGTTGACAGGCCGTGCTGCTGACGTCACCAGGTCGGGCTAACGATGCGTTAACGCGGTGGTTCTAAAACTATAAATAAACTTTTTTCGACCGTGGCTAGGAAGGACAACTTAGATTTTTAACTTTCAAGTATCTACATTCCTTCTTTAAAAATTTCACAATTTTTAGCCGACTTTTCTTGATTATTTCCGCGGCTCCAGTAGCATACGCTAACGCGCCCTTAGTGTGCTTCGGCACCCAGTTTGAGAACTGCTGCTTTAACGCATCGTTAGCCCGACCCAGTGACGTTAGCAGCACGGCCCGTCAGCTGGAGCCGGTCGTGCCTCTCCAGACTGGGCAGGAGATAATAATATGACATGGGCAGGTGAAACCTCTAACTACAGTAGTATTAGGTAACAGTACATAAAGCAAGGTTGCTTTGTCTGGCTAAGACAGGAAACACAGTTTAAACAATTCTCAAATCCCTTATAGTGGTTTTAGAACTATTTTAGGCTCAGTGTCTATTGCTCTTAATTCTTTGTCCTTCTCTGAACATAAGAAATTATTAAACACAATATAACTTCTGAGACCACTGAGGTCATTTCGTCACAGTGGAGGTGAAGATGATATTGATGCGCTATGGGTTGCAGCAAGCTACATAATTTCATTGCCTCGCCAGTGAGAAGCTAGTAAATCCTAACACAGCTGGCTGCAGTGCCTAGCACCCGAGCCCACTGGATAATTATTCAAGTGTTTTATATTCCTCAAGTTGCACTAGACATATCTGTATAGACAGATCAGCAACCTTCAATCTCCAGGAAATTTCCATGCACCCCTTTTAGGGTGAGCAGACCTGGGTCACTTTTTTAATATCCACCTAGATGGAAGTTTAAACTTTTGACCACTAGACCTGCATTTTAAGTTTCATATTTAAACAAGAAAAATAATCATAATGATAATAATATAACAAGAAAAGAGGTAAATGGATTGATGCATTTTACAAGAACACAATTACAAGTGACAGAAAAAAGTTAACAACTAACCAGGTAGTGGGGCAATATCAGGTCTTATAGCAGGTAGTTCAACCGTTCCTAACGGGTTGTCTTCAGTGCAACGCAACCAGCTCTTGTAATCAAAGTTGAATTCTTGTTTTGTGACACTGTCTTTCAGTTTGATCTTTGAATTAAATTTAAAATGAATTGTTATGTATGTGCAGGGCAAAAATGTTAATGTACAATCAGACGGTTACTGGTACCATTGGAATTGGAACTCTTCGCTTGCTGCTGAAGATGGGGACTGAGCACTTATGGGAGTGTCCAAGTGCTGTGATGTTGAATCTTAATTCAACATTCAACATTCAAAGCAAAAAATGTAAGACTGTTTCTCATTAAATATAACCCATATTTAGTTCCTTATTTAAACTGTCTAATTTATTGTATTTTTGTATTTTATCTCTTTGTTTGTTTTTTTGTTACTTACAGTTTGCCCTGTTTAATCAGCTTTCAGTTTTATCAATAAAATAATGTTCATAAAAATTATAAAACTGTGAACAGCAATTGCACACAAACTTAATTTGTTTCCAGAATGTAATGTATTGTACTTTATTATCAGTAAGCAACTTTATCAGTTGTAATACACAGATAAATGAAACTACTAAAATATTTCTCTCAAACCCTAATGTTTCTTCTGTTCATCCTTCTTTGTTTACTGGCTGTAAGCTCCAGTGGAAAGTCCTGGTTGTTCATTACGACTTTGGTTTTGTTCCAGGGCCTGATTTTTGTGTGCATCCATTTTACTGGTTATTTATCTGCAGTTGGTCGTTCATGCCATTCGAACCAGAATTTGGCTTTCTTCCTGTCTGCACAATAATGACATATCGTAATACTGGCCAAAGAAAAGATTCAAACAATAATATGTTATAAATTTTTTACTCTCTGAGTGAGTTCCAGGGGCCCCATTTTGGGAGAGACAAAAAAGAACAGACCAAATGCCACCCAAGATCATGTTGTAAAAGGCCACTAATTAGGGGTGTTTCCTTAGAAGTCAGAATGCATCTACTTGGGAGGTGAGGAGTCAACAGACTGCATATTATAATTAACCCAGATCTTAAGGTGGGTGAGCATGCAGAACTTAGGTTCTGGAACAAGACTCAAGTCGGGACATGGATGCACAAACAGTACTTTCCACGTGAGTATACACTCCAATCTCGAAAGGAGCTCAAAATTAGTTGACTTCTATGACATGCTTGTTGGGGAGGTAGTGGATCTATTCTTGTTTCTCCCACAATAGGGCCACAGAACCCACACAGGTATTCTGTTCTACCAATAAATATCACTTGGCTATCTTACCCTTTCCAAATACCAAGACTTTCCAGATTTGTCTGCAAATGCAAGCCTAATTTTGAAAATGTCACCTGTCTTACCAGACCTGATCTGTTTTAAAAAAATGAATAAAAATTATTTTAAATATGAATTTCATTTATGAAAAAGTACTCGTAAAATACTGACAAAATAATGGTGAATAAGTGAAAGTCCTAATTATATAAGTTCCCCTCCCTTTTCCTCTTTCTTCTTTCTTCTTCCTTTTCCCCCTCACCCTCTTTCTCCTCCTTCTTCCCCTCCTTCTCCTCTTCTTCTTCTTCTTCTCCTTCTTCCAACTCATTCACTATTGCTGCCACTCCTGTATGTGGCGATTCACTTTATGATAAAAAAGACATGGTGAGGGCTCACTGGGATCAAGTACAGAGTGCAACAGAACGGAGTATCACATCTGGAGAGACTGATTCAACAGGGAAATAGCTGATGGTCTGGACAATCTTAAACAGGCAGAGGAAAATACTTTTAATTAGGCTGCATATGCACCATAAGTATATGAACTTTTCCATGGCTACTGAGGAAGGGGATGGAACACATGGGGGAATGTCAGTTTAGTAATGTAGATTTCTGATTCATTCATTCATTCATTGACTGATTGATTTATTCAATCATTCTTTTGTTGATTGATTGACTGATTAGCTGATTCATTTATTTATTCAAACATTTATTCACTAATTTGTTCACAGCTGTTAAAGTAATGTTTTAACATGAATTTCATTTTTTCAAAAGATTGTTTCTCTTTTTGGAGAGCTCAATCATAGTCTCCAACAGTCTTTTAAATATGACTGTCTCTCTGGTGTCCTAAAGTATTCTGAAAGTCTAGGATTTCTTTATTATTGATTTTTTTCTTTCAAGAGAGCATTAGCTTGATAAAAAACAAAACAGTATCTGGCTGGTTTAAACTGTCAAACTTCTTTAAATTACAGTTACTTTATAAACTGTAGTGGACTAAATCAATGATAGTGCACAGTATTTTAGCTAATCTCTAAATGTGGTGGAGTGTAACAATCCCAAGAGTAATCTAATGAACCATGGATAAGTTTAGACTCACCAAATCTTGGGGCTAAACATCAAGGGTAGGTTAGGAAATTAGTCATTTAGCTCCATATATAAATAATGGATTATAGAATATGAATGTTTAAAATCTAATTTTCAAACCTTCAGCTTCATTTTTAAAATTCGAATGGACCAATTAGCGCGTGGTGACTGATTTGGTCAATATCATGCAGGCTTACTTTACTTTCAAGAGCATTTCCTGATATCAAATGTACACTTGGTTGACCTGTGGGCTCAGATGATCTAAAAGAATTCACCAAAATGACCACCAGGCTAGTATGTGAATGTGCTTGACAATGTACTATGTACATGTTTAGAAAGAATTATCAGAGCAGCACTCCGGATAGTTTCAAAGGTTCTCCGATCTCAACCAAAAGTGTAAAATACCTGTCTGTGATAATCAGTGAAACATCTTTTTCACCAGCTGTAAGCTCATGCGGAAAGTCCTGGTTGTTCATCCATTTGGACTTTAGGTTTGTACCATGGCCTGAGTTTTGCATGCATTTTCCATCCGTTTTACTGGCTTATTTGTGTGGAGTTGGTTGTTGCTTGCAGCTGGGGCAAATGCACTCTGTCTTTAAAGGAAGCTCCCAATTAATAGTCTCCTGGGAGATACTTAATGGAGTAGAAGTGGTTCTATTCTTGTTTTTCCCACAATGGGGCCCCAGAAACCACACAGGGAGAGTTATGAAACCACACAGGGAGAGTTATGAAACCACACAGGGAGAGTTATGAAACCACAACACAGGGAAAGTTATGAAACCACACAGGGAGAGTTAGGAAACCACACAGGGAGAGTTAGGAAACCACATAGGGAGAGTTAGGAAACCACACAGGGAGAGTAAGAAAATCATGCAGGGAGAGTTAGAAAACCATGCAGGGAGAGTTAGGAAACCACACAGGGAGAGTTAGGAAACCACACAGGGAGAGTTAGGAAACCACACAGGGAGAGTTATGAAACCACACAGGGAGAGTTATAAAGCAACTTGGGCTCTTGGTGAAAAACTCATGTCTGGCAGCTCCAGGCTGCACCCCTTGTCCACCAGCCTAGATACTGATACTCATCTTCTTCTTTGATCCTTAGATCAGAAAACTGAAACCAGGAGGCCGGTAGCCTTTATGAAAGCTATCGTGCAGTCCATATTTCCCAGTGTACTGTACAGCTTTGTCTTCATTGAGGTTACTGTTCACAGTGTTGGAGCACATGATCAGCATTTTCTGGTGCCAAGTTGCAAGAATAATCTCAATGTTTCCTTGACAAAAAAACTAGAACATATGTTGGCAAAGTCTGTTATGCCCTGTCCTTAATCTGAATATGACACATTGCCCATCTTTAAGGAATTGATGAAGTGAATCTTGGAGGAAAAAAACTGGGTAAGGATATTCAGCCACCTTTCTTGGATACTAGATTTTAATAATGCCTCAGCCTCTTGGTACTGATACTGATTCATGTCATTTCTCATTACAATTTTTTGATATGCATCAAACAGGTCAATGATGACATCACTTCTAGCCAGCACTGGACCAGTCATAGCCACTGCAGTGTCTACCAGACAATTTGCACACTGAATAAATAACTAAGCAAATCAATAACTTCATCTGTGAAACAAGATTATTTTAAAATAATGGAAAAAAAAAACTTGTGTCCAACCTGTGTGTGATAACAAGAGCCGGCATGGAAGTCATTATGTTGGTTGAGATAAAGTGGTGGAGAAGATCCAGTTGTACCACACAACACAAGAACAATCACGCTCTGTGTTCCTGCACCCTCTTCATTTACAGTCTGAATCCACAGGTCCCATACACCTGTGTTAATATAAAGTGTGCTTTGTTTTTGAAATCTAAGAGATAGTCAATGCAACAACTATTAACCCATTAGGTATTTCATGTCTGTATGCCTCTCTCTTTCTCTCTCTCTTTCTCTTAGACACACACACACACACATGCATGCATGCATGCAAAAGTACACACACACATGCATGCACGCACACATGCACGCACACACACACACGGCTAACATGTTGTGCATCAGGTAGTATGGTCATGTGCTAGACTCTTCTGAGGATGGAGATATTAAAAAAACCTTTTTGAAAACATGTACCACGAAAAAATGGTCTAGGAATTAAAGACAACCGGCAAGATATTGAACAAATAACACCTTTTTACTTTATAAACAAGCATGTTTTCATTTTCGAAGATATCCACACACATAACATTTATTAGTTAAGAACTGTATTCATTTGTGAGTTTTCACTTACGCACACATAGAGACAAGCTAGCAGTCAGTGAGACATGCCACAGTATATGTTGTATATTTGAGAGAAGCTAATTAATTTGTCAGTTATTTGCCTCCTTGGCACCTGTTGTGGAATCCTTTGAAAGGCTGTATAAAATGTCAATTACCCTTGTTTCATTTTTATTAAAATGCAAATAAAATTATGTAATAATTTACATCTGGATTCATTTCAGTAAGGTTTGATAAAAGATGCACAGTGTTTCTCAAACATTTACACATTTATTCATTCTATTATAACAATTTGTTTAGAAATATAATCACAGATAAGAAATTGAGGGCACATGACAATTACAAACATAAAAATCATGACCATATTTTAATCACATCTAGATATAATAAAATATGTTATGGTAAAACATGCACAGATGTCTATGTTCTAATAAAAATGTTATGAACAAAAATATAATCATAATTGTTAACTGATTTGATTGGTTTGATTCAAGAACAGTCATCACAACACTCATGGCACTCCCATAAGCGCTCTGTCCCCATCTTCAGCAGCCAGTGCAGAGTTCCGATACTAATGGTGCCAGTAGAATTCTGATTAAACGTCCATCTTGCCTTTCCTCTGAGACTTGAGCATCTGCCAGAACTTCTCGTCACACCCACTGCATTAATCTCACCAGACTGTGGTGATTCATCTGCTCCTACAAACTGTACATGCTCTCCCACAAGGCACTAACCACGTCTGCCCTAGCATGCATCAGTATTCCACAAAGTTGTGCAGAGTCAGCAAGTCTGTCCGCCTGTTCATTTGCCAACACACCAGCGTTTCCCGGAGAAAAAAATCCAGACAATGCTCCTCACCCGTGTCCTCTGCAGTGAAGCATGCCACTCTGCACGAAGCATGCCTGTCCTGATCTTCCTCAGCATGCTTTCTGAGTCAGTTACAATCATGATGTGTGTGTGTGTGTGTGTGTGTGTGTGTATGTGTTTGTGTGTGTGTGATGTTCTCTAGCCAGTGGAAAGCTGCAGTGACCGCCTCCACCTCCATTCTTAAGCTGGATGTTGTGGTATCATATGCTAGGCTCTCCTGCACCAAATGTTGACCATTAACTTTTGCTAAGAAACCCCAAGCACTTCTTTTGCCTCTTGACACTGAACCGTCTGTGTAAATGATCAAATCCTCTGAGCGAGCATTATCTTGAATTAACTGCTGAATTTCCATCTTCGTGGCACCTGCTGGCCAGTCTCTGCATACCTGATTCAATGTGATTATGACCCTACACAAGTCTGACTGTTCTAGTGGTACTCTGACCCACTCATCTCCTCGCCTAATGTTCTCAAGGATGCAAACCTGTCTGATTGTGTCTTCTGCCTGAGCCATCCATGACTTCCCTCTTATCAGCCACTGACCCTTAACTGTGCCCAGAGCCTCTTGCAAAGGGTGATCTGTGTCTGCAGCTACCTTGAGATATGACTTCGCCTGCAGGACCTTGAGCATAATTGTTAATAAGATTATCTAACTACTCACTGTACAGTATCTTTTTTATTCACAACCAGAAGGTGTTAGCAGGACATTATCTCAAATAACAATGACATAATCCTCATAAATGACTGAAAGAAATGATCATACAACATAAAAAAATAGCCAAAATACACTCTGAAAATTCAAAGAACACTTTATATCCTAGTTATAACCCTGATGGTTAAAATTGATATTTATGTGAAAATAACTGCTAATGCTTCTACTACAAAGAATTGTAGATTTTATGCACACTTTATGATTTAATAAAAAGAGGATAGATTGTTTGTGAATGTGGTGTTGTTTGGTCAGATTCATTACTGTGTTATATTTTGATTATGATAGGTTTGCTATTTAGTCTGGGGGTTTCTAAGTGGCCAAGTTGAGCCCAGGTATATTTGTTATTGCAGTGGGAATCATAATTTGAGTCATCTCACCCCTGAATTGATGTTGGATGGTTGTAGGAGCTATGGGGTACCTTCTAGACAAATTGAGCCACCATCTAAGATTAAGTCACTTCAGAAGTGTCTTTGATTATTAGAGGAAACCCTACTAAAGACACGTCATGTGACATCCATTGATAAAGACTTTTGTCAAAACGTTTGTTGGTATTTGTGGGCTTTTTTCAATTCCCTTTGTTGAGCTTTCTATTCACATTTTATGTTTTTTAGCATTTATGAATGTTAGCAGAACTAAATGTTGCTCACATATTTTTAATGGAACACTAAGGGCCATTTCATATAATTATCCCTGGTATAGGAATAGAGCAATTACAGGGTGACCAATCTGAAGTGAAGTTAAAATCTCGACTACCAAATTATAATCTACATAAGAAGTTAAATTAGCTTGTTCATTTAATTGTTTTAAATAATCTGAGTTCCAAGGTTACAACATTCTTATCAGAAATCACCACTGTCTTCAAACTTTTTTCTTTCTAATTTGTTCATTCACATTCTAATATTTACTGCCATTTCATTTCCTAACTCAAATAAAATGTGTTAACAATGAAGGTAGTACGATGTCTATGAGGTTATTTAAAAAACAACAACAATAGGGCAGTAAGTTCTAAAATAATAATATATAGACAAGTTCTTACCAGAAAGGGACAACAGCAACTCTGGTTGTTTTTCTGAATCCAGCCAAGAATTTGCAATGAAGACACTCTCTGAGAGAGCTAACAAGCTTTCCATGACTATGACACTCTCCAGAAACCATCTCTTAACTGTAAAAAGTAAACAAATAACATTTGAGAATAAGACTGGCATGTGCTGCATGTGGAAACCAAAGCAATCAATTAAAGAGCTTCTAAAGAGACTGAATACAAAGAGTTACTGAAAGAAATTTAAAGAAAAAGAGGAGACAACTCAAATATTTCAGCCACATTAAAAGACACAACAATCTTTTTAAAAATGATAATGGAAGGACATGTCAAAGACATAACAGCGAGAGGCAAACAATGATACAATGGGAGGACAACAACTAGAGGGTGGATCAACAGCAGTCTGAGAGAGTGTACAACTAAGACAAGAGGCAGAACCAGTTGGAGATTCAATACAGCCAACCTTCACAGTAGAGATGGCACCTGTTTGATTAGTTTGTGTGCTGCATGTATGTTGGTATTCACGGCCTCAGATATTCCCTTTATTCATTGCTTACATGGGTGACCCTTAGCTCTGCTTCTATTGTATCAAAGTGACTGGACTCTCCATGATGCACTGACCTCTGGCAGTCTTGACTCATGCCATAACTATTTGATCTGTTATCTTGTGTTGTACTTTAGCACTGGTTCCATCCCCACTTGCTTCCTGAAATTGCCAGTTGTGGTTCATAGATATTCCTGACCAAAAATCTCAGTCTTTGGTGTTCTGGATCAGTTCTATTCCTCAATGTCATCATCTTAGACCATTTGCATCGGTCTGCCTCTGCTACAGTTGATCTTTCCTTTCATGACCATATTTTCCAATGCATCCCTTATCATCACATACTAAAGGAAAATAGTCTGTTAATTTCTGTTAGTTGCACACAATATTTAACTTTTCATTAGCTTTTTACTTTCTGACAACTGTAATTAGCAGCTCCTTTTGTCTACAGTGTAGTTAATATTCATTTTGGAAACCACATCCTAGAAGCATTCACCCATCCCTTTCCCCACCCATTTCCTTTTTTTTACTTCAGGCTGCTAACTAAAGGTTCAACACTCTGAGATTACAAAATTTTAATTTGTATAGCAAAGCAACAGCACAAATCCCATATAACTCATTCAACCTCTAAGGAAGCTATAATTGGGACACCAATAATGGCTACAGCAGTCTGATGTAGCATGCAGTCCTGTGCGGGTATGGATATATAAATGCAGAAGCCCTATCTCTGCAGCCTCCCGTACTATCCAAATGTGTTCCTTCACATTCCAAGATTCAAATCCATACAAAAGAATACTTTTTAACAAAATAGTTCAGTTCTTTGTTTTTGACATTCAGTGAAGATTAAATTTATGCAATAAATCCATGTCATTGGAGGTTTGGAAAAGAATTCTCGCATGCTATATAGAGTAGAGCCAGCTTTAACATACGGCTGTGAAGCCTGGACAATTAATAAACAAGTCGAACAATATCTTTATGCCGCGGAGATGTGGTTTTACAGAAGAATTCTTAGAATTCCTTGGACAGCTAAGAAGAGCAACCCAGCTGTTTTGAAAGAACTGAATGCTCGAAGTCATCTTATCACAACGTTAGAAAGAGACAGTCATCATTTTTTGGTTATGTTAGGAGAAGAGGGAAAATGAAACACTTTGTGACCACTGGAAAGATCTGTTTAAAAAGAGACTAAGAAAGACAGCGTGAAAAGATTCTTGACATTTTTTGTCATTTCATAGAGGGATGTCAACACACGAACTGGTACACGCAGTTGGAGATCACAGATTGTGGAGAGGCATGATGGCTATGCCAGTCGGCAAAGCACTTGGCAATGATGATGAAAATTAATTATTATGTAAGATATCCTTTCTTATACGTGTTAAGCATTCTGGTCATTAAAGATTTAAAAGAGCTATCAAATGTGCTTTATGAAATATAACTGTCATTTGCAATGTTACTGATTACAAATAAGACAGCAAAATTCGCCCTCCCCCACTAGTAATGATCTGCTGTATATATTATATAATGGGTTATTATTATTTATTAAATTCATAGCGAGGACAGAAAAAATTGAAGTCTTATTGTAAGCTGAATTCATTTTAGAAAACAAACACTGACCTCTGCCTTTGCCATCAAATCCTATCTTCAAATTTCTGATTTCCCCCACACAGACGGCCTCGAGCATGTATACATCCAGCATGCCATCCTTCATACAGTCTGCAGACGTTCCCAGTGGATGAGACAACTTCTGCTGACCTGTAACTCCTTGTGAGCCCATAATATTGATGGTGCACACGCCGCCATGGGCTCCAGAATTTGGCTTTCTTCCCGTCTGCACAATAATGATGTAGCGTAATACTGGTCAAAGAAAATATACGGAAAAGATATAAAACTGAACGAAAGGTATATCAGCGAGCTTCACAATATAACAAACACAAACAAAATGTGAACGCTGCGGCAATGGAACCTTCTTCAGCACATACATAAATTATTCAATACTACACACATACACAATATATCGATGTCAAGACAATAGTCTGGTGAGGCACGTGAGCCCGGAAAATAAATATCTGGGGATATGCCAGGGGACGTTACTCGAGGAAAAGATAAAACTGTGTAGGCAGTTAAGCCCCCTAGGATTTAGAGGAAGCTGTGTTGGCAGTTTAGTACACTGGGCGCCAGAGTTCCCAAAGTGTATATGAAGCAATTTTCTAGAGACTTGCGAACTCGGTGGCTGGAGTTGCTAGATTTAATGGCTGTCACCTCCATGTCATGGACACCTTGGTGGTCCTGGGAATTCGAAATGCAGTGGTACTGGTTTCAGGGCGCCATTTTGCACGTCCAAAAGATGTTGACTGAACTTGTCAGCCAGTCGTAAACCTGTTTCACCGATGTATTTAATGCTACATTTCTTGCAGTTGATGTCGTAAATTACATTACGGCTCATGCAATAGAAGGCTTCACGTATGTGAAAGGTGGCATTCAGCAATTCCAGGCTGGTACCCTGAACCACATATGGACAGGTCCTGCATACAGGTTTGTGGCAAGAGACAGTCCCGAAGTTTGACTCGGAGGCAGGACGTAACCTATTCTTAACTAGAATGTCCTTAAGGCTACAGTCATGCCTGTAGGCCACTAGAGGAAGTGCAGAGGAAATCTTGCTGGTAGTAGGGTCAGCCCTACGGATAGAGAGATGCTGGCCAAAGAAAAGATTCAAACAATAATAATACGTTATAAATTTATTACTCTCTGTGTGAGCTGCAGGGGTCTCATTTAAGGAGAAAAAAAGAATAGACCAAATGTCACCCAACATCATGTTGTTAAATGGGACTAATTAGGGGTTTCCTTCAAAGTCAGAGTGCATCTGCCTGAGAGGTGAGGAGCCAACAGACTGCATACTATAATTAAGCCAGATCTGTAAGATAGGTGTGCATGCAGAACTTAGGTTCTGGAACAAGACTCAAGTCGGAACGTGGATGAACAACCAGAACTTTCTACTGGAGTTTACAGCTAGTGAAGGTGAAACAGAAGAAGAAGAAGCAACTGATTACACAAAATAGGGAAAGGGGGAGGGGGGGTAGAAACTGACAAGATAACAACAAATTCACGTTTGAAATCCCAATCAAGGATATTTTAAAAGTTTTATCAGAGCTACTAGGCAGATCTTTTCTAAAATGGCTACCAGAAAACGTCTTAGGTAGTAAAGTTGGTTAGCATGACACTGACTACATCACCCCAACCCCACTAAGTGCTGATTGGTCTATACAAATAGTGGGCTGGAGCAAAATGCTCAGTATGTCTTATGACACAGTAAATGGGTTCTTCTCTTAACTTCTTTTTAATCATTTAATTTTTTTTTTTAAAGCATAAAAGCCATAAACCTTACCATCCATTATCGAGTGAATAATGATTCTATTAGAAAATTGTGGGAATGACACCTTGAGATACAGCAGTTCAAATGGTTTGGCCATCTTGTTAGAATGCAACAAGATCAAATATCATCACAAGCACTACATCTCAGAAGATCAGCTACAAGAGCAAAAGGACTGCCGCAAAAAAATGTGGATTGACAATATTAAAGATACTCTACGCCTTCACTGTGTGACAATAGCCAATGGCAGCCAACATGCACTGGATAACAAATTATTCCTCCCCACAACACTAAATGGCAGGAGTGGTTTATGATGATGAATTTAAAAAAAATAAAAAACATATCATATAGCAATTCAACCTACAAGTCATGTTTGGTCTGGGTTGTTTTTTTAACGAAGAATCACCTTAACTTTACATGGACATCTTTATAAGTGCTTGACTCTCTTCTTATCTCTTTCAGTATCAACCAAATCACTATACACTTCTGGCCAGTCCTAAAATTATTTGATTTAACTGCTATCTTTTATCACATATGGATGTTCTATCAATCCACCGTAATGTAACTGTTAAACTACTTCTACTCTATTGTGTCTCTGTTGAACTCATTCAAACCTAAGTATTTATTACATTTAAACTCAACTACTTGAAACAGAAGAGGTCAAAATAGCTGCTGGGGACTGAAAGATTTTCTCAACACACTAAATTAACTCCTAAACAGAACAAGGATCCAAATGTACGTTTACCCAAACCACAGATACTATAAATATTTGCGATAGTTTTGTAATTTTGCCGGTCCAAACTACTTTTAATTTTAAACTAATGATTCATCTCAAAGGTGTTTCCACCATTTTGTGGTGGGCGAGCATGTGCTTGTCAATGACCTTGAGAACTGTGCTAGCAGTAGTATAACTACCAGTAGGGTCTCTCAAGACAGACAGCTCAGAGGATAAAGATCAGACAAAGGGAGACACTCCTGGTTAGGGGATGAACTATGTGGCTGACATTCCTATCTTTATAAAACATTATTTTGTCACAAAACAAACATCTGCCTAGATTTTGGACATTTGGGGTCACCATATTGAAAAGAACGCCAGTTACACAGATGAACAGAGGTGGGTGACAACTGTGCTGTTTGATCCAACACATCCAATTGTAGCAAACCCTGTATTAGTTTATAAGTTGTTTTTCACAACATGCCTTTAATTTTGGGGCAGTGGATCTATCTTCTCCCATTCCCCTCCCCCACCCACCCCACTGGAGGCATACAATTCACAAATATTTGTTATATCTGATATGGGATTTAGTACTAATTTAAGCCATGTTGTCATATTTATAATGCAAAATAGGAGCTTACTAATGAGCTAATAATAATAATTATAATACTACAAAATAGGAGCTTTTTATGAGCTAATAATAATAATACAAGTAAGAAATCAGCTAAGGAAAACTTCACTCACAAGGAGAAGGCATCCAACCAGTGGACTCAACAGCACATTCCCTGAAAACCTGTCTATCTTGGCCATTATCAGCCAACCACTGGTCAAATATAAATAAGTATTCAAAGCCAGACTCCAGGTGTTTCATCCAGACCTAGAAAGATAAAATGTAGAATAATTGTGGGGGCTTTTGTGAAAATGTATTTATTTGCAAGCTGATTTCAGCTGGGTTGAGAACCCACACTGCTGCATCCAGGACACTCCCATAAACACTCCGTCTTCATCTTCAGCAGCCAATAAAGAACAATGATCCTGATGGTCCCTGTATCAGTCTGACTGTATGTCCACCTTGCTTTTCCTCTAAGTTCCGAGTGTCAGATCCCTTGGTCACTCTCCACTGCACCATTCTCTTCAGACTGTGATGACCTGTTTGTGCCTCTGATTTAGAGCTGGCTTTAAAAAAAAATATTTTATCTATGTATATATAAATAAGAGAGGATATGGCACACATCCCTGCCTCACCCCTGTATTGATTGTGAACATATCACAATAATGTTCTTAATAATGTTCTTGTAATCTCACTCTGCTTTGGCAAGTGTGGTACATGGCTACAATGTTATCTAGCAATTGTCCTTGTATCCCATGATGAATTACCAGACTGAATGAAACATTTCAGGTTCAGCTAATCATTCTGACTAAACACAATATATATTTGGTAATTTTCTTAAAAACATAAATCATTTTATTTAAGAAAAGTTACAATGTGTGGGCAGTATGACAATGCTTAAAATTAATTATAAAAATACAATTAAATTAAATTTTTTTTTTAATTGAAAAAAGAATTTTTTTAAATGAGGTTTTAGAAATGGCAATAATTTGTAGAAAAAAATAGTCCCAGCTTTATATTTCTTCTGTATTTATCTCTAAAAGGTGGCTGGCATGTTGTGTTTTATTTTCAGACAGACTGCAGCATTCACATCTTTTGGCCAAACACACTAGATTTAACTCTTTGAGGCCTGAGAAACGCTGTGTGTGTTGATTGAGAAGTTCGGATTTGCTCAAACAACATTTTCTGCATCGTTCATGAGTCCTGTACATACTTATTCATAAATGGCTCTGTACTTATTTTCAATGTTCAGAACTACCATTAAACTATTCAGGGAAGGTTACTCTAACTTTTTTTTTTAAAAATAAATAAGTCTATGTTAGCATGAACTAATTTAATTCATAGCTAGCGTGGTTTTCAGACAATGCATTTTCCGATTTCATGTTCAAGTGGCTATGGTTACTAATGATCCAAACACAAGCACAGGCCAAAAAATCGCACCTTTTTGTGGCTGAAGCTCTGAAATTGTTTTAGTCAGATGTTTTCTAATAATGAAACACATAAATTTTTCAAATTGATTTGGATGGTAAATTTACACCAGTGACAGCTGGGCAGTCAGCTGTTCGTTCTGATGAGGTAAATCTAGGGAGACCCATTTCATTTGCAAAGAATGTGATAGTCACTCACATTTGCTTTCAAAGGACTGTTTTAGACAGTACTATACTCATACTATGGCTAAGCAGCATTGAAATCCTTGCAGCTACAGCCAATATATAACTATACATTTAATAATTTGTAGGTATAGGACTATAGGTCTAATTTTCTGACAGTCTTATCTTAGAAATGTTGTTCAGCACGTTATCAGTACCATGAACCTCTGAGTGATAAGCTAACCCAGAAATGTGTCATAACTTTTGAATTTGTTAGGAAACTGAACAAACTTTAAAGTGTTATTCTGCAAAACCATGGTTAGGTGAAGTCATTTTTTTTTTTGGGGTGCTAAGGGTAACATTTTTATTTTTGTAAAAATAACACCTGCTAATTTCTTTTCCTACTAACTATAACAGTATTAAACAAAAACATATAATCATATTCAAACTTTACATTAATTCCTCTTGAAAATAATGTATTCTTTTATAGGGATTAGAAATATATTACAGTCTCAATTATCCCTTTTTTTCAACACCACCCCCTCTGCCATTTTTGTAAAGGGAAATTATTATGAGCCAAGCCTGTCAAATTCATGGGGGTGGAAAACAGTTCAGGAAATCCCTAGTCAGTCACTTCTTATGATATGCTTGTTTAATTCAATGGGACTATTCACTCCCACCCTCCACCCCCAGCCAAAATGGGGTCCTAGAACCCACACAGAGAGCTATATACAAACTGACACATTTCAGAGCTGTAGTTATTGTGCCCACAAAGACCACAAAGAGAAAACAGCATACCCAATCAACATGCCATGCAGAATCTTTGTTGTCTGTGTCATGTTCTAGTCTAATTTTGGCCAACTCTCCAATCTCCCCTACTGTAACATCAAAAGTGGATTCTTTTCCGGGCACAAAACATTCTTTTGATGAAAAGCCATCACCTAGAGGAACTGGCTGTGAGTAATCTTTGGTTCCATGGATAGTGATGTAAACCCGCCCTTGTGTACCAGCATCTGGCATGTCTGATGTCTTCACCTTCACCTTCCATTGTCCTCCTGCAAAACACAATTGAACAGCTGTCAAATATATTTGATTGCATAACATAACATAACCCTTGACCCATTAGGGTTTTGGTGGTGTATTGATGGAAGCACACAAAACCCACCATCTTTCTCTGTCTTCCGCTTGACAAATAAGTGTATGATAATTTAGTCCAGTTCATTTCTTGATGTTGTCATTCCTGGTTCTTCTTTGCCATTCTCTTCTTCAACTATCCCCCAATGTTCCTTGAAGCACAGTCTTTGCAATCGAAGCATGTCTCAGACACATTTATTAGTTTTGTGTTTTAAATATCTAATTTGTGAAATGGGTCTGAAGCATTTACATTCAAAAGCTCGAATCCTCCTTTCAATTTCCACAGTAAGAGTCCAACTCTACAATATTTAGTTAGAGTGATTTGAAAAAAAGGGGATGGGGGCATCCTTACAGTCCAGTGCGGAAAGGATTTTCAGATTATTATGTCAACATTTGCTAGTGGGTCAAAAGCCATAGAGGTAGTCAGTCAGTCGGGTGCCATCTCCACAACGAAGGCTGGCTGCAGTAGATCCTTGTTCTTGTCGCACTCTCTCACACTGTCAGTAATCCATCTTGTGATGTTGTCATCCCACTTGTATCATATCTACCTCTTGCTCTCTTGCTTTTAACTTTCACCTTCATTATGGTTTTTAAAATAGTCCCGAAGGGAGGCAAGGAATAGTAACATCATACCTTGCAAGGCATGTTGTAAGAAGCAGCTGAACATAAGGTTGTGCTCGGGGTTTGCTACGTTTGCCATTTATCAGCTGTAACAGTTAAAAAGTATAAACAAATCTGGAGAAAAAAAAAGAAAGAAATAATAAGAAAACCAAGACTGGTGGAAGTTCTTCTCCTTCGGTGGCACCTTTGTGTCTTTCCAGCTGATAGTGTTATATTGTGCTGGCATGGAAATCACATCTCATGGTGATGATGAATTAAAACCAGTTCATGCCACAGACAGAGAATCCTGTTCATAGCACACGCCTGGGCAGTACTGCAGAGACCATGTGTTGTCAGTGCAGCATGTGGTTTGTCTGTCTGTCTGTCTGTCCGTCCGTCCGTCCGTCCGTCTGTCTGTCTCCCTCTCTCTGCCTTGTATACTCCAAACTAAAGGTAACACCAATACGTTTAGAATAAGGAATGCTGCAAAACAATTGGGTCAGAAAATCTGTGCTCTGTTTGATATTATAAACTCTGCAAGGACTGGGCTAGTGGATAATGATGAATCTCTTACACTAATATGATTGCACGAGATGGGAGTAAAGCATGGTGAAGCATGTCTATGCCGCCTTTGAGGCAGAGATAGGAGACATTATAACCACCTCCCATGGGAAAAAAATAGCAGAAGTACCTTAGAGTAACTACTGCATTGGACTGAGCAGACATGGGAATGCCCAATGTGCAGTGAAAATGACTGATAACATAACATCTGTGTGTTTGCCTGTTGGAGCTTTCCTTTTAGACCAGCTGCCAACGAAGGCCATAGGCCTGGTCTACCCTGCAATAACTGTATAAATAATGTTTTCTTTTCCTAGGATAAGACTTCTATCACTTGGAACATAAACACAACTAAACTGAAGAGATTTCTGCTGCAATTGTTGCAACACTACCTTTAAAAGTTTCCCAATATACCAATGGTTTCATATCGGTTAATGCTCCACTCCCAGAAATCCTCTAATTCTCTGCCAATTGCTTTTTTTTTATTATTATTATGACCACACACAAAAACAATCTCAGTACTTACCACATTCAACAGGCATAGCCTTCGATGTTGACAGTCTGGGTACATCTGAAGATTAATGTACAAACATGTGTATTAGAAAATAATCAGAGGCACATCAGCATCTCCCAAACTAAAACCATGGTGGTCTCAAGAGAGGAGCAGAAACACTAGATCCTGATGGGACAGTATGTATTGGAGCAGGTGGAGCAGATCAACCAGTTCAAATACGTTGGAGTTGTAAAAGACCAAAATGGAGGTATTAAGACAGAGTTGGCTACTCAAAAAGCAGCAGCTGGGAGACTTTTCTAAGCCATAAACGGAGGGCTTCTTAGCAAAAGAGAAATTGGCATGAGGACAAAAATGGCTTTTTACCACTACCTATGTGTCAGTCCTGACCTGCTGGTGTGTCATGGGAAAAAACAACAGCTCATAGAAACCAGTTTCAGGACTCAAACACGAGATATCTGAGAAAGGTGGTCCAAGTGACATAAAGGGACAAAGTTCACAATCAGACAGTACGTTAAGATCTTGAGACCCAGGCCTTACAAACTCGAGTAAATCAGTCACAGTTAGAATGGTTTGGACATGTATGCAGAATGGGAGAAAATGGGCTATCATGGCAGGCATGGTAGGCTAAGAACCAGGGAACCAGACCTCCAGCGTGACCCAGGGTCCGCTGAGAAGACAACATCCAACAGTCCCTGACTGACAGAGGACTAGAATGAAACAAAGCCAGAAAAAAAAACTGGCGATCTCTCTGGCAAACCTCTACACCCCAAGATAGATAAGGAGTGAATAAGAAAGTAAGCATTAGAAAGTAAAAGAAAGGCTTCTCTAAAGCACCTTGGCACATAACATCATAACAGTTTTGTATTATTCTCTCTGGTGTACTGTGTACTTGTAATTTTCTGAATGGCTCATCTTGTCTGAAACTGTGAACAAGATGTAATGATGGGGGATTTTGTAATGAGAAAGGGACAAGTAAAAGTGTGACAGAAGAAAGAGGCATTCTGTGTGAGACAGCGATTGCAAGTGGACGTTTGAATGGAGTTACTTTTTTACATTAATCTGAATAGCTGAGAGTGGAGGCGAATATCTGGTAGGGATAGAAAGATGACTCAGAAGATGAGGAAAGTCTGTTGATGAATTAAATGAAAGGAACTCTTCCTTGTTTATCTGGAACAACAGACAGCTGCAAATGATAGATTCAAGCAGAAACCAGGTAATACAATATTCTCAGTTTATGAATCTATATGTGTAGCAAGAGAGATTTTCTCGACTATAATGACCACACCGACTAGATTGAGGCACAACAATAAACATATGTGTGTGAATTTAAAGCTACTTCATGTGTTGTGATACTAACATTTGCAACTGGTGTAACACTGTAACTAGACAAAATGAGTCATTGAACAAATACACAACCTTTACTTAATTAGTTAGTTAGTCAACACATCATCCTCACTGCAAACTGACTCAGTCAGTCCATGAATGCTCAGCTCCCCTCCTCAGTAAATCCTGCAGTTTGTAGTGGCTAGCAAAACTAGTTCTTTGTTTGACTTCTTGCATTTGCTTTTTTCTGGCTTCATCCCTTTTTACTTGCTGTTCTTGCAGTCTCCATATTGTCTGAGATTCAGTTAATGTTTGATTCTTGCATACATCTTACTTCTTGTACACATTCAGTATATCAGCCTGGTCCATTCCTTGTCCACCCTCCAGATCAGCCTTATCAAATTAGTACATCAACATTTGTGTGTGTGCTACCAAAAGCCTGAGGCTAAGGCTAAATGCTTTCTTTTCTTAAATGTGATTTTATAACTCATCTCTATTATAATTCACATTTTATTATCAAAATTCCCGATATTATTATGTTATCACAACTGACATCCATGCAAATTCACCGATCCAATGTGGGACAACAATTTTCATTTTTTTTTTTTCATAGCCCAAACCCGGAAGTTGCCGAGGGCCTTATATAACCCAACCTATGGGTTGAACATGATTTCTGGGACCTGTCCCTAGGTGATCCTCATTCAAATGGTAGCACTTTGTATCACCGGGTGTTTATCGCTCAGTGTGATGTCCTGGTGGGGTTATATGTCAGTCAATTCATGCATACTGGGCATTCTCATGTGTGTGCAGTCCTCCAATGCAGCAGCCACCAAAAGTTCCTAATTATTCCCACAAGAAGTTGGTCATCATGTCTCTTGGCCATGAAGACAGCACAGACATGCCTTACCATGTTTGACCCAGAGGTCACACAATCATTTTAGTGTCAGAGATCTGTCATTATCCACCAGCATAGTTTGTTCAGTGTTGATGATATCAGCTCTGTCCATGCTTCTTCCAGAATGCACTGGTGCATTACTTGTTAGTTAGTCTGCTTGTTCATTACCTTTTTCTCCGGCATGGCCTGGTGTGTAGTTCGAGGTGAGGGAGGTTAAGTGTGACTTCCAAACCTTTGCTATCCATTCAGGGTGTATCTTATTTGCTGCGATTTTCTGAAGCATGTTAATGGAGTCCAACATGATTACCACATGAGTGCTCTGGAAGCAGTGATTATCTCTATGGTCATTCTTGACATTGTTGCCTGGTTAAGTGCCACTATCCTACCCATATTGTAGAACTGTAAAAACAATAATATTGAGGCAACTTGCTAAACAAAGCTAAAAAAAAAAGGAGTTATCTACTTTCCTGTATGAGTAAGGGATATGAAATCAGGAGTGTGTGTGTATATATATTGTGTATAAGAAAAACATATTAACTGTCATAGACAATAATAATTACCTATCTTTCTTAATGTTCTCTCAATTTTCCCATCAGCTTCACCTTCATCCAACCATTTTCCACAAGGAAACAAATGCTTATTCTTGTTTGTTCCACTGGTATCTGTGACAGTGATGTGCTTCAAGAACCAACCAGAACCTGGCCCCCGTCCATCATGGCCGACCACAACAGTCTTCAGTTCTTCCAAGTCTACAGCTTCAATCACAAATAGGTCATCCTAAAAATAGTATGTACACATGAAATGGAAAAACTGAGCAGCAGACAAATCTCCATTTGGGGGAGAGATATGTGACCATGTTTAATCTGCTGAACATAAGCTTGGTTATCTTCTTCTTCTTCTTCTTTTTCTCTACGTTTAATGACTATAAACTGATGGAAAGTACTGCTTGTTCATCCATTTCTGGACTTTAGTCTCATTCCAGAACTTGAGTGTTATGTGCACATACATTGAATAGATTTGGCTTATTTGTATGCTAACTGTTGTCCCTTGCCTCTCAGGCAGATGTACTCTGACTTCAAAAGAAACATCAATAATTAGTTGCCTTTTAAAACATGTTTGTTGGCCGACAGTGGGTCTGTTCTATTACCCCTCCCCAAATGAGGTACAAAATCTCATACAGAAGCTTCGGTTACAATGGTGGTCTTGTTTTGTTTGTATGATTGAATAGCTTAGTTAACAGCAGACAAACATTTTGAACTTTTACATGAGCAAAAGGGCATCGAAGTAGAAGATGGATGCATGAAAAAAAAATTGCTCATTCACGGGAAATGACAACAGCCAGAAGAACTCATTAAGTGCTGGATCACTTTCATTTCTCTGCATGATGTTTAATGAAAAACATGGAAGAAAATGACTGAATAAATAACCACACTGTTATGTGCTTTGTGGTCAGTAGCACTGTTATGTGCTTTGTGGTCAGTAGCACTGTTATGTACCTTCCCTGTGGTCACTACTTGCATGTATAAAATGTGGATATGGTGTTGGTCTGGAAAAAAAAAAGAATGGACTGCACAACCCCCACCTTTACAATCATTGAAAAAAAAAATTTTAACCAATTTACAATCATCATCGTCATGTGCCCTGCCAACTGGCGTAGGCACTCATGCATCTTCACAGATCATGATCTCTGGTTGCCTGGAACAGAGCTCTCTTGATGATATCCCTCCATGAGATCGTTTCAGCCCAATGAGCATCTTCTCTCTTGGTCTGCCTCTAACCCTCTTTACACTGATCTTTTCAGTTGTCACGATGTTTTCTAATGTCTCTCTTCTCATTATGTGGCCAAAGAACAGTGTTTGTCTCTTTCTTATTGTTGTATATAGAGATCTACTTTCATCAGCTTCTTTCAAGCAATCGTTGTTATTTACTCTGGCCGTCCAAGGTATTCGTAACATTCGTCTCAGAAACCACATCTCTGTTGCTTCCAAATTCTGTACAATACATTAGTATATTCAAATGCAGTATATTTTCCCCTGAAGTATTAGTCTTTCTTGACCTCAGGTTTTGTAGCTTACAATTCTAGGCCTAATCAAACCGTATAATAGCCCCCCCCTCCCCTCCCCTTTTAACATAAAGTAGACTGTTTATTAGTAGCCAATCGTGTAGGTCTAGCAGTAAATGTTGCCAGGTACTAGCAGAATGTTAGATGAACCTGTGTGTCCAGTTCTTAACTCTTTGTTCCATGTGTACATTCCAGGGCCCCTTTGTGGGAAAAACAAGAATAGACCCACTGCCTCCCCAACTTCCCAACAAGCATGTTGTAAGAGTCAACTTATTGGGGACTTCCTTCAAAGCTGGAGTGCATGTGCCTGAGCGGCAAGGAACAACCAGTTGCTCACAAATAAGCCAGTCAAATGGATGTACACGCAAAACTCAGCCCTGGCACAAAGACAAAGTCCAAATGCACGAAAAACTAGAACTTTCCACAGGAGCTTACAGCTGGTGAACAAAGAAGAAGAAGAACCCTTGGTAAATAAAGTTTGCTCCTTTGTTTGTGGTGGAATTAAAGCATTTGTATAAATCTAGCTTTTGCTGGGAGGCTTTTTATAAGGATGATGTACAGGAGTCTCTTGCACTTGTTGCCATGCATAGTGCAGAACTAAGTTTTGTTTGTTTGACATATAATGTGGATTGTTTATTAGATATATTATGTGGAGTGTTTACTTGACATATAATGTGTTAAAAATGCTTTTTTTACAGCAATATAATGTACAAAATACATATATAATAAACAATGGCATTATTTCTCCAGAAGTAGCTGGCAAAAGTAATGTCCCACCTGGCCTCTTTGAAATTTTCTGTTCTTGGTTCTTGACCTGTGAAGTACTCTCCTCCCTGAATCACCCCGAGAACCCAATAAGGTTATGTATACATTAGCATCTGTTTCTGCTGCCCAGTGGTCTCCTGTTGCCACAAGAACTTCATATTTTTTAACTGGTAATGAGAAAATGGAAAAAAGAAAGAATAGTAGTTTAATCCTTTAGCCCTGTGAATACTAAAACAAAATGGACCATAAATGGGAATTTACAGAAAACCTCTTTAAAATAAATAAAAAACAAACCATATTACACAGGTCATTAATAACATTTTAACAAATTTATTTATAAAAATGTGTAAATTTTTTTTTTAAAAATATATATAGAGAGATATCATCATCAGGTGCCTTGCCGACGCGTTGGAGATCATGCCTCTCCACAATCCATGATCTCCTGCAGCATGTATCAGTTCGTGTGCTGACACACCTCCATGCCATGCAACATGACTGTCAAGAATCTTCTCTCGTTGTCTTCCTCTATCCCTCCTTCCACAGATTTTTCCGCTGGTCACAACATGTTCTATTTTCCCTCTTTTCATAACATTGCTGAAAAATTATGACCGTCTCCTGCTGATGTCTGTGATAAGTTGTCTTCAGGCTCCCGCCTTGTTCGAAACCTCTTGGTTGCTCTTTTTGGCTATCCAAGGTATTTTAAGCATTCTTCTGTAAAACCACATCTCTGAGGCCTAAAGAAATTGTTCATAAAGAAATATATAAAGGGTTAATCAATAAACACAAACAGAGTGAAGCATTAAATGGAATACATTTCCCGGGGCCTAGAAACAATACGAATTGGGTGACTCATGCCGTGATCCCATGATCTTCATCACTGAGGCTTATAGGAAAATTTGACATCAACTTGGCTTTAAGAAAGCTATAGGGGTTTTAAGGAAATCCCACAAAATGCTAGGCTTAGTTACTAATTTCATAAGATGGCCTATTTAACACTATACAGTTACACACAGGACAAGTGGAATTTAACTACGTTTTTTTTTTTAGAATAGGTCACTGCATACTTGATCATATGTCAGCATTTCAGGGACTTTGTTACAAACAGAAATGACTAAATACAGTCTTCCTGGGACTATAGGGTTAAAAAATCCATCAATTATTCAATCAACAAAATAAGCACTAAGTCTACTATTCAATCAGTCAACCAGTCAATAAGCATGCCAACCAATCAACCAACCAACACTAACAAGTAAATTAGCCAGCTAACGAACCAATTTACTAACTAGAATTCTGAACCACACACATTTAAACACAAAATCAGAAAGACCAATCAAAGTTGCTGGATTGTTTTTCTATACTACTCAGTGATAAAATTAAAACACAGATAAATCACGCACTGAATAAGATTGTATGCATTATTGTTTAGTAGCCTATGATTAGTAAAAAAGGCACCTTTCTGCAGCTATACAATAGACAACAAAAACGATATCATAACATCATGTTACAATCATTATCTGCCCCTACTTACCAGTCAGTGTAGTTTGTCCAGTAGAAGCCACAGCTTGCTCTCTAGACAGGTCTCCATCCTCCCGGTCAAGTGATAACCAGCTATCAAATTGACAAATAAAAACTTCTCCTGTAGTTTTGTCCTTTAGCTTAACCTGTCTCATAAAAATTTTACAGAATTTTACAAACACAGTAATTCAAGCAAACATGTGGGAAATATATTTTTGTATACAATTATATTTCCCTGTTAATAGTTAATAATATAGAGATGCTGAATGATGTAATAAAAACATAAATATTTTAAGTGTGTCAACAGTAAAATTGTGTATATATTGCTTAGTTTAAACATAAAATATGTAACAATCTATTACCCCCCAAAAAAAAAAAGACACATGAACAATTAAATCTATCTGTACAAGAAACAAATAAGTATAGATGATTTTAATAAATCAGACAAGAGTTAAAAATTGTAGACTATGACAATAGTTAATTCATATTTGAGATGTAAAAAAAAAAACATGGGATGTCTGCTTTACCCAACTTACAGTGTGTAACTCATTCTACAGTTGCTGTTCACTGATGTAGTAAATAATTGTTATCCCCTGCCTGGTTTGTCATCATCTGAACTTAAATGACAAGTCACTACATTTCGTAACCCTTAGTGGAGGAGGGGTGGGGTCTCTGTGGCAAAATGGTCAAGCCATTTGCCTAGTGCTCTGAAGGGCAAGGGTTCATTTCACAACTGTGTTAATCAGCTAATAAAGGACATTTTTAAGGAGATCCCTGGGGATCATCCACCGAGCTATGCAGTTTATGCTTTGTGTGACACTTTGAGGGCGGCTAGCCATTCTGCAGAGAGAGACCAAGCTGTATGGAATAAAACCCAGTGCAAAGAAGTTGATCATCTTAACTTTTACCTTTTAATGCTGAAGTAATCAAATTTTATATTATCTGTTCACACACATAAATATGTCAAGCCTATGATAATGATAATGATATACAGACTCATTCACTCCAAAAACATTACACCCACAAAAACCAAAAACAATAACAACAAAAATGAAATAGGCAACAGCACCATTGAAATATGACAGAAAAAATATTCATTAATACCAAACTCCTACCTCTTCAAGATGCCAAGCCTTCCAGTCAGCCTTGTCTTCTCTGGTAATTCTAATCTTATAGATCTCTCCAATATCTCCTGTTGAAACCTGAAATGAATCATGTTTAGCATACTTAAATTGCATGTTCTGTTGTATGGCAGTGAATCTTGGAATGTGAGCAAAAAATTAGGAAGAGTTTGGAGACAGCTGAGATGTGTTTTTTAAAAATACCTTAGACAGCTAGAATAACTAACAATGAAATGCATGGAAATGGCTAATGAAAGTAGAACATTATATAACACAATGAGAAAGAGACAAACAAAGTTCTTTGGCCATGTGGTGAAAAAAGGAGCACTGGAAAATACTGTGACAGCTGGAAAGATCACTGGTAGAAGAGGCAGTGGCAACCAAGAGAAATTATGGTGGAAGGCTTAAGACTGTGGCATAAAAAAATATCATCAGTAGAATTGATCCAGAACACCAAAGACTGAGATCTGTAGAATGAACAAATGAACGAACAAACAAACTTTATTTTCAAAGGGTCAAAAATTGGACAAGCAGGCCCGTCTTACCTTCGTCCTTTTCAAGCACCCGTTTTTTTGCACAGCAGTTGTATTTTATCAATGAAACACAAAAGCATGGATAGTAAAATAGATGCACACACTCATGCATGCATACACAGCCCATATACACACACCCACTCACTTACTTGCACACACATACATACACACCTGCATACATATATGCATACATAATACATTGACACATGTCACATACATATACACACTTACATGCATACATACGTACATAGAAACACACAGAGCCACACACAAAAACAAACGCACACACATACAGAATCCACACACACACATACAGACACACATTCTCACAGGCAGACACACACACTAGACACACAAAAACAAAACACACACACAGACACACACACACAGAACACATACAGAACACACATATACACACACATACATACATGCAGACACACACATGCAGATATTCAGACACACACACACAGAGGTTAAAAAAACACATTCAGACACACAAACACACACAACAAAGACACACACACAAACACATACACACACAGACACACATACAGACACATAAATACAAATGCAGGCATACACACTGAAACACACACAGACATACACACCCAGAGACACACAAACACATGCAACAAACACACACAGAAACAAACACACAGAAACACACACAGAACACATGCAGACACACACACACACACACATACACACACACACACACACACATGCAGTTACTCAGACACACATACACAGACACAAATGGACAGACACATGCCACACACATATACACACATACATTCATACATACGTACATACAGACACACAGAGACACACACAAAGACAAATGCACACACACACAGACATCCACATACACACATACAGACACACATAATCACAGGCAGACACACACATGCAGACACACACAGAGAAAATACACATGCAGACACACACACACACACACACAGAACACACACAGAACACACACAGAACACACGCAGATACAAGTGTATTTAGTCTTATTTATTTAACTAAACTGTGAGACAGAATTACATTTGGTGGGGGCTCTTTAATAATTCTTTACCAGGAGGAGGTTTTTGCGAGGGGTCACCTGCCCTGTCTAACAATTCAGTACTTAATCTAGACATCTAAAACCCCACTCCTTCTCCTATGGGAGCTGTTGTGAATTTACACAACTAGCCAAATATAGCTGTTTTCTTGGATATCCAAGACTTTGTCTGAGATCAACATAGCTCTGATATTAGTCCAGTATCTCTGGTGGAGGTGAAGTGTTGAGAGTAAAACTCCTACTCATCACAAAAGCATCTATCCACTCGAGGACACACAACAGTATAGAGGATAAGAGTGACTTCACTGCACTCAGGACATTGCCACTTGTGCTCCATCTCCTTCCTCAGTAGCCAAAGAATTGACATGCTAATAGTACCAGTTGCAGCCTGATTAAAAGTCTGCTTATGTTTCACACCTTCAGTGTTGAATACCTTCAGAAACCTCTACTCACACATTAGCTGTTACAGTGACATTAGCCTTCCAATGTAAGGATTTTCTGTCATGTTGCACTGTCCATCTGGTCCTAGAGAGGCTTCACCCCATCTGCTTTATCATAAAGTTGCTCACCACCCCGAGGAGCAGCAGCAGCCAGCCAATCTATCAGTCTGCTAACTATGCTGTACACCAATATGTCATTGATAGAAAATCCATGGTAAGCTCCTGATTTGAGTCTCAACGTAGGGCGCCAGTTTTTCAATAAATGAAATAACCTACAAGGGGTAATATAGTCGATGCGAAGTCTGCCATCTCTTCAACTCAGAACCACTGTTGCTGCTATCACTATTGATGTTGCTGCTGCTACTTCTTCTTCTTCTTAAAGTTAAGTTAACGATGTCTTTTCTAAATGTGTTTCTTATCCAGGGTCAGTCTTTCGTTATTTACTATAATTAATTAGTAATTGTTTTCTATGTATATGACTCAAACATCAACACTGATTTAACATCTGTTAGAAAGTTGATTTACCACAAAACATTCTCTTTGCCTATTGATGTCTGGAGCTCATCAATTGACTTCTTACCTCAAACTCATCAATATTAGCTGGTTCAAACAGTTTGGCAGTGCTGTTTGGTGCAAACAAATCAATATTTCCACTATTTCCTTCATCACCATAAACAACCAGTGTTGCCTTTCCTCCATTAGCTGGTTCAGAATCCTCTGCAGTTGCAAGCCACATGTGATACTCACCACCTGAAAATATATTATGTATTAGATTTATTATTATATTTATATTATTATATTATATTTATTTTATACTGACATTTTAAGAGATCTGAACATCAAGTAAGTAAGTAAATTTTACCCCACCAGGACATCACACAGAGCGATAAACACCCGGTGACACAAAGTGCGTGCCACCATGCCGATGAGGATCACCTGTGGAGAGGTACCAGAAACGGTGTTCAATCGTCAGGCTGTATTGCGGCCGCTATCAAAAGCCAGGGTGGGGGTTCAAATAACTAAAAATTGCATCCCTCATTGGGACGACCTTGGTTTCCTCTGAACAGCAATGATGATTGGTTAATAAATAGCATCTGATATTGTAAGCTGAAATATGCTGGTAATATCAAGTGCCATCACAGATTGAAAACAAAATAATAGCAGAAGATGGGCACAGAATATGGAAATACTTGAGACGGGAGAACTGGCAAGAGACCGAGTTTCTTTCATGCAGACCATGATGACAGTGATGTTCTACAAAAGGACTTGCTAAATGATGATAATGATTTAAGAAGAAATCATTGAAAAAAAAAATGTGTACACACACACACACACACACACTCACTCATTCACTCACTCACTATTATTCACATACACCAAATTTTAAATAAGCATAATACTTTTTTTAAATTTCAACTGATATAACCCTTGGCAGTGCCTGCTTCCCTGCAGATCTAAAGATTCAGTTACTGGTTCCTCTCTCTCTCTCTCTCTCTCTCTCTCTCTCTCTCTTTCTCTCTCTCTCTCTTTCTCATGCATGCATGCAGGCAAACACATACACATGTGCACACGCATGGATGCAAACATACCTATATACATACACACACATACACACATATATATACTCATGCATGCAGGCATGCATGCAACCAAACAATTGCACACACACACACACACATACCCACACACACATACATATTCACACATGCACATGTGTGAACATATGCACACCCACAGACACATTAACTAGTTTTCTTACACATCTTGCCTATTTCCAATCCTAGATATTCCATCCTATGCTGATTCATGAACTGGTTATATCTTAACACGGTTCAATACAGAAATTAAGTTCCAGTACTGGTCTTGCTGGTGTCTGTGGCTTAGGCGTTGTGAACACGCTTCATAGTGCCAGGGAGTTGGGTTCGATACCAGCTGCAAAAGGTTTATCTTGCTGCTTTGACAGTGG